>JAWNZC010000320.1:600000-1162500 GCA_035771165.1 Paragorgia papillata
TATTTTTCAATTCATTTATTTTTCTAGTTTTTTCGAAAATACAAATCCACCCTCCTAACCTACTAAAAATTCCATATATAATAAGGAGCCAACACCTACTCTCGATCTCCCCCCGTACAAACAATATAATCAAATCTTTTTCCGATTTTTTCATTGGCTAACCAATTATCATACGAGTCTGGCATTGGCTTAGAGCTAGTGCCAGGCTCCAACACATTAAAAAAAGTAGTATTATATATACCACTACTGCTGGTGGGAATTGACGACTCGCCAAATATTCTTTCTATATCTATTCTGTTTAGCTGTCCATTAAAGTATCTGTACCAAGTAACAGACACTGGTGTAAAATTTACGAATACGATAAAGAATCCTCGGGAGGCTTACGAGGAGTATCTTCTTTAAAAGTCTAGAAACTTAACGACGAAAAGCAATCTGAACTATATGTGTACTAATGCTATATGTGTTATGAGAACATTATCGAGTTAATCCAAACTTAAATTATGTTTTAAGTTAAATAAAATTTCTTGGACTATTTAGTGTGTAAGAAAGATGTGTAATTTTATATGTGTGCAATTTTATCTGAAGAGAAATTAATAAAGACATATGAGCAACATTATAATAGTTCTTTGTAGTTTATTTTTATATTATAACAAATTACAGTGTACATATTGACAGCTAATTATTTACATAAACAAATGTTTTTAAATAAACTGTCCTGCGTTTACGGTTTCTTTCCACTTCTTACAGATATCGTTTGTTTCTCCGTTTTCCAAGCAATTCTCGCTCTTTATAGGGAATTTTCATATTTTCCGTTTTTTTTGCGTTGTTTATTATTTACGGACTCCCCCTGCTGCTCCCTTAGATAATTATTGAAGTTTGTTGCCATTTCCTCTTGTCTAGCTCCTTATAATGCTTTTCAAAGTTTTCTCCATATTTAGTTCTGTGCTGTCTGCGATAGTTTCTTTACTCTGTAAAGGTACACATATTCCAATTTTACTCCATTTAGCGCGTTCTTTGTTATCCATGTGATGTACCTGATCGAGATGATTTTAGCAAATCATCTTGCAAGATTAATGCTTCCGCAACCGAAGACAGGACAGTTTCTACGTGTGCGACCAATGTTTAGTTGTTTACTCGAGCAATGACAGAAAGCATTTGACATTTTTTTGGCATGTTAGATGCTTTTATTAGGCCCGTTTAGGCCCTATTTGGCCGTTTTTTCGCCCGTTTAGGCCTTTTGGCCCGTTCAAAGATACCCCCATCACCCTGGGGCACCCGCAAAGATACTACCAATACCCTGGGGTGCCAGCTGAATCCCAGGAATAAGAAGTTCCATTTTTAGCAAACGTGGCTTGGTAATATTTTCTGGAACAAGGTCGATCATGATTTGGGATAAATGAGTAACTCCTGAGTAAATGAGTAACTCGTGAGTAAATGAGTAACTCATGAGTAAATGAGTAATTCATGAGTAAATGAGTAACTCATGAGTTACTCATTTACTCATTTACTCACGAATTACTCATTTACTCCTGTGTTACTCATTTACTCACGAATTACTCATTTACTCATGAGTTACTCATTTACTCACGAATTACTCATTTACTCATGAGTTACTCATTTACTCACGAGTTACTCATTTACTCAGGAGTTACTCATTTATCCCAAATCATGATCGACCCTGTCCCAGAAAATATTACCAAGACACGAACAAACTTCAATAATTATCTAAGGGAGCAGCAGGGGGAGTCCGTAAATAATAAACAACGCAAAAAAACGGAAAATATCAAAATTCCCTATAAAGAGCGAGCAGTGCATGCTTTGAAAACAGAGAAACAAACGATATCTGTAAGAAGTGGGTGCACTAGAAGAAACCGTAAACGCAGGACAGTTTATTTAAAAACACTTGTTTATGTAAATAATTAGCTGTCAATATGTACACTGTAATTTGTTATAATATAAAAATAAACTACAAAGAACTATTATAATGTTGCTCATATGTCTTTATTAATTTCTCTTCAGATAAAATTACACACATATAAAATTACACATCTTTCTTACACACTAAATAGTCCAAGAAATTTTATTTAACTTAAAACATAATTTAAGTTTGGATTAACTCGATAATGGTCTCATAACACATATAGCATTAGTTCACATATAGTTCAGATTGCTTTTCGTCGTTAAGTTTCTAGACTTTTCAAGAAGATACTCCTCATAAGCCTCCCGAGGATTCTTTATCGTATTCGTAAATTTTACACTAGTGTCTGTTACTTGGTACAGATACTTTAATGGACAGCTAAACAGAATAGATATAGAAAGAATATTTGGCGAGTCGTCAATTCCCACCGGCTCAACCATTGTCTCTGTAGCGTCTTGAGAGTATTTATTATTGTCTCTTTGGTTTCGTAATTTCAACGCCTGCATCGCTTCGTTGAACTCTATCCAGATACGTTCATCGACGTTTGTCCTGGTCTCTTCGTATCACGATCTGAGAAAAGCGACATTGAGACATACTGATAATGGTTTATTAAAGGCTATATAGGACTGTGCATTTTGAATATATGTTTAGATTTCATCAAACGAAAGAAACCATTATTACAAAAAACTAATGTACTCCTACAATCAATCTAAACGCCCTTGTATTGGAATGACAATTATAAGAATTGAATTTACTGTTGTATCGTTGAAACATTATCTTCTGTACTATGCTGAATTTAAATAAAGTCTTTACAAATAATATATATTACTTTGAATTCTGCGTTATGAGATGACGCGACGCTGTACATTCTCCATGGTTACACTAACGCCTCGCCTTAACTTGCCCACACATCAATACCCCTTATTATTCCCCAAAGCTCGTGATCACCCCCTAAAATGAATTAAATGTTCTACTTATATGCAAATCCGGTTATGTTTTAGCCATTAGTAACTTTAATGACTTTTCCCTTGTGTTCTGCACGTCCGAGAATCTTATAACATACTAAATCATAGCGACGAATTATTTAACCAAGCTCTGTAATTTTTCAAAGTGCTTGGTCAACGATGCTGTCGAATAATGTTCTTCTAAGTTTACAATAACGATTCGCTACCATTCAAGGCGACTCTTTTTAACTTCAAAGGGTTCCTATACGTATAAACATCACAAAAGCGAACCAAATATCTAATATAATATTCAAAAGCGAAGCAAATACCAAATATAATATTCAAAAGCGAAGCAAATATCTAATATATTATTCATATATAAGCTTTTCATTGCTATGTGCCAATATGTTTTTTCTGGGCTCACGGCTTTTCGGATTGATTCGTACGTATCCTAAGTTCAGCTTCTCGAAGTGATTCCTCATTCTATCTTCCTTCACTTATAAGCGAGGGTTTAGTTAGGAATGATTCTAAGATGATTTATTCTGTTAGGTTCTAACCCTAATATAATATTCACAGCTTATTCAGATAATATTCGAGTTAAGTTATCTCAGCAGATTCAGTCATTTAGAATGTTCAAAACCCGCTATATTCCTTCAGACAAGATTTAGGATAAAAATATAAAGTGTGTCTACAATTATTAGCCATATTTAAGACAAAACACAACATTTATTCAAGAAAATCATTTATTACTTTCTCTCCAGTAAGAAAGATATCCTTGAATACATTTCATTTCTGGATTCTCCGCATTACTATACAATTGCCACAGTGCATACAATATGGACTCTGAAGTGTTTTCTAATTGTCTTAAACGTTCAAGAGCGTCTTTATGACACCTGATCTTTAACACTCTTGTCGCTTCAATAAACTCGTCCCAAATTAATCGTTTATCGTTTACAAATGCAATGGCATCTTTACAGTACAATTCCCATCTTTCTTCCTCGGTCATCATGAGGCAATCATGCTGGCGCTGGCTGGGGTGATAAATCTTACAGCCACAACAGTTTTCTTCGCATAATTTCTCGATTTCAGTGGCGACGGCGTCTGTGTATATGGTCTCTATTAATGGAAACAGCTTTTGGTATTCAACAACGGACACTTCATCGACATGTACTTGATTTCCCCATGCTTCACATTTACGGTTTCTAGATCGTCGAGTATTCATGTCTCAGTTCTAAACGGCTTTCAACAAACGTTCCAAATCACACTCCAAAAGACTTTCGATGTTACTCGTAAGAGAACAGAATTCGAATGAGATTCGCTATGGTAACGCCCCCGCTAATCATCTTTTGGCCTAAACATGCCCACACGTTAATACCCTTAAAACATTGATTAAATATTCATATTTTTTTGGAATTTTCTTCGTGAATTATTAATGAATTTGATAAGACCTTTTAAACAGCTGAAAGGATACCAAAGCAACACACTGACAGAGTTGATTACCTGCAATTCATGAATCAATTCTCTTGTTTTTTTTAATGGCTTTGGTCTGGGGAATATGCTTGACAATTTCTTCAAAACATGTACAATTCTTGATCCTGTGTAAAATAAAAATTACATTTTAACTGTTTGTTCTGTGTAAGAAAAAATAAAATAACACAGAACACATTATATCTCATTGTAACCTAATAGGTTCAATAACCCATTAACACGTAATGCTTTTCTCTTGACGAGTAAAATCGTCTGGCTTTAGAGACAGTAAAACTGTAAAATAGGGTGCATTGCAGCTTAATGGGTTAACAAGGCGTGCTTGTTAAGCAGGGTTTTCTATAATAATAATAATAATAATATGAATCTTTATTGAGGAATAGGATGCTTTTTCAATATCATCAGAACAAGTATGCTGACTGCTATTCATCTGACACTACAGTAAACTACATACAGTATGTGTACTTAAAACATTCAATTTTTTTTAGATAAAACATGAAACATTGCATCCTATAAGGCAGTTACTCGATCCATCGACTCAGTGCTAAATAAGCAGATTCTTAAACCACTGAGCACTATGCTTGCTTTTCATGTGTGTCTTTTTTTCATGTTTTTTCTTCATTTTCATGTGTGTTTCGTCTCCACCCTGGGAAATTAGGAACAAATTTTAAAAAAAATGTCAAATGCCCACGGGTTGCCGGGAGGGGGGGGGGAGGCAGGCTTGATACATTAGCATATAAATATGACAGAACGAAGATAAAGGGTGAGATGAACAGCATTTACATATGACATAACCATCGGAATGTGTTGTCGTACGAATAACTACTTCAATAACAAAACGAATTAAACATACCCCTTCAAAAAAATAAAGTTACACAACCGCAATACCTGAAGCTGAACATAAAACGTTATTAAGTACTCACTTTTAAAGATTTTGTAATGATCTTCCATACTGTAGACCGTTGGACAATTTTTTTCCCATCCCCAGGGAATACATCCCTTAAGGATTCGTAGCATAAAGACTGGAGGTCACCATCTTCCACAATTCCAACACCTAAATTCGGTTGAAAAACAATTTTAAATCTATGGCATCAAACTCGATCCCAGACTCTTGCTTGTTACAATATAATATTGCGCTATATCAGTATATGCAAATTTATAGTTGCTTTAACAAAACAAGCTCATGTTTTATCCTCATAATACATTACGCAAATCAATACTTAAACAGCCAAACCTGTATCAAAATGTCATTCAACGGCATTGATTTTGAGCGCCCTCGGGCCTCGGCGCCCGACACGTGGCCGCTTATTTTATAAAGATTATTCATCTAAAACATTACCTTTTAGGATCTGACCACATTCGTTGTCTACATTACTGATTTCTTGAAGTAGAGAGTCGGTTTGGAAAGCCATTATAGTGTTTTTCAAAGGACAATTTGATGAATTATCGGTGCGAAAATTTAAGACACAACCTTTTATCTTCCAACACGAGAAAGGACGTGCTTCCATCCCAGAATCCTTTACGCGTGCTAGCACCACGCGTGACATGTCTCGTGTGGCGCTGATCTCTATAAATCAATTTATGTAAGAATACAGGCAATAACCAGAGGCCGAGTTCGTTTCTGTAAAAGTTACGAAACATAGCCAATTTTTAAAGGAGTGTGTATGTAAAATTTAAAATTTATTTTCATAAATCCCCTCTAGATTAATTGAAATTTTTAAATGGCACCTTCTCTTCCCTAGGCTTCCACTGGTGTCGTGCAGAGCGCGGCCATGCATGGGGGGACCAAGCTAGATCAGCAAGGGCCATTGATAAACTTTCCAATTATAAACTACAGTATCTCGATTTGTCTTTTGATATCAATATATCGAAAGTCAAGCCTCTCAAACTAGACAAAACACGGTTTGGAAATGTTCTTTATGTGCTGTTTTTTGTTGCCATAACACTTCGTGTTCTCAAGAAATCTCATGTGTTAAGAAAATGATTTCTTGTTTCAAGAAATAATTCCTACAACGCAGTAGATTTCTTATTTCAAGATAAAATTTCTTATTGAGAAAATGGCTTTCTCATTTCGAAGAAAAAAATATTTTCTTATTTCAAGAAAAATTAAAAACCTGATATGTGATAAGAAAATAGTTTCTTGTTTTAAGAAATAATACTTTGCAACAATATATATTTCTTATTTCAAGATAATGTTTTCTTATTGAGAAAATGGCTTTCTCATTTCAAGAAAAAAATATTTTCTTATTTCAAGAGAAATTAAAAACCTGATATGTGATAAGAAAATAGTTTCTTGTTTTAAGAAATAATACTTTGCAACAATATATATTTCTTATTTCAAGATAATGTTTTCTTATTGAGAAAATGGCTTTCTCATTTCGAAGAAAAAAATATTTTCTTATTTCAAGAAAAATTAAAAACCTGATATGTGATAAGAAAATAGTTTCTTGTTTTAAGAAATAATACTTTGCAACAATATATATTTCTTATTTCAAGATAATGTTTTCTTATTGAGAAAATGGCTTTCTCATTTCAAGAAAAAAATATTTTCTTATTTCAAGAAAAATTAAAAACCTGATATGTGATAAGAAAATAGTTTCTTGTTTTAAGAAATAATACTTTGCAACAATATATATTTCTTGTTTCAAGATAATGTTTTCTTATTGAGAAAATGGCTTTCTCATTTCAAGAAAAAAATATTTTCTTATTTCAAGAAAAATTAAAAACCTGATATGTGATAAGAAAATAGTTTCTTGTTTTAAGAAATAATACTTTGCAACAATATATATTTCTTATTTCAAGATAATGTTTTCTTATTGAGAAAATGGCTTTCTCATTTCGAAGAAAAAAATATTTTCTTATTTCAAGAAAAATTAAAAACCTGATATGTGATAAGAAAATAGTTTCTTGTTTTAAGAAATAATACTTTGCAACAATATATATTTCTTATTTCAAGATAATGTTTTCTTATTGAGAAAATGGCTTTCTCATTTCAAGAAAAAAATATTTTCTTATTTCAAGAAAAATTAAAAACCTGATATGTGATAAGAAAATAGTTTCCTGTTTTAAGAAATAATACTTTGCAACAATATATATTTCTTATTTCAAGATAATGTTTTCTTATTGAGAAAATGGCTTTCTCATTTCAAGAAAAAAATATTTTCTTATTTCAAGAAAAATTAAAAACCTGATATGTGATAAGAAAATAGTTTCTTGTTTTAAGAAATAATACTTTGCAACAATATATATTTCTTATTTCAAGATAATGTTTTCTTATTGAGAAAATGGCTTTCTCATTTCAAGAAAAAAATATTTTCTTATTTCAAGAGAAATTAAAAACCTGATATGTGATAAGAAAATAGTTTCTTGTTTTAAGAAATAATACTTTGCAACAATATATATTTCTTATTTCAAGATAATGTTTTCTTATTGAGAAAATGGATTTCTCATTTCAAGAAAAAAATATTTTCTTATTTCAAGAAAAATTAAAAACCTGATATGTGATAAGAAAATAGTTTCTTGTTTTAAGAAATAATACTTTGCAACAATATATATTTCTTATTTCAAGATAATGTTTTCTTATTGAGAAAATGGCTTTCTCATTTCAAGAAAAAAATATTTTCTTATTTCAAGAAAAATTAAAAACCTGATATGTGATAAGAAAATAGTTTCTTGTTTTAAGAAATAATACTTTGCAACAATATATATTTCTTATTTCAAGATAATGTTTTCTTATTGAGAAAATGGCTTTCTCATTTCAAGAAAAAAATATTTTCTTATTTCAAGAAAAATTAAAAACCTGATATGTGATAAGAAAATAGTTTCTTGTTTTAAGAAATAATACTTTGCAACAATATATATTTCTTATTTCAAGATAATGTTTTCTTATTGAGAAAATGGCTTTCTCATTTCAAGAAAAAAATATTTTCTTATTTCAAGAAAAACAAAAAATCTGATATGTGATAAGAAAATAGTTTCTTGTTTTAAGAAATAATACTTTGCAACATAATATATTTCTTATTTCAAGATAATTGTTCTTATTAAGAACATAGCTTTCTCATTTTAAGAAAATAATTCTTGAATTAAGAAAATTTTTCTTAATAAGAAAATGACTCTTTGCTACACGTAAAATTAAAATCTGCCTCTAACTTTATTGCAGACCTATCATGAAGAATAATGTATACCCTGCACTTACGCAAATCTTTAAAATATTTAACTTCATGCTATAAAGAGGAAAGTTCGCGAAGAAATTGTCTTAATAATGCCTAAAGGAACAGAACAACACTGCAAACTTCTTTCACCAGTTGCATTCATTGAGAACGTGTCAATAAAATAATTACCCAAGGCTTTGAATTTATCTCAAGTTACCATTGCCACCCGTGTTATGAAAGAGTTCATATGTCAAGTATTATAAATAAACAATGAATCGAGGAGTTCAAGCTCAATTTCAAGAAAAATAATTAGTACCCAAACATTTTCCCCTTATTATTTTATCGTTACAAATAGTTGAAAACACACATATACTTCTTAGATATCGTTGCACTTTTCTGTACGAGAGCCCTAAAATTAAGCTAAGTTTACCACACTTTACCACAAACTTCGCATAATGTTCAGTGCAATTTCAACTGAAATTAATATTCGATACACAAAGATGTTTTTAAACTTTAGCTGCACTTAAGCATTAAGTGGACATAATTGTTGCATTTGATCACACTTTTACCATTTATACTTACACTAAAGTATACTTTACCACAAACTGTATATATAACAGAATCATAATCTAATCCCCGAGCCTGGGCGAGGGTGCTAATCTCGACAGGCGTGGAGTCCACTTACACGCGAAAGTACACGCGAGTGGGAAAGAAATTTTGCGAGATGTTTATATATATATATATATATATATATATATATATACCCATCAAGTCGGCACTTTCGCGGCTCAAGCGAAACAAAATCTTTGTCAGAAAAATTGGTTTACAAATGACCGAAAAAGGAAAGCTAAGAAGATATGTTGCAGTGGGATGAACCAAACAATATTAAACACGACTAGAAACCATTGAAACAGCATGAAAAATTGCGATAAAGATCAGAAAAGATGCCGTCAAATGTGACTGAAAAAAAAAAAAGAAGATGTTTCCGGCTTCCTGTGTCTGTTCAAAGCCAGCAAAAGACTTATGCACTGATATATCTTGGCTCGAGAGAGAACAGTGAATTGAAAGGAACATCAACACAAACACCTTTTCACATTTTGAAGATAATTGATTTATTTTGCTAAGAACCGAACGAGAAAACCACGGAAACCAAACGCCGTAGCCCGTATGGCAGTGTTTGCAGCATCTGCATGACCAGAGCCAAAAGAAAATTTATCGGTAAGCAGTGATTCGTATTTAACTTACCAGCTTTCTTTAGCTGATTAGAGTTGGTATATATCCAAAACCTTTTCAGTATTAAACTCAGTTAAAACATAAACAATCTTGTCAAAAAATATACATTTTCCAGGCGTTTTTTCCATGGTTCGAGTGAAATCTTTGCATTATAGTCCTTCCCTGGTTAGTTTTTCCTCTTATACCTATAGTTTTCAGGCTGTTACCTACGTTTTTTTCTGTTCTGATGTTTTTCTTTGAGGTTCAACATTATATTTGGAACACTGGTGCTATTAGGGCGTGACACAAGTTTTTCCTCAGCCACTGCTTTATTGTTTTGGAATAAAACATTGCTTTGGACATTGGTCATAATAGAAAAACTATATTCATAAAAGTGATAAAAAAATCATGTATTTCTAGTTATTTATTCACATAAATAACTAAGTGTGGAAAAATATATACAGAATTGATATCGTAAACTGAATTGATTAAAATGATGTAGCTATTTTAAGAAAGAGACTATAAACAGTTCATATAACTCGAAAGAATTCTGCAACACTACTTATTTGTCCAATTTCATAGCGAATCTTAAGCAGCAAGGCGCCATGTTGCGTTAGACCCCATGGGAGTTTTGTTCATAAAACAAGACATGTGGCTCATTTCTCCAGTTGAGCGTAATGGTATACGATCTATTGCAGAAACCGGCTAAATTCCACTTTACTCTTGGCGTTTAAATTTTATTTACGAATAATTAACAATTATTGGACGAGGTTGAGCAAAATATCGTGATTTGCGGTCAGTATATGGCGAGCATATCAATTATTTGCCGATGCCGAAGGCATAGACAAATAACTGAACTGCGAGACACTGTCAAATCACGATATTTTGTGAAAACCGAGTTGAATAATTGTTTTATTATTCGATTTTTTTTTAACATTGTTTACCTGCAATTATGTGCATTCATTTCTTTCCAGCTTGGCTGAACGAGCGATTTACGTTTGTCGAAAAAGAGTGTAACGCGCATGAGCAAAATATTATTTACTGCAAAACAACATTTCTCGCTAATGCGCATGAGCAGACTGTTATTTGCAGGCAGTTATTTGCAGGTGACGTAGCGGTCTCTCAACCAGTTAAAAGGAAGATAAAAATAAATCGGATAATAATGCCTGTTATATACGGTCACACTAATTCCACTGTGTTCTACACGAAAAATGTTCATTCAAACTAATTGAGCAACCAGCGGCACATATGAGCCACTCGACATTGCCACGGTTCTATAGAAATTGAATAGGACGACAGTTCCTTTATCAAACTACTAATCTTTTTCTAAATACTTGGTAATTGGTTGACTAGAGTGGTTTATTCGATTTGTTTTGCCACAGAGGTCATTATGTGAGTGGCATACGCAACTTCTTTTAAATGGCTACAACTGTAATGAATCACTTGTTCGTTGCATTAAATTTTCACTTCAAATGCTTACAAAAAAATATTTTATCTCGTTCGACAACACAATATGCATTTAAACTAACCACATATTCTTCTTTATCATATTTTAAAACACTAATGGTCAATTCATTACAGAAAATGGAGTTTTATGGATGAAATCTGTTGTGTTTGCGTCCATTTAGTTCTCAGGCAATCATTGACAAAATTCTTGAAACGAAGCTAACGTGAAATGGCTTAATGTCCCCCCTCCCCCCACTTCAATGTTGTGGAACTCAGAACGTGTGCAATTTGCACTCAGTCATATCTGCCATTACATTTACATGTTTAGAGTAACAACATTGAAAAGGGGCGAGTGGGGGGATAGCAATTTATTCAGAAAATAGACCTAGAATTAACATGGCATGATTCGCTCAAGTCGTTTCAACTAATTTTGTCAATAATTGTAGATGATAAGTTCACGAAATACAGTCGAACCTCTATTAAGCGGCCACCCTCTATTAAACGGCCACTTGTCAAAACCCCTAAAATATTCCTTGTGATTTACTATAGATTACACCTCTATATTAAACGGCCTCCTCCATTAAGCGGCCACGGCCACCTACGAGCGGTCCCAATATATTGGTATTTCGTGTTGTTTTTCACCTGTATTAAACGGCCAGCTTAATTTATCTTAGGCACAGTTTTTACCGCAAGAGAACCGAAACTAAAATTTGAACTAAATAAGAGACCATAGAACACTTAGTTGTTTTTAGACTTTTTTAGATTTAGATTTATTAAAATTCAATACATATAAATTATGTATTACAAAAACAATGTATTAGGGTATACCATAAACAGAATTCAAGATTCCCTCAAGTAATGGTCACCCGATTACAAATACAGCATATGATATATAGATAGTATCAAAGAACATCAAACAATAAAATATTAAGAAGAATAATTACAATTATATTACAACAAGTATTACTAAGAAAACTAAGGATTAAAAGCAATAGGAAAAAGTTTAAAGTAATACAGAGAAAGTTGCCTGTTAAAGGACGATAATTGCTGAATAGAACGTATAGAAGAAGGAAGCAAGTTCCATAGACGTGTAACACGGACGAAGTATGAGAACTTAAAAACATCACTCATCAGTATGGGCGAAGGCACTATAAGTCTCATGTATATCATCACTGTTACGCAAACAGCGACCCATATTTTTCCAAGAAAGAAAACCACCGGGTATATCAACTAAGCCATGAATAATTTTAAAGAGGAAAACAAGATCTATGATTTCCCTACGCATATACAAAGGTAAAAGATGAAGTTGTTCAAGTCTAGACTTATAATCAACCTCATGACCTAAGATAAGCCGAGAAGCTCGGCGTTGCACCTGCTCAATTTTATATATATTTCGTTTTTTATATGGAGACCATACTGGGATAGCATATTCAAGAGTTGACCTCACCCAAGTGGAATAAAGCAAACGCTTTACAGTGTTATCGTCAATGTCTCTTGAAGTTCGATACAATAGACCCAGCATCCTCTGGGCTTTAGCAACTATATGTTATATGTGTGGGTATTCCAATTCAAAGTATTAGAAAGCGACACACCCAAATCTTTTTCGCCCTGAACCACAGACAACTGTGAAGAGCCCAAATAATACATGCGAGTTCTAACAACTCTCAATACCTTACATTTTTCAACATTAAACTCCATGCCCCAGTTGATTGACCAATCGTACAAAGCATTAAGATCCTCCTGCAATCTATCCTGATCAACACTGTTGAGGATAACTCGAAAACACTTAGAATCGTCAGCAAATAACACTGGAAAAATCAGAACCTTTTCATACAATGTAAATAGAATGTAAATTGTGATTTCCTTACTATTTCCATTGTTGGTAAATTATTTCCAAACTAACTTAGTATGTAAATTATTATTTCCAAAGAATCATAGTATGTAAATTTTTAGTGTTTTTACCGTCTTTCAGTTAGTTTGGAAATTTACTTTGGAAATTGTTTGGAAATTGAAAAAAATATTTCAATAAAAATTTCCATAGTTAAACTGGAAATTGTTTGGAAATTGTTTGGAAATATTTCCATAGTTTATATCGAAATTGTTTGGAAGTTGAGGTCAATGAATTTCCATAGTATGTAAATTTTAAGATTTTTTAATTTTTTAATTAGTTTGGAAATGTACTTTGGAAATTGTTTGGAAATTGGAGATCAATAGAAATTTAACATAAACATATAGTCGTTAACATTGTTTGGAAATTTCAGTAAAAGTTCAACAGGGGAAATAACTTTTATATTTTGTTATATACTAAGTGACTGTATGAAGCAGGGGCTGCGGAACTGAAAGGGGGGGGGGGGGGGGGGGGGGGGAAGCGAGGCAATTGCCCCCCACTTCTCCCCCGGATATAATGTCATTCTTTATAATATTAATAAAAAAAACAAAAAAAAGCTTCGCGGCCTATGAGAAAACACTTATTTACTGGTACCTCAGAGAACTAACAATGTGTTTTTTGGCCCCTGATGGCATGCGCAATCGCTGTTGTTAGCGTTGAAGCATCGACACAATTAGCTGAATTATGTGATGTTTTTTACATATAAAGGAGCAGGTCTTCCACAAATGTCGAACATATCTTCCTGATCCTATCTGTGTAATAACTCACGTTTATTAGACGACCACTTGTTGAATACAAGCCTATTTATATATCCTAACTACTGATTAACATATAAAATAATCAACTACTAATTTACATATAGTCTCACGCCACCGCATGTGACATCTCTCTTTTTTCTTTTTTTTAAAACTAAATCCTAATTAAACTGTAAATACTGTAAGATTGTTATCAAATGTAAATAATGTAAGATTGTCATCAGTTCTAACCCATAGTCTCAATTAAACGTGACGGCGCGTGACGAATCCGCGTACTTCTTCTAAGAGGGTGATTTGTCTGCACCACCGGTCGACTCGTTTGTACTTCTTCTGCTATAACCTCAGGTGGTGGTGGTTGAGGCGAGCGATCCTCTACACTATCAGGCTCCATGGGTGGGCTTATAACAATCGGTAGTTCTTTCGTTGGCAAAAGATGAATGCGATTTCGACGTAACTGCGTTCCATCTGGAGTGGCAATGACATAAGAACGAGGAGCTTGATGTTGATCAATGACCACTGCAGGATTCCATTCACGTCCCTGTCGGATTCTCACTGACTCGTTTGGACAAAGAGGCGGTAATAACTTCGTACCACGGTCGTAGTGTGGTTTTTGACGTTGCTGGCGTAACCGCAATCTCTGACAAACGTCATTGACTGGCTGAGGCTTAGGCTTAAGCAGATGCTTCGGAGTTGGCAATTTGGTTCTCAGCTTCCGGCTCATCAATAGTTCTGCGAGAGATTGTTCCATACCACTGATAGGGGAATTGCGAAACTCTAGTAAAGCGAGAAATGCATCTTGTTTGGAATCATCAGCTTTTTTAACAGTCGTTTTATGGTCTGCACGTTTCTCTCCACGAGTCCATTTGACCGCGGGTAATGTGGGCTGGATGTTACCACATCCACCTCCCATTCTCTAGCAAATTCCTTTACTCTAAGGCTGTTAAATGGCATATTATCAGCAATAATCTTCTCTGGAATACCATGACGCGCAAACATGTCCTTCATTGCTAAAATGACAGCTTCACTATTCTTGTGGTTAAGTCGAGCTACTTCGGGGTACTTCGAAAAATAATCAACGACTAGCAAATAATCTCTTCCTTTGTAGTAAAAAATGTCCGCAGCAACGGTTGCCCACGGTCTTCCTGGGACTTCTTGTGGTATTAAAGGCTCTCTTTGATTACTTCTCTGGTGTTTTAGACAAGTGCTGCATGCTGAAACCATCTCACTAATCGAAGTATTTATACCAGGCCAGAATACTGCATTCCTAGCTCGTGCTTTGCATTTTTCCATTCCCAAATGGGCTGCATGTATGCGATTCAAAATTTCTGGTCGAAGAATATGAGGAACGATTATACGATGACCTTTGAACATAAGGCCATCATACCAGCTTATTTCATCCCTATAGGTCCAATACGATCTAGTTTCTATAGGCGTTTCAGCTATCGTCTGTGGCCAACCATCCATAACAACTCTATGCAGCTCCTGAAGCTCTGGATCTTTCTTGGTTTCTTCTGACAGTTTGACAAACATAGTCTCCGAGACCTGGCCAGATTCCAAAATATTTACTTCAAACTCATCCTGTTGTTCGCTTGTCTGCACAGGTAGGACTGCTCTAGAAAGTGCATCGGCAATGAAAAGTTGGCTACCAGGTGTATATTTCACTTTGACTGCATAAGGTTTAACTCGAAGTATCATTTTCTGCAATCGAAGAGGTGCTTGATGGATAGATTTCTTTAATATTGCTTCTAACGGTTTATGGTCAGATTCAACAGTCACTTCTCTTTGCCCATACAAATACTGATGGAAATGTTCACAACCAAAAACTATTGCCAACATTTCCTTCTCAATTTGTGAATAGTTTTGTTGGCACTTCGTCAACGACTTTGAAGCATAAGCCACTGGACGATCATTCTGTAGAATCACTGCACCCATACCTTTCGAGCTAGCATCGACAGACAAACACACAGGTTCTTCCTGATTGAAAAACTTCAAGACTGGTGCATCAGTAATTGCTGTTTTCAAGTGTGTAAAGGCTTGTTCTTGTGCTTGATCCCAGGACCATTCAACATCTTTCTCGAGCAACTGCCGTAATGGAGCACTTATCTGCGACATATTTGGAATGAACTTGGACACGTAAGTGACAATGCCCAAAAATCTTTTCAATTCTTCGCGATTAGTAGGACAAGGCATTTCCCTGATTGCTTTAACTTTCTGAGGATCTGGTTTCAGTCCATCTGAACTCAACACATGACCCACATAAGTCACTTCGGAGACCCGAAACCGGCACTTTTCTTCATTCAACTTGAGATTTTTCTCACGACAACGTTCCAAAACCAATCGAAGTCTCTCGTCATGCTGCTCAACGTTCTCTCCCCACACTACCAGGTCATCCACGATGACTTCAACCCCTTCTATGTCTTGAAACATGTTGGACATAACACTCTGGAAAACCTCGGGGGCTGAAGCTATTCCAAATGGTAAACGTTTATAACTATACCTGCCAAAAGGAGTATTGAAGGTGGCTAACTTGCTGCTTTCTTTGGCTAATTTAACCTGCCAAAAACCATGGTTGGCATCAAGAACACTGAAAATCTTTGCATTAGGCATTCTACTGATGACATCTTCCACTGTCTGCATTGGAAACTGTTCACGCATGACAACTTGATTTAAGTCACTAGGATCCATGCATACTCTAATCTTATTGTTTTTCTTTCTGGCAATCACAAGGCTGTGTACCCACGCAGTTGGTTCTTTTGTTTTTTCAATAACACCCAACTTCTCCATTCGTCGTAACTCTTCTTCAAGTGGCTTGCGCAAAGCAACCGGAACTCTGCGAGGTGGGTGGACAACAAGTTTCGCTTCGGCATTGACCTTGATTTGGTGCTGTACGCCTTTAATCTCCCCCCAGACCTGCAAAGAGATCACTAAATTCTGTCTCAACCTTTGGTTGATCTACCTCAAGGCTATAAACCCGCTTAATTAAACCAAGTTCAAGACAGGATTTTAATCCGAGGATAGATGGTAAGTCTTGTTCAACCAAAACGAAGTCTAACACGAAAAATTTCCCTTTATATTCGCACGCTAAACTAACCTTCCCTTTTGGGGTAATTTTCCGCCCATCATACACTTTTAATTTGCATTTACTCTTGAGTGTTTTTGTATTCCTGAGAGACAAACGATCAAACAACGACTGCGAAATAACATTACAATCGGCACCAGAATCCAATTTGAAATTCAAATCAGTACTGGCAATCTTCAAAACAACATGCCAGTCATCCTGCGAAACGCTCTTATTACTTGAGTCTACTGAGAATGTTAGCAAATCGTGTTCGTTTTCGCTATCTTCAGATTCCCCCAATGTATCAACCGCTTTCCCCTCAGAATCACGTTTTTTTGCCCGACACACACGCTCAAAATGCCCTGTCTTCTTACAATAGTTACACGTTTTACCAAACGCGGGACAAGACCTCGCTGTATGAAATAAACCACAAAACCCACACTTATCTGTCTTGGAATCTGTTCTTGAACGACGTCTAATCGGGTTCTTCTCATTGTTGTTAATGCTCCGAACTTGATTTACCGACTGATCAAAATTAATCTGCTCCTGGGGACTCATCACTTTGATCTGCTCTTTCGAGACTTCGGCTGCCCTCGCCATGCTGACTGCCTTTTCAAGTGTAAGTTTCTCTTCTCTCAACAGCCTTTCTTTAACTGCTAAATCTCGTATGCTGAACACCAACTTGTCTCTCACCATGTCATCCACAACGGTATACTCACAGGATTTCACCTTGTTTTTTAATCTTGTGACGAACTGATCAACCGTTTCGGAGTCTTTCTGCGTAATCTTCCAAAACTGATATCTCTCAAAAACCACATTCTTCCTAGGATTACAGTACCTATCAAATTGTTCGATAACTTTATCCAGTTTCTTCTCATCGCCCTCCGGAAACTGAAATGTGTTGAAAACTTCAATAGCATCCTCGCCGGCAAAGTTCAACAAAACGGCTATCTTCACCGAATCGCCTGTCTTCACTACCCGAAGCAACCAAGTAAATCTGAAATTGTTGTTTGAATCTTCTCCAGTTTTCAGATATGTTTCCCTCAAAACCCAACGTACTAGGCTTATGAAAACTATCCATAGTCTATCCCACTCCTGACACCATGTAATAACTCACGTTTATTAGACGACCACTTGTTGAATACAAGCCTATTTATATATCCTAACTACTGATTAACATATAAAATAATCAACTACTAATTTACATATAGTCTCACGCCACCGCATGTGACAATCTGTAAGCAGTAAAAATTAGTAAAACGAGTAATTACCTGCCTGTATAATGAGTTCAACCATTGAATGAGATATGTGTTTATACATGCTTGTGGTCTCACAAACAATTGATTACTGTAGTTCTTTGTCAGTGTAATTTTTTTGTCTTTAGTTACTTGGTGCTCTTGAAAAAATTAAGAAATTCAAACCAAAATAGATCTGGCAGTTTTAAAATATATGCACGGCCAATTTTTATTAGCTATTATAAGTGCTAAATACATTTTGCGGTTTTGTAACTTTGCAAAATTTTACTATTGAATTTCCTCATGTCAATTTAAAAAGCAAATTTGTAGTTAAATTTGCGCAACTTTCCCACCGTTGCAAATATATAGCGTAAAATTGAATAAAACTCAATCAATCAATTAATCAATAAATAAATAAATTAGTCAATCAATCAATCATTCATTCATTCATTCAAACAATTAATTAATTAATTAATTAATTAAACAATTAGTCAATCAATCAATCATCGATCAATCAAATTAATTAATTAATCAATGACAAATAATCAACGGTGCCATGTTCATTCAGATAACAAAAACCGAAAACATGCTTTTTGTTCGACCAAAAAAAATATAACCCTATGTTCTAGACTTAAAATGACAAAAATTGTAACATATCCTACCAAGAGGATACCCTATATAGCCTGTAATCCTAGGGCGCCCCCTTGTCAACAAGAAACAACACGAATGCTTAAAATATGCTTATACACAACAAACTTCTACACAAAGGCATTTGCCTAAATATGAAAAAGTGTGCTAAAAAAACATAAATACTTTTTGCGGCAGTTTGGATGCGTCATCGGAAGTCGTCGGATTAAAGTCGGAGCCTTGTTCATAGTTTTAATGGCCAATCATATCTCAAGAAATTTCCCGCTAAAATACACTAATTGAAGCAAGATGGAGGGTTGGTTTAGTCTAAATGGACACAAGGAAAAAATCCATCTTTTTATAGTGAACATCTACAAAAAACGCTGTCATTTGTCATCAAAGTGGTGCCTTAGGAAACCTCTGTTGTTTATCCCGTACTATCGGTCTGAATATGTTGATTTTTGACGTCAAAAAAGCTTGTTAAACACTTCAGTGACGGGCTGGCGGCACTGTACAAACAAAAACAGAAAACGAAGATTGATCACGACAAACGACGCCAAAAAGTTGAAGAAATCACGTTACTTTGATAAAACGAGGTTAGTAAACTGAAGGAGTGTGAACTATTAGTAATAGTATTCTGTATCTTGGATTAAATTCCAGTATTCCACAACGGGATAAATAGCGTTTGTATCTTCGAAGTCTTCGAGAAATATAAATTTTGACAGTGTTTGACCCATACATCAAATATCTAAGTTTGGCATGTAAAAACAAGTTAAATCGTTACTAGTTTTTGTATTTTATAAATGTATTTTTTAAGTTAAAACATTTTGTGGTTACTCTTTGCAACTCTTTATTTTATAAATAAAAGTTTATATATCAAAGGCTGTCTTTTCAAATTTTTTTTTTGGCCAGAGCTTAACTATAGAACACCAAACATAAAGACAGAAAGATATTCTACCAACTAAACAAAACAAAACAAGTAAGTAGAAAGAAAAAAATGTGTTTATTTTTAAGTGCAGTTAATCCCATACCTATATAATACTTCTTATAGCTGATGCATTATTTAAGATGATATTTATAATATTGTACTGTATTGAATTATATTCAAATGTTTTGCTTGAATGTATTGCAGTATTGTAAATTTTATTATTTTGTATAGTTTTACTGTGTATTAAAAGGTATAAACATTCTCTTTGCATTTTATTGCAGAGTGCTATATTGTATATTACATTGTATTGTATTGTATTGTATTGTGTTGTGTTGTGTTGTGTTGTGTTGTGTTGTGTTGTGTTGTGTTGTGTTGTGTTGTGTTGTGTTGTGTTGTGTTGTGTTGTGTTGTGTTGTGTTGTGTCGTGTCGTGTTGCTTATTGCATTGCATTGCATTACAGTGCAATGTAGTATTGTATTATATAGTAATTTTTCAAGCATTTATCATTTAAGTGCTGCTTAACTCATACCTATTTAATACCTATTTATAATTGAATAAATAATTTTTATAATATTGTACTAATACTGCACTTCACTACACTGTATTGTATTGTACTGCACTGCACTGCACTGCACTGCACTACACTACACTACACTGTACTTCACTACACTGTATTTTATTTGTACTGTGCTGTACTGCATTGTTTTTTATTGTTATGGCATTGTATTGGAGTGTTATAAAGTTTGGTATTGTATAGTTTTGCAGTGTATTAACATTTATTGCATTGTAACGAGGACTGTGTCACATTGCATTGTATTGCACTGTTTTGCATTGCATTGCATTGTATTACATGCATTGTATTGGAGTGCATTGCATTGAAATACATTATTTTGAAAATATTACTGTAACTTTGCAGGTCTCTCTATTTCAAAATCTTAAATTTTCATGTATTTTTTTAGGTTAGAGTATAATCTAGAAAACCAAACAAACAAAAAGACAGAAAGATATAATTTTATTCTACTAACTATTTAACAAGTAAGTAGAAAAATATGTTTATTTTTAATGTGACTTATTTATAAATTATAAAAGATGATTTTTATATGTTGTTCTGTAGTATAAGTATTGTAAAGTTTTTAGAGATGTGCCAGACCCGGGCATATAAATTGGTGCCCAGTGGGCAGTATCCAGTAAAATTCTGCTACCTGACAGAGTCTGGTATTTGTTAAAACAGTTTATAATTTTAAAGGACTGCCTCCCTTCCCTTGCCTTAATTGTTTTGTCTTGCCTCATTTTGCCTTGGCACTAATGCCTTGCAGGTTAGCTCACTTTGCCTAATTTACTTCTCAGGTATTGTTATGCATTTGCATTGTAATTTGGATTGATTCAAATTAATGCATGGTAACTTTGCAAGTATATTTATTTTGTATCATAACTTTTCATGTGTTATTTCTAGACCACAGTTTAACTATAGACCACCGAACATAGAGACAGAAAGATATTTACAAGTATAGACAAGTAAGTAGAAAAGGACAATTTATATCTATTTTATGCACTACTATATACTATACCTATTTTTCGTAGATGATGTCTATATATTGTCTTGTCTTGCATCTTGTTTTGTTTTGTTTTGTTTTGTTTTGTTTTGTTTTGTTTTGTTTTGTTTTGTTTTGTTCTGTTCTGTTCTGTTCTGTTCTGTTCTGTTCTGTTCTGTTCTGTTCTGTTCTGTTCTGTTCTGTTCTGTTCTGTTCTGTTCTGTTCTGTTCTGTTCTGTTCTGTTCTGTTCTGTTCTGTTCTGTTCTGTTCTGTTCTGTTCTGTTCTGTTCTGTTCTGTTCTGTTCTGTTCTGTTCTGTTCTGTTCTGTTCTGTTCTGTTCTGTTCTGTTCTGTGTTCTGTTCTGTTCTGTTCTGTTCTGTTCTGTTCTGTTCTGTTCTGTTCTGTTCTGTTCTGTGTTCTGTTCTGTTCTGTTCTGTTCTGTTCTGTTCTGTTCTGTTCTGTTCTGTTCTGTTCTGTTCTGTTCTGTTCTGTTCTGTTCTGTTCTGTTCTGTTCTGTTCTGTTCTGTTCTGTTCTGTTCTGTTCTGTTCTGTTCTGTTCTGTTCTGTTCTGTTCTGTTCTGTTCTGTTCTGTTCTGTTCTGTTCTGTTCTGTTCTGTTCTGTTCTGTTCTGTTCTGTTCTGTTCTGTTCTGTTCTGTTCTGTTCTGTTCTGTTCTGTTCTGTTCTGTTCTGTTCTGTTCTGTTCTGTTCTGTTCTGTTCTGTTCTGTTCTGTTCTGTTCTGTTCTGTTCTGTTCTGTTCTGTTCTGTTCTGTTCTGTTCTGTTCTGTTCTGTTCTGTTCTGTTCTGTTCTGTTCTGTTCTGTTCTGTTCTGTTCTGTTCTGTTCTGTTCTGTTCTGTTCTGTTCTGTTCTGTTTTCTGTTCTGTTCTGTTTCTGTTCTGTCTGTTCTGTTCTGTTCTGTTCTGTTCTGTTCTGTTCTGTTCTGTTTCTGTTCTGTTTCTGTTCTGTTCTGTTCTGTTCTGTTCTGTTCTGTTCTGTGTTCTGTTCTGTTCTGTTCTGTTCTGTGTTCTGTTCTGTTCTGTTCTGTTCTGTTCTGTTCTGTTCTGTTCTGTGTTCTGTTCTGTTCTGTTCTGTTCTGTTCTGTTCTGTTCTGTTCTGTGTTCTGTTCTGTTCTGTTCTGTTCTGTTCTGTTCTGTTCTGTTCTGTTCTGTTCTGTTCTGTTCTGTTCTGTTCTGTTCTGTTCTGTTCTGTTCTGTTCTGTTCTGTTCTGTTCTGTTCTGTTCTGTTCTGTTCTGTTCTGTTCTGTTCTGTTCTGTTCTGTTCTGTTCTGTTCTGTTCTGTTCTGTTCTGTTCTGTTCTGTTCTGTTCTGTTCTGTTCTGTTCTGTTCTGTTCTGTTTTGTTTTGTTTTGTTTTGTTTTGTTTTGTTTTGTTTTGTTTTGTTTTGTTTTGTTTTGTTTTGTTTTGTTTTGTCTTGCATCATGCATCTTGTCTTGCATCTTGTTTTGCATCTTAAATTGTCTTCCATCTTCTCGTCTAGCATCTTGTCTTGCATCTTGTCTTCCGTCTTGTCTTGCATCTTGTCTTGCATCATGTCTTGCATCTTGCGTTGCATCTTGTCTTGCATCTTGTCTTGCATCTTGTCTTGCATCTTGTCTTGAATCTTGTCTTGCATCTTGTCTTGTATCTTGTCTTGTATCTTGTCTTACAGCTTGTCTTGTATCTTGTCTTACAGCTTGTCTTACAGCTTGTCTTACAACTTGTCTTGCATCTTGTCTTGCATCTTGTCTTGCATCTTGTCTTGCATCTTGTCTTGCATCTTGTCTTGCATCTTGTCTTGCATCTTGTCTTGTATCTTGTCTTTTATCTTGTCTTGCATCTTGTCTTGCATCTTGTCTTGCATCTGGTATTTGCATCTGGTCTTGCATCTGGTCCTTGCATCTGGTCTTGCATCTGGTCTTGCATCTGGTCTTGCATCTTGTCTTGCATCTTGTCTTGCATCTTGTCTTGCATCTTGTCTTGCATCTTGTCTTGCATCTTGTCTTGCATCTTGTCTTGCATCTTGTCTTGCATCTTGTCTTGCATCTTGTCTTGCATCTTGTCTTGCATCTTGTCTTGCATCTTGTCTTGCATCTTGTCTTGCATCTTGTCTTGCATCTTGTCTTGCATCTTGTCTTGCATCTTGTCTTGCATCTTGTCTTGCATCTTGTCTTGCATCTTGTCTTGCATCTTGTCTTGCATCTTGTCTTGCATCTTGTCTTGCATCTTGTCTTGCATCTTGTCTTGCATCTTGTCTTGCATCTTGTCTTGCATCTTGTCTTGCATCTCGTCTTGCATCTTGTCTTGTATCTTGTCTTGTATCTTGTCTTACAGCTTGTCTTGTATCTTGTCTTACAACTTGTCTTACAGCTTGTCTTACAACTTGTCTTGCATCTTGTCTTTCATCTTGTCTTGTATCTTGTCTTGCATATTTTTCTGGCAGAAACTTGTCTTGCATCTTGTTTAAAAATAAGAGTGGTTCAAGTCAATGTCAACGAACCAATACAGTTCAATAACCTGGAACTAACATAAAAAAGGACAGGTACATGTAAAACATGGAGGTTAAAGTACTGTACAAAAAACATGCTGCTGGTCTACTTGTCAATTCCAGATGATTTCCACAAGGGACACGCATAAAAATTACTTGCCTGTGACAGGTTGAAGAATATTTTATCTATTAAATACCTTATTTACTTTATAGTCTTAGTACGCATTTCATTGTTATGTGCACAGACACAGATATTAGATATACTGTATTTTACACACAACGTTCAACTTCCGCTACTCAGCCATTAACACAACGACATAATGAATATATTGTTTTATTTATTTCATTTATCAATTAACACAATATTTTCTTTATGTCGCTGTGTTTATGACTAAGTAGCATAACCCGGTCTGCATTGAACATCGAACGTATAATATATCCTTATGCACATAACAATAAAATGTGTAGTGACGAAAATTAAAAATTGTACATGTTGAACAATGGAGGAGACAGGTAAAAAATGCACAGCCTGTCACCATAGACAGGTAAAAAAATTAGGAACATTTCCAGCCCTGGTAGAATACAATGTTGTATTTGATTTTTAGATTACACAAACCAATAATACAGTAGTTGTGATGTTTTTAACTATAACGATACAGTTTCACTCTTGGTGATTCAACGCGCAGTTTTTGGTAGATTTTACTCAAATGTTTAGAATTGAATACTCACAATATTTGGTATAAACCGGTGTCAGCGTTTTTATATTTATTGCCCATATGCACTTTTTTATTTTGACTTATTTTGTACAAATGTTAGTCGAAAAAAAGCATTTTCAACTTTTTAGTTGTCAATAGAATAATCAAAACTTCACAGATTAGAACTTGCAGACACTGGTTTGTCACTGACAAATTTTCAAAATTTGGGTAAAATCTGCTAAAAATTATTTGAGTTAAATTGCCCCGGGTGAAGCCGAATGAAATAGTTTTACTTAAAAAATTCACAACTACCTTCACAGTACAAGTCATATACTGTACTATTACTGGTTTGTGTTTATCAAAAAATAAAATACAAGCTATAATTATTGTATTCTACAAATTAATAGCTCTTTCTAATCACATGTAGCATACAGTCAGATGAATTGACACTGCTATACCCAAATGACCTTGCGAGCCTTAAAGTGCCTCTATCAGGGTTGGGATTATTACATATTTAGGATATTTGGAACCTACTGAGAAGAAATGTAATATATCATTCTTTCCTTTCCAAAATTTCATCTTCATGGACTTTTTTGCTGTTAAAGTTGACAAAAGTGACGTCAAAGAGGAATCTGTAAAGTGGTTTTATATATAGACAAATTCTTGCTTTGATGTCCCTTCCGTCAACTTTACCAGCAAAAAAATGTGCATGAATATGAAATTTTATAAAAGGAAGGTGTGTTACATTTCTTTTCAGGAGGTTCCAACTATCCTAAAGATGTAAAATCCCCAACCCTGATAAATTAGGCACTTTAATGAAGACCTTAAAGGTCAACTATACCTTTTGAGGTTATATATATTTTCAAAGCAGTTATCATCTAATTTCGCAAAATTGAAGAAAAAAATGAATTTGGAATAAAAGCGCACGACTTACTGGGGGGAGATTCTAAGTACCTCTTCATGCACGACCGAGTTGCTTAGAAGAATGGGTACTACATATTCGGTGACGTCATAGCGGTAAGTTGCCTAATTACCGCAGAAATATTCCAGTGTTCGAGCTTTGGTTTGCCACCTATTTACTCATGAAAATAAGTGTATTAGCATTATTTTGGGGCATTTTAAGGTATATCTTCTTCACACTCTGTCAAAGAGTCTTCTTAATTGTATTTGGGTGAGTTTTGCGATATTTAAAGTAGAAGGTGATATAGATGAAGCTACGGCAGCAGATCCAATTTCGCAAAAGCAAAACTACAGTTCTGACGAACAATGTATATCCAGGCTTCTGTCAAATCAACAACTCAATAGTTAGAACTAACAATATACAGTAGTTTAAAACTTAATAGTTTTGTCTTATCAAGACAAAAATTAATCGTACCATTCTTCCCCTCCATACTAGGCGTAGTGTTTTTTCTTGTGAAAACACGTTGTACAGCTGTACCGTTTGGTAAGCTAAAATATCATAGCCATTCTTCATAAGTCGTGGAGTCGAACTTGTGGCCGGGTATTTTTTCGAAAAACTCTCCTGGTTAGCGTGTTGACAATGTTGTAACTTTTTGCCGAAGCGAGCTCTATTTTACCGGTATGACGTCACAAGTTTGCTAGTGCCAGACTACCTTTTAACGCGGTCGTTGTTTAAATATGGTTCGGAAAAATGGCCAAAACTCGATCTTTGACAGAACATAAAAACGGAACCGAGTGACCGATTTAAATTTTTTCTTCGGTTTTGGAATAAACGTTTTCGAATTTAACAGAAAATATAATAACCTCAAAAGGTATAGTTGACCTTTAATGGCTTAATAAGGTTTTCATTATAAAACCTGGCAATTATTTTCTAAAGATTCCTCTGAAACTGTATATTTACAAGGGAAGTAAATATATTCAATATATTCGTCTGTCAATATTCAAAAATAATTTATGCTCACATAGTCACATTTTCTCAGACTCTCTTTGAGTTTGTGGTGCAGAAGTTTTAACAATATTGTTATAGTAACTTTTTTTAGATTGTATAAAGGATTAAGTTACTTATATTTAGTTAAACGTATAAAATGTCCTTTAATAAATTTAAATTTAATAAAGCCTAGTTGCTACTTTTTGTTAAAATATTTATTGTTTGTTCTAAACAATAAATAATTTAACAAACAGTACTTTATAGTAGGTTTATTCAATTCCATTTTATTAAACAGTAAGCTCAAGTTAACTTATATTAGTTTTTATATTATATTCACACGCCATTCGTTAATTTATAGTGGAAATACATGTATATCACCTTTGCTGAAAATAAAGTTCACAGTTTAAATACCATTTCGTTGAGGGTTTAATTACCGTAGATAAGTTACAATATTAACAAGTAATCAAAGACATACAAGTACCACATTACTTACCATTTGGACCGTTTCGTTCAAAGTTTCGTTGAACCGAACCACAGGTTGAACGAATATCGAAACCACAGAATCAACTCGCGTCGGAACCCTTGACGTTTATGTCCTCGCGCATGTTGCCTCGCGCATACTATTCTGTGATCGAAACTTTCAACAAATAATCGTCAACTTGTTGAAGCATGAGTCTACAATTTCTGTCAATAATGTCAGCGGTTAGAATGTGTCACACATGGTGTCACACCATCATGTGGTTGACATAAGAGGTTAAGAGTTCACTAGAGCTCTTGCGAGAAGGAAATAGCAAGTTGTTTGTTTTTTTAATTTGTTTTGAAAACTTCCGATAAACAACGATAATATCTTTCAAGCAATCTCCAAACAGTAGCTATAAATTTCCAAACAATTTCCAAACAGTAACGATAAATTTCCAAACAATTTCCAAACAGTAACAATAAATTTCCAAACAATTTCCAAACACTAGCGATAAATTTCCAAACAGTAGCGATAAATTTCCAAACAATTTCCAAACAGTAACGCTAAATTTCCAAACAATTTCCAAACAGTAGCGATAAATTTCCAAACAATTTCCAAACAGAAGCGATAAATTTCCAACCAATTTCCAAACAGTAACGATAAATTTCCAAGCAATTTCCAAACAGTAGCGATAAATTTCCAAACAGTAGCGATAAATTTCCAAACAATTTCCAAACAGTAGCGATAAATTTCCAAACAATTTCCAAACAGAAGCGATAAATTTCCAACCAATTTCCAAACAGTAACGATAAATTTCCAAGCAATTTCCAAACAGTAGCGATAAATTTCCAAGCAATTTCCAAACAGTAGCGATAAATTTCCAAACAGTAGCGATAAATTTCCAAACAATTTCCAAACAGAAGCGATAAATTTCCAACCAATTTCCAAACAGTAACGATAAATTTCCAAGCAATTTCCAAACAGTAGCGATAAATTTCCAAACAGTAGCGATAAATTTCCAAACAATTTCCAAACAGTAGCGATAAATTTCCAAACAATTTCCAAACAGTAGCGATAAATTTCCAAACAATTTCCAAACAGTAACGCTAAATTTCCAAACAATTTCCAAACAGTAGCGATAAATTTCCAAACAATTTCCAAACAGTAGCGATAAATTTCCAAACAATTTCCAAACAGTAACGCTAAATTTCCAAACAATTTCCAAACAGTACCGATAAATTTCCAAACAATTTCCAATCAATAACGATATATTTCCAAACAATTTCCAAACAGTAACGCTAAATTTCCAAACAATTTCCAAACAGTAGCGATAAATTTCCAAACAATTTCCAAACAGTAGCGATAAATTTCCAAACAATTTCCAAAGAGTAGCGATAAATTTGCAAACAATTTCCAAACAGTAACGCTAAATTTCCAAACAATTTCCAAACAGTTTCGATAAATTTCCAAACAATTTCCAAACAGTAATGATAAATTTCCAAACAATTTCCAAACAGTAGCGATAAATTTCCAAACAATTTCCAAACAGTAGCGATGAATTTCCAAACAATTTCCAAACATTAGCGATAAATTTCCAAACAATTTCCAAACAGTAACGCTAAATTTCCAAACAATTTCCAAACAGTACCGATAAATTTCCAAACAATTTCCAATCAATAACGATATATTTCCAAACAATTTCCAAACAGTAACGCTAAATTTCCAAACAGTAGCGATAAATTTCCAAACAATTTCCAAACAGTAGCGATAAATTTCCAAACAATTTCCAAACAGTAGCGATAAATTTCCAAACAATTTCCAAACAGTAACGCTAAATTTCCAAACAATTTCCAAACAGTTTCGATAAATTTCCAAACAATTTCCAAACAGTAATGATAAATTTCCAAACAATTTCCAAACAGTAGCGATATTTCGAAACAATTTCCAAACAGTACCGATAAATTTCCAAACAATTTCCAATCAATAACGATATATTTCCAAACAAGATCCATACTGATTTAGGGCTAATTTCCGAGTAATTTCCAAACTGTATCAATAGATTTCCAAAGTATTTACATACTATTTACAAAAAGTGATTGAAATAGAATAAAATTTCCAGATAAGTTCCAGATAAGTTCCAAACTAAAGGCAAATTTCCATAGTGTGTCAATGTTGCATGTAATTGGAAATTGACATTTACACTGTATATCCCAACTATTTCCAAACTATTTACATTGTACGGAAAGGTTCAGTGTAAAGGTAAGTGTGATCCTTGAGAGATTACATCAGGCAAGTCGTTGATATATATCAGGAATAACAGCGGTCCAAGGACCGAATCCTGAGGAACACCGCATGTTACAGGCAGCCATTCAGAAGCAAATCCATCAAGTATGACAAGATGGCGCCTCTTAGAAAGATAAGAGCGAAGCCAAGAAAGCAAGGGCTCCCGGATACCCAACAGGTGAAGCTTATAAAGTAATTTAGAATGGGGCACACGATCAAAGGCCTTGGCAAAACCAAGATACACTAAATCAACTTGCTGTTTATTATCCAAAGATTGAGCAAGCACGTTGGTAATTTAATCTGAAAAACCTCCCACTCCTGCGGGCTCATAATTGTTCAGCGGTTATAACCAAAGAGTAATACACAGTTGATACAACATGGCGGCGGGAAGTGAGACGGGCAGTTCGCAATCTAAACTAAACTTGAGAGCGTCTAAAGATGAGTTAGAAAGAGGAGGATCTTTTTGGAATGTATCAGTTATTGAAATGAAATTCTCAACCGAAAAAGATTGGATAAAAGCCGTTCGGAAAGCGGAAGGAAAGCCCAATTATGGCATGTTAAACATGGACTGTCTTCTAGAGGAAGTGGTTGGTAACAAACTAGAGTTGGCTGGACCCATGACTGATGCCTATTTGATGGAACTTGGCAAGTCGTTGAAATCAATGCTGACAAGGTCCAAACGGACTGGACTAGTCAACCCAGTTTCTTTATTCATCCCATGGATGGTTTTTCGTCATCTACTTACCCTCGTTCGTGGCTACTCTGGAGATGTGAATACAAAGCGCGATGGTTCAAAACACGCAGTTACTCTTACACGAATGGATTCTATCAAGAAGCTATTTTCGCCTGCTCGTTTTTCTGGCGAAACGCTCTTTGCCTGTAGGCATTTCAAAAAGATTCCTTCAACGTCTGGAGGGAAAATGCAGTCTGTTTATAATGGTAAATCAGTGATTGTTGTCTCGGAATCTACACCATTTTGTACTGACTACATAATGAAAACGTGACACACGTGCCTGTGTGTCATTTTATATACAGCGATATACAGATGAGGATTATCCATTGGACAGTAGTCTTCAGGCACTCATGAATCACAAGTAAATATTTAGTAGGACAAAAAGACAAATAATAGTGCTGTGTAAGTTTCTGCAACTTAGTATATATAAATTTTGTAAAGAATTGTGTTGATTCCTGTTGAAAATTCTGGTAAATAAGACATACACAAAAATGTAAACAAGAAAATCATTTGATAATTTTGTGACTGACAATATTTTTTTGTTACCTAAATGCATATAATAAAATTATTAATTAATAATAATTATCTTCAATCTAATATTGACAAGAAATACCAGCCTCTGAATACATGTAGTTCCTCTGAACAATGAAAATTGCACACCCATGATACAGATGGCATGTCCTTGGAGACTGCAACCTTCTGTACTATGGAAATGTGAATTTCATGGTAAAAGGAAGATGCTGATGATTTACCCAGCTAGAGTATGTGGGTATTCTACTGTGCGAAACGCTATTAGAGTATTCAAACTAATAGTTGTATACTTTAGTTGTATACTTTGTTTACTTTAATAGTTGTATCTTCAAAAATAGAATTTTTTATAGGCCTGCGCCCAGGGTGGCTAATTATATTCCCTCTTTCCGACAATGCCACTGGTACTGTTGGGCAGGACAAACCATTAAATTATGACCATACCAACCTACAAAGCAACACTTGATCCATGTGTATGTTTATTTTTATTTACAAATAATGAAAGTGGTGTAACTGGTTAACTATATCTTACACAATGGCCTGTTGCCTTGTCGTTCCAGAAAGGTTCATTCTTCTCCTTGTTCATGAGTCTGCACAAGTGGTAGTTTTTTTGGCCACCCACAGGCTATTTTCAAACCTCTTAATTAAAATGTCCTTCTTACCCCCTATGCTGAGGTTCCTTTTCTTTAGTTCCATTTTCAGCTCAGCCATACTCATATCCTTAGGGTTCTTGTCATTCGATAAAAGTTCAGTTCCATTTCTGTGCAATACTTCATGGGATTCAAGATCAACTCCGTCAGCAAAACGTTTACCACAGACTGTGCATGAGTAAAGGCTTTAACAGTTCAATAATCTTGGGAGATAGTGCTTGATTCTTTGCACAGTTAACAATTTCACGGCACTCGAGACAAGTCTGGCAGTAACTGGAAGTGGTTGGCTTCTTCCTCCCACAATTACAGGAATCAAGGAATTTACAATGTGGTGGAACTCTTGATTTGAAATGTGGCTTGTAGGTACATGGCATTGGCTGATGTTCTGGGAGATAAAAGCCTCGCACATAGTTTGCTCTTATAACTTGCCACCATTTACCACTGCTATCCAGTTTGGTGGATCTGTTGCTTAGTGCTAAGTCATTTTTTACACCAGAATGCTTAGCTTCTTTGGCTTGTTGTGAAATGATTCCATAACCCACCTTGTACATCTCATACAGTTCAGAGGCTTTATAAGGTATTCCGTAGGCAACCGTCCAACAAGTTACATTCACATAACCAGGAAAAAACAGACAGAGCAAGTTGAAGTAAAGTTTGCAATTTTCATCAAGTTCTGACAATTCAGGTGGTGTTGTTGATACCTTGTTGAATGATGTGCATGCATCCCTCAGATACAATATGACCCTGCTAAGTGCCAGTCGCTTGAGCTGCTGAGAAGGCGATTCATCATCACACTTCAGATTATCAACTAGACGGTAGCCATACCTTCCTAGGGCAATTGCCTGGTCTCCAATCAATCTGATTGGGATTTTGTTATGCCGCTTCTTTTCATCGGAGTAATGTTCTTTGATTCCTGATACTAGGTATGAGAGTCCACAACCAGAAATAGATGGTGCTTCATTTTCATCCAATGCTTGTTGTTCTTCAGGGGCAGGACCACATACTGGGGCACCTAACACTCTGATGAAATGATCAAACATATTTCTTTGCACAGACTCTAAATAGATCATGTTCATTATATGTTGCCAAGCATTGATCTCGCAATGAAGTGGCTCTGGCCTTTGTCTTGCAGCAAACACTCCAATGCGGGGAGGGCCAAGTTGGCGAATCCCATGCTGTGCCATGTACTGCAGCTTTTTGTCGTGCTTGTATTTTTCTGACATTGTGCCCTTCAGGGATGAGTCAAATTGCTTCACCATCTTCACATGCCTGTCTCTATCTGCGTTGCTGTAGGGTTTCCATGTGTCACTTCCAGAGAATCCAATAGAACCCCCCATTGTATTAATGTCACCTATAATTTAAAAAAAAAACTATAAGAAAATTATGATGTTTCTCATAAAAAGGAAAAGCTAATTAAATACCATGATAATAAACCTTTCAATAAATTTTTACATGGGCGAATTGACGGTACCGAAAAAGATGGTGGTGGTACATTCAACCACAATGCTTTGTGACCTCAAATCAACTCAAATAACAACTAAACATTATTTATCATCCTAACGTGGATTATGTAAGCAAGAACTTCATTCCTACCAAAGTTGATAATTTTATATGTAAAACCATATCTTCTAATGTTGTAAGAAACAATATTTACTGCATGCAGATGATTGTGGTTAAATGTTCAAGTCACCAGCTTTTTTGGTACAGTCTATTGGGAACTACATGTATTAATTTATCACTTTTAAAAATATTTGCCAAAAAAATCATATTACTATACCTTTGTGCACATTTGCATAGGGAGAGGGGTAGGTGGCAGCCTGGTTTAATTCGTTGTTGGCCCAACTCTGCCAGCACATGTCTGCGCTTGGCTGGAACTCCACGATGCATTGTTTGCCAGCAATTGTAAGGACATTCCCCTCTAATAAAACCATCTCATCTGTATGCTGCCTCCACAGATCTTCTAATACTTCATGTTTTTCTTGCAAACTGACACAGTGCAGAAGATATTGGAAGTCACTGCTCCTTACCCTGTCTCCTAAGTTCCACATTGTCAAACTCCCAATAGACATCGTCAGTTGGCTTGATTCTGGAGCACCATCATCTGAGAATTGGAATATGAAGTGGTTTTCCAACTCATTAAACCAAACAAGCTTTTTTAACAAATGCGGTACTCTCAGATGCAAATCAATGATCATAAAAACAAGTCCCGTTACAGTCCTTGAAACACCAGGAGCACCCGGTAATTGATTTACATTTCGAATATTTAGATTTTTCACAAATGTGTCAACAGCAGAATTGGACACTGGTTGGGGAAGTTGTAGATCCATGCCCATACACTTGACATTATTTGGAAGCCACACATTAGATTCTGCATTGAAATATGAAGTCTGAGTTTTACAGACAAGAGTAAATTTCCTTCTTGAGAGAAAGTTCTGGTATTTAGTTGCAATGGCTTGCTTTATGGCTTCAGGCGACATTTGATATCCCTTCATTGCATTACCAAAGATTTGCTGTAGATGCTTTCCCCTCTTGTAACCCACAATCAAATTAGTTACAAATTCTTTTGAAGCATTAGCGACAATATAGTCCCATGCACCATAGAATGAGCCACACTCTCCTCCATGTATAAATTTCAATGCGTTCTCAGTTTCCTTCCTTCTTCTGTACCTTGTGCTTGAATTATAATCATTGATCATAGCTTTGGTGGTGCTATTGTTCTCTCTTTTTGATTTTGAGAAATGTTTGTAATCCAGTCCAAGAGATGCAACCAAGGATTTTACCTGTTCAAACTGCTCAGTAACCACAGTTAACTTATCCTCCAGTGCCTTAGCTTGTGCTTCAGATTTTTGTAAAGCATCACTTAGATTTGAAATCTCTTTACCTATAAGAGCATTGAGAATATTGTATGTTATCACAAAAATATTGAATTTTAATGTTGACTCCTTAGAGTTTATTGACTAAACATTAATATTATTATTACATCATTTTAAAAACTTTTATAAAATATCTTCCTCTTATTGGCCTTACCTTTGTCGGTTAACTTCCTTTGAACCTCCAATTCGGCATTCGCAAGGCCTTCTTCCCAGTCATTTAAGAAAGATGACTTAGCCTTGTGTTCTTCGTTCAGATGTTTCTCTTCTTCAAGCAATTTTCGCTTTCTTGAGTTCAGTTGGTAAACAGTTGAAGATTTCGAAAAAGGATTTGATTCTTTTTGCGCGTTACAGCGTCCTTTATGACCGTCAGCCTTCGAGCATTTACGACTCTGCTTGCAAGGTAATTCTTCAAACATATCTGCAGACGCCATATTGGATTTATCAGCTCTTGTACCTTTACTTTCATGCTTTCGCTACATGTTGTCTCAGAAATTCACAGGTTAACATTATCCACTTTAGTTTCAATAAACAAGTTGCTACCAGTTTGACTTTTTAAAGGTGCTCCATGCGGTGTTGCCAAGTAAATATTTGAGTGAAAACGCGGGAGAAAACAACTAAATTTCGTAAATATTCAATAACTCTCTGAATAATTATTTTCTCGGGGGTACCCAAAGTCAAACATGTAGACTTGTACATGACCTACTGACCCCTCCCTTAATTAGGAGATTTTGTCTAATTTCCCGTCCTCTAGAAACCATTTTTCTTGGTGAGGGAATGATCTAAACAGCCAGATTCTCAGGATACCTGTTTGTATTCTTATATAATCGTCACTTATCTCAACTCCTGAATAGTTTATTATCTATCTAAAACACCTAATGAGTCTCTACATGGTCAGTTGGGGCTTCAAAACAGCTCAACAATAGAAGCAAGTGAAGCAAGACGGAAGACGCCATGTTCCGCTTGGGTGGGGTCACGTGACTCATTGCAAGCAGCGGGAGGAAATCCGGTCGCAATTTACCAACGTGAAGTAAATGAACAACTTGAGTAAGCTGCGTAACACTAGAACGTCTAGGATAAAAGCCATGCTTGCGAAGTAGTAAGTTTGTGCGAAAGAAAATTGAAAAGTTCACCATAAACACCTTTTTCCAAAATCTTGGACAACTGTTACAACAAGGAGATACCCCTGTGGTTAACTACTACACACTTTCATGCCAGCTTTATGAATTGCTACTAAGTTTGCATCTTTCCACTGAGTCGGAAATTCACCCATACTAAGAGATTTATTAAATAATCTAGTTTAATGGAGTTGCAATGGCATTTCCACATTCCCTTAAAAACCTATAGAAGGAATCCCACAACTACAATCAGTGACAAATAAACGTGGGACACGTTAACTAACAGCCCGTACTATTATAAAATATTATAAATTAAAGCGTTAATTTAACCCCCCTCCCCCCTTTCAATGTTGCAGTGATTCAAGGAGAAATCCGCAACAATGGTACGGTAACATGGAAAACATATTTTTGCACATTCAACATTGAATAGGGGGGAGGGGGCGCAATCATTATTTGCAGTGCAAATGTCGCAATAATTGTGTCACTGATTGTAGCTTTGTGAATATCTAAAGAATGAAGCGCCTTAAGAAAATCTTCACGCTGTAAAACTATATTGAAGAAACAGGGTGTACTCATCTTATCATTCAACGAGTGCAAAAAGGTGGCCATGGTATGGACACCAACGTCTGAGGCATTAAAGACCGAATGAAAAAAAGTATTAAATAAATTGGCCTGAGAACTAGAGTCAGTAGCAGATATATTTCCATACGAAATAGTGTTAGGAATTCTGCTGGTCTTATTCAAAGCTTTATAATAAGACCAAAAACGCTTAGGATTAGCTTTCAAGGCCTGACCAAGATTACTAATGTACAACTTCTTGTTGTACTTATTTAGCTTCTTGATCTCTGCACGTAAACGACGAAATTTAGTCCACATATAAAATGTATCACGAGATTTAGCCTTACGCCTCAGGGTATTCCTTTTCCTAAGCAACAAAACAATTTCTCTGTCAACCCACGGTGGCCGATTGATGTTACTAACGCATTTCGTCGTTACAAATTGGTCAACAATTGAGTAGAATAATTTCGTCCATTTCTCCAGACTATTGTTGATCTCATTATTATCAAGGAAAACGTCGTCCCAAGAGATATCACAAAGAGCCTGTCTCATTCCATCAAAATTAGCATTTTTAAAATTATAAGTGACACGCTTAACTTGTCTAAGGCGTCTCACTTTTGTCAAGATATGAAAATTAACGGCAAGATGATCAGAATCAAGAATATCTTGTGTAACGCTCAACTCAGAGACATCGTCGGATAATCACACAATAATAAATCCAAAATCGAAGCACAATTATCATTATTTCTAGTAGGCTCATCAACTAGGAAGTCAATACACAATTTACCGGCGTGACCGTGATGATGGGCGGCGAGGGGGAGGTGTTCTCGTGGCCGTCAAATCAAATATTCTTAGTTTTAGTTTTAGGCGGCGTGAAAGTGAGCCTGTGGGTGCCGAAATTCTTGTTTGTGAACTGCTTCCATCTCTCCTCCGCAGAGGCTCGGAGGCGGAGAAGACGCGCGAGGAATGATTGGAAGAGGGAAAGAAAAGTATAGCCTCTGCCAGATGTTGCCAATATGGCGCCCAAATTCCGTGATGGACTAGGCACCAGACTCGGAATTTCAATATATAACCAAATGTAACTTACGGAAAAGTTGGAAATCCATAAATTGTGAACAAAAGACACATTTAAATTGCTGGCAGACAACTCTCAACTCGAGAATGTTAATATTGTTACACATGCAAGGACAGGATTTTCCAGTTTTGAATTGGGCAATTAAACATGTAAACAAACGCTACCCGAGAAAGTTTATATCAAAAGACACTGAACTGTTGTAAACATAGATCTTACCTATCATGATAAATTTCACGTATACACGTAGTGCCTGTGGTACGTTTGAGAGCTTGGTGTAATGTAGAAAGTTAGCGCTGAGAATATTCCAGCGCTGCATGTTCGTCGGCTTTGTTTATCAACGATCGATACGTTTGTCAGTCTGGCAGCGTTTCGAATTTTTTTATTCGTTCCAGGTGATTTCCATAGAATAATTCAGAACTAATAACGTCCAGAACAATATTATAGACTTAGATCTTGAAGAAAACATCGTGCAAACTATCGTCGCTATCTCCCATGACCAGAGAACCGCAGATTTGTTACTTGACTGAAATCTCTTCGTATTCGGTTCGTTTCCCGACTTCGAATTCGGTGTTAAAAAATCCTTCTCCGGCGTACTTGCACTTATTGCAAAGCATTCTATATCTTCTTCTGCATTATAGTTATCGTAAAGACAATAAAGAAGTCTAAATTAATTGAAATATAGTTTACATCTAAATTGATTTAAAATAGCAAACACGTAAATAACAGCAAGAATCAAACAAATTCATGTATATATAATCGCACTATTTCTTCACGAAAATCGTCATGCTAACCTTTGATACTTAGATCTTGAAGGGAGTGCTGAATTTCTCCCAAATCGTCGGGTTTTTATGCCACTTACCAGAGAACCGCAAATCGTGCCAGAGAACCGCACATTATCTGGCAGAGGCTTCTCTCCTCTTTTTCCACCTTCCCGACGTTCTCCGCGCGCTTTACGATTGCCCGCGCGCCTGCGAATAGAAGCCTCTGCGGAGGAGAGAGAACTGCTTCCATCAAACTCAAGGAAACTGCCCTTATGTGTCTGTTACAGACCACCTGATTTTGCTAAGTTTAACGAGTCTTTTACTACATTATTGGCTCACTTATATACTGATGGCAGCGAAAGATCTCGCTCGTACTTTCTTGGAGATTTTAACCACATAAATTGGAAGACGAATACAGATATTGGTGATTCTGGCATTGCGACTGATTTTTGTCAACTGATTGATTCTTATTTTCTTACTCAATTGGTAAAATCTCACTGATAAATATCGAGGCTAAACGAGAGCATGTCATTATACAACCGTGCTACGTTTCAGTTCAATCGCTCCAGATTCAGTAAGTACATGTATTTCATTCAACACATGTCACTTGAAACATCATGCCTCAAGTTTATATGTAATCAAATTCAAAAACATTGTCGGTAATAAAAATATCTGCATGCATGTCCGGTGCAGAGAAACACTATACTCTTTACTTTGCGTCAAATCCCTCCTTGTGCATGGATTTGGGGTGCTGAGACTCTGCGGAATTTCGCATGTCAGTATCATGCGAGGATTTACAATCTTGGACAATAATAGTTGTAACAGTCAACCCCGGGGGGAGCTCCCCCCCGATTTAATGTTGTTACATGAAACTCCAGTCCAACATTGTTTCATTTCGGTCAACATTGAATCGGGGGGAGGGTGTGTTACAACATTATTGTCCAAGATTGTCCTTGTGACTGATTTTTCCTAATATTGTATAAAATACAGCTAAAATATGATTTCTATTTGTAAATTAAAGTCAATAAACAAATTGTGAAACTTGAGACTGTTTCGTGCAATTAGTAGAAGATATTTGAGAGATATTTGCATTTAAAAATGTATAGATTGCGCTCTACTACGAGGCCCTTTCTTTGTTACTCAATAATATCTACGTCACTAGAACAGTATTGCGAGAGAAAGTGCATTCTGTCGATGGAAAAAAATGTAGGTTTCGATACTTGGATAACTGTTGAAAGAGAGATGTATTTATAATATTACCATTGTTTAGATATGACGCTCATATTTCAGCCGTTGGGTGATTGATATCTGAGCCCGCTTTAACTGAATCTATATCTGACATTATGATGATTGGGGGAAAACAAGCACGGTGTATTTCATTTCATAATAGAAAATTTTATTTAAGTTTAAAAATTATTTCCCCAGCTAATACTATCAATGAATAACATGTTAATGGGAGCATATCATGATTATTTTTATATTAAGATTAATAGCTTAAAAAACTACAGAAGACCCGCTACCTTGTCGTTGGAAATTTGAGAAATTAACGTATTGCGGCACGCGTTTTAGACGAAGCGAAATCTGGAAGAGGTTGAAATCATTCAATAAATAAATGTAAAGCTTAAGCCTCTTTTATAGAATGCTTGTAAAGCCGCATTTATTCATAAGCAGTTGGTTTGGTTTCCGCTGCGCAATTATATACCGCCTTATGCAACGGTCTACCATGGGTTTCAAAGGGAATTGTATGTATATTAATTTTGTTATATTGTAGTGGTAGACCGTGGTAGACCGTTGGTGGATGGTTCAGATAACTATTTATTATATAAATTACAAAAACACAATGAATACCGACATAATTTAAGATATATTTTAATGTCCAATCGTCTTAGTGTTACTCTACATGTCAATACTTCAATCTCTGGCCTTTCCTTTCCCTAACATTTGTTATTCTTTTGCCCATGGAAGAGATTATGTTATTAATAATTTGGATGTCAAAACTACGGACGGTATTTAATACTCGATATTGAAAATTTGGTGCAAACTAATCTGTAAATGCTGTATCACTACCATGCATAACATAAAAAACTAGTTGTTTTATCAAAATTAGGAAAATTGGGTCTTGGAAATCTTTGACAATAATAGTTGTAACAGTCAACCCCTCCCCCCGATTCAATGTTGTTATATGAAACTCCAGTCCAACATTGTTTCATTTCGGATCTAGCTCTATCAATTTCAAAAACAAATTACTTCCTTTGCGCTTTGAAACTGAATGCACCGCAGCGACATGCAGATGCACATTGATAACTATTTTAAGCGAACATAACTTGCTAGGCGTCAGTATATGCATCGAACATGTGGCATTTTTGTTATTCGTTTCGTTGCCCCTTTGTTTTATTATTTTTTCGGTTTTTGAAAACTGTTTTGGTAACTACTTGTTGGTTTTTTCGAAGTCTACTTGTTACTGTTATTAGTGTTTTAGAATTCAATAAAAGGACATTTGACCACACCCAAGGCCCATTGTTGGTGTCACTCTATTAAGCGACCACCTCTATTAAACGGTCACAAAGCCATTCCCCGAAGGTAGAGGGAGGAAGCTCCTGCACGAAAGACCCATGTTTTTGGATTTCCGTCCCTTAGTAATCCAATTACCAAATTGTCAAAATTCAACCGATCAGTGTTTAGCGGATTTGCTCAGAGCACGACGTAACGCATGATTGGATTTCACTTTTCGCGTAGAAATATATCGCTGCGGTGCTCATGATTATTCATGTCTGAAACTTCGAAAAAATAGTGAAGGAAAGAGGACGAAAACAAAAGGAGGCAAGCGGTAACGATAATTGCAGGTTCTGTGATTGCCAGCTGACCGCACTTACTGGAAGTAAGAACTCATTTGAAAATGTATTCAAGCCATCGCGTAGACAAGAGAGCCAAGACTTGGTTCTGGCAGAAGCATGCGAGTCCATTGGCTTTTAATAAATTATAAGGTAGTGGAACTATTACGCAGTGGAAGTCTGTCCGAGCGAATTTGTAGGCCTTGTGGAAGATAAATAACAAACGCTGCCGACCACAATAGCAGCGATGTTCTGGTGAAGGACAACTTGGTCTCTTAGTGTCTCCATGAACCGCTTCTTTCTCACCGATTTCTGCGGTGGCAAAGATTATTTTGAACGAACATTTACGAATATCTTCCAGAGGTATTAGTGACGCATCAACGGCAGAATAACTTCCATGTCATCCGCGCAGTTGGTCCCTAATAATACTATTCAAGCTACAATCATGGCCATAAATAATTGGGACAGCAGTGCAAATGAAGAGTCCGGTAGCCTCACACAAGAAAAACTATAATATATCGCCTTGAATCCTTACCTAAAAAGCTCTCCCCCCCCCCCCCCCCCCCCTCCATCAATGTTGTTTCATTTTATACTTGGTGTGATATAATGACGAAAACGAGAACTAGAATGGCAACATTGAAGGGGGGAAGGGAGGCAACTTCGAATGCGTAGTGGTTTATACGAACTGTACTAGGGTTTTTGGCCATGATTGTATAGGAGAGATCACAATAGCTGCTTTTCCTGTTAACTGGTAATCACGTGCTCGCACAAACGTTTGATAAATCCCGTAGGCAATTAGGCAGCCAAAACATATTTTCCTGCCAACCAGCAGCTAAATGAAGATCTGATAACGCTTTGGAAAGAATATCATCAACGCACGGTTCTTCTAAAGTCGCCATTTTGCAATAATTCATTTCCTACCAAGGAAAGCCCTGAATACTAATGAATTCGTTAGCCAATCAGAATTTTGCGGTCGCTGACGGTCGCGGAAATATAAAAATATGGGTCTTTCGTGCAGGCGCTCCCTCCCCTTTCTTCCCTCCCGTTCTCCTTTCTTCCGATCCCCTTCCCCTTTCTTCCCTCCTCTCCACTCGCACGCGACTTCGTCGTTCGCTCATCGCTGCATTCCCCCTAACCGCAAGCGCCGCTATGCAGGCTACATCGGCTAGAAAAGTGTGCGGATTTTCCGGTCATGCGTCTGCAGCAGGGTGCAATAAATGCAGGAAAAATTTTAAACCAGGGGGATTCGGTGTGCCTTCGGATTACTACGGATTCGACTATAGCTATTCACGACAGAATGATGAACACAGACGTCAAGCTAGTGAAATAAAAAATCAAACCAGCCAGGATGATGCAGATAAACTAACAAGGCTATACGGGACACGCTATAGGGAACTGCACCGACTGCCGTACTTCGACTGCATTCGTTTTACCATTCTCGATCCGGCACAATCGTTTTGGGGGAATTGCAAAGCGCATGCTTGATATCTGGCTGGACGAAAAAAAGCTGAATATAGGCGACTTACAGGCTGTTCAAAACTTAGTCAATAAGACTCAAGCTCCAAGCAATGTTGGTCGACTCAATGTTGGAAATCGTGGACTGTTGTGTTTTCCCTGTTTGCCTTGCGTAACAAATTAGATTCGCAATGTTATCGTGCTGGTCGTTATTTGTTCGCGCCTGTCGAATTTATTTTAAGCCCAATGATTACGATTAAAGACGTCGGAGTGGCGCACGCTTTTATGCTACAGTTCTGCAAAGAGTTTGAGCGTTTGTACGGTTCCGCAAAAGTCACGCGAAATATGCGTCTCTATGCATACACATTTAGCTGACTGAATTTTAGATTATGGACCATTGCACAGTTATTGGCTATTTGGCTTCGAGAGATATAATGGTATCTTGGGAAATTACCAAAATAATAATAAGTCTGTAGAAATCCAAATTTTCCATAAGTTTTTGAGAGATCAGTATGGACGACCTCCATGCAGTGCCGGTTATACTTATTGCGAAAACTTTGAACAAATATTCAATCGAACAGAATTTCGCATTGCTGAGAGCCAAGTGGAAAGCAAGTTTGTTCTGGCTCGTTTACAACTACGTGAAGGTGATATGCAAGTTGGGAACGAACTGTTGTTTAAGATAAGTGAGTACAAATATGGCCTACCGCAGACAGTATAGAGGCGTTCCACGACGACGAGCTTTGCTATATGTATAACAAAGGCTTCCAGAACTTTCCGAAAGAGATGTCCCTATCATGTTTGTCCGGTATGCTTCTATAGAATTTGCATGGGGCGAGCTATATGGTTCAAAGTGCTTCCGACTTAAAAGATCGGGAAATATTCTGGCTAAATGGGCGATATGACGGTGAAATTGAGCCATCGTCAGACATCAGGCCTGGCATAGTTCATCATTTTATTAAGCAAAGCCGCTGCATGTTAATGGCCAGCAAATGCAATTTCTGTTTGCGCGTGTTTCCTTGGTATCAACATCATCCTGAAATACACGTTTGTGGTCCCTGCCCGGGTTCGCCAGAAATTTGGTGTTGTAATCTTTACAAACCTTTTGGGCCATCGTCATTTTTGCCTGTGCAACGCATTTTTGGAAAGTTTGTTGCTGGGGAGGACTCTGTGAATGACGAAAACGTTGTTCCTCCTGTACTAAGGCAAAGTTTTGAGTAGGAACATCCACAGGGAGCCCAAACGTTTATTGGTGAAGAATGTTTATCAGTAAAACAGGTTTATCTGTATATTTTTTATTTAGAAGTTTATTAAATCGCTAGTTTAGAAGCTTGAAGTTGTTTGGTTACGAGAGAGAGCACTCGAGAGAGCTTTCTCGTTAACAAGGGATCAGAAGGAGTGATTTCTTTTCAAGCCGTACGCGTTTGCTAGTTTGAATTTCAGTTTGAAAATTGGCTAGATGATAGATCAGAGGTTAAAGTATGTGTAGTTGTACGATTTTTGCCATTGAAAGCCTAGGAGCTGATAAATTGCCTACATTTTAAGTAACGACTTTTCGTGTTCTTCGTTGTTCACCTTGTGTTTCTGAACATCGTTGTTAAGGTAACTTCGCACATGCGCGACAGGAAAAGTATCGGATGTTGGCAGAGGTCTTGCCAAAGGTCAAAAGCTGAGCAATAAATAATAAACGTGATGTTACCATGCACAGATTTTCGTTTCTGTTAAAATTAAAAGTTTTGAAAATATTTGACCAACAGTGTGAAATTCCAGTAGACGACGCAATTGATGGAATTTATTAATTATGCCAGCTGTTAATATTAGCTACCGAGTATGCTCTACAAGTTCTACCATTGATGTCAATAATGCATTAAAACAGTTAGGAATTAGTTTAATTGAAGAAAGGAGTTATCATTTATCTGAAACTTCAGTGAGCTTAGTAGAATCACCGCGTGCGGAAAAAGGAGGGGAAGCAACCATGATATGTTTCCCTTTGTACTTCTCTGGTAGTGGTTCCAATGGACGGTTACTTGCTTTACCGCGGAATTTCGTCTCTGTTCCACCCAACGACATCCCTTTGCTGCTCTCTCCGTCCAGATCAACTCCTAGAAAACCAAATTACGTATGTAAACCCTCAGCCTCCTTCGCATACGTTCTTATAGTTCGCTTACCTCCCCAACGGACATCTGCTTACTCGAGCGAGCACTACATTCCATTCCGTTCCCTTTGTGTACATAGACCAATGAAATTACACCATTGATGTGCCAAATAAGCCGTTCTGGGCTGGTGGTGTTATGTGTAATTTGTTTAGTCGAAAACTAATATTTTGAAAAGTTTAGCCTACAACTTTACGAAGAATATTGTTTTGACTATGTTCTTGCAGCCTATGCAAACAAATAAGCGTCAAAGTCAGTCTCAAGCGTAAGAGCGTAATTTGAGATTGTAAACAAAAGCTCAAAGCTGTTTAATGTCTGAAGAGACCTTTTCGAGGTTATTTCCGCCATGACGCAAGGGGTGCAAAACCATTGGGGCGAGCGCGCGGCCATGCCTATTTATGCTTGTTAAAATCATGGTGAAACTCGTTGAGCAAGAAGTATATCCATTCCGTTTTTGATTGTCGTATGGAGCAATTTTCTGCGAGCTGGAATATTCGTTTCTTAATTCGAAAACATTATCGCTGGCAATCAAGCCGAAGAAACGCTATGATACGAATATTTCCTCAGCTGAACATGCAGTGACTGCGCTGTTATGGAGGCACGACACGCAGGTGTTTGTCTTAGACAAAACGCCTTCCAGTGCAGTGCGATACTGCAAGAACGGCAGATGTTTTCTGGAATATTGGGTGAAGAGATATTACGTTGAAAATGTAGTGGCCAAAGTACCAGAATTTTCCAGAAACCTGGCGCAAACAAGTCGTTATATATATATATATATATATATATATATATTTATTATATAGCATGCTATCGGATATGAGCTTTTGCGTAATCTGATTGGTTCCCTACTACCAGGCTATCAGCTCATATCCTACTAGTAGAGGAAAAACAAGATTTTAAACTGCCGAAAAGAGTTGAAATTGACGGATTTTTATACAGAAACACATCAACACCCTCAAACCAATGTATAAAAAAACAACATTGTGTAAAAATACATTAACAAATACACAATTTAGCATGGTAAATGGTAAAATTCACCTAAAAATTACGTATTTTTACTTCAAAAACCTGACTAAATTAACGGGTTGATATTAATTTGTTGCCAAACAAAGAAACTCACGGTTAAAATCAAGCTTACATCACATATTTCATAGGAGATCACCAGTAAAGAGACATTTTTTATTTAGATAAGCATTTGGAGTAGTAAAAAGCATGTTCTTTTTCAAAAACAACCAACTAAGTAATTTAGTTTCACTGCCGAAGGTGTTTCAGTTTCATTTTTGCATGAAATCAAAACCTTTTTCACGACAGCAACGCTAATATAAACAACTGACCCACCTTTTGACTTCATAAAGGTACCTTTTAATCTTTTTTGTTGATGTGCTTAACACATTTTTTGCCTCTCGAGCAACATTTATGCAACATTTCAAAGCTGTTTACCGAACAGCTCAGCGAGAAACTCTATGTGAATGCATCATTACGCATGGCGGAAGTATTAGTTGCCTATGCCGGAAGTTTGTCGTTTGAAACATTTCGCTGCATGTAATTTTGTCTCTTGTACAGTGCTTGGCTATATAATAAAACAGTTATACCATTCGCTCTCGTCGTATACGAACTAATAGCCAACTCGGCGAAGCGCCTCGTTGGCTATGAGCTCATATACGACTCGAGCTCATGGTATAACTGTTAAATATGTATATATACATAAGTAGTATATGGAAGAGGGGTTCACGGCCGGTGGAGCCGGTGGAGCCGGTGGAGCTCCACCGCTGACGTCAGCATTTTAAACGTTGCGTTAGTTTATTCATGTTGTCAAGGTTAGGCATCCTAGTAACGTGACGGAATAAGGGAATGTATTGACAAACTCACATCTTCGCTCTATTTCCTACGACTACTTGTTATAATCCTAGTTTTTGTCGATCATATGCATCCTAGTAACATGTTAGATGTTAACGAAAGTAAACGTGTACATCGGTAAGCTTCTATATCAATAATTATACTTCTCCTAACGAGCTACAATCAAGGCCAAAATCATGTGGACAATACACCTGATATGCACTCATAATGTATTTACAACTATAAATCATACCCCCACTCCCCCAAATCAATGTTGATATCGTTTTCATAACTCAGGTTTTCAATCCAATGTACAGGAATGCAACATTGAGAAAGGGGGAGTGGGGGAAACAAAAATTAATATAAAATTCCCCGCAATATTACCAAAATTGATAAATTTGTGCACTGTCCAAATGGTTTTTGGCCTGGATTGTCTGAAAATAGGGCGTGTGTCAAAAGCACGAAATACTACAAAAAAAAACTGGCTAAAATATGTATATTGCTGTTACTTTGACATATCTTTGGCATGTTTGCAGTAAATAAATAAGATTTCAAGAAATTTGAATAAGATTTTTCGTAAAGCAGGCGTAGCCGGAAACACATAATATGTAAAGGTGGAGTCAATAGTCAATGAACATGTCAAGTGGTATTAAGCGCACTTGCGTAATTGGTTGAAGTTGTGATTGGGTGTTTATAGGAAGCTATTTATATCCGGCTACTGTTTTAAATTAGTTTATGCTATGCGGATGGCGGTAAACACTACCATCTTGCATTAAAGTTGCAAAAGTCACAAAGATGGCTCCATTCCAAAAGATATCTCGAGGAGAAGTTTGCCATCGAGGTGAATTACTCAAGTGTACACTATAACTATTATAGTGCTTGGCGGTATGTAACCAAGGAAGACAACAGTTATGAAGAGAGTGAGACGCACCAGACCTTCGCAGCCATAACGAGCCGAAAACCACAAGGGCAAGTGTGACCAGGACAGAAACTGCCAAGAAACGCAACCAAACCAAGCAGTCGACAAAAGCGAGGTAAGAAAGAAAAGAAGAAGCGCTTGGGGGCATTTGACGTGTCTGAAGTTATTCTAAAAATAAACATAACGGCAGTGACGGAGCTACACGCATATGCTCACCAACAAAGAGAGGAAGGCAAAATAGACCTGGTGCAGTATATTTTGAGTAAACCGCCGAAAGCAATTCAAGACTTGCTAGACACGACTTGGCGAATGAAAACAGCTAGACAAGTATTGGATAGGGCTAACAAAAGCCGAACAGAATTACTTGTGGATGCGTCAAAGAAAGCATGCCACGCGCAATGTAAGGGTGTATGGCTTCAATGTGCAAACGACATACTGAACAACAATGGCATTGACAAACAGAAATTTGCACAAGCGATTGTGGAATTAATAACGAAGGGACGCGGAAAACATCGAAATATAATGATCGTTGGTCCAGCAAACTGCGGTAAAACATATTAAAACCATTGACGGAGATTTTTAAAACATTTCTTAATCCAGCTTCGGGAACGTTTGCCTGGGTTGGCGTAGAAGAGGCTGAGTGCATTTTTTTAAATGATTTTCGGTGGAGTGCTACAGTGATAGCATGGCATGATTTGCTATTGATGTTAGAGGGAGAAGTCGTTCATTTTTCTGCCCCAAAAACTAATTTCACTCGCGACATCGAGCTTGTGAAAGATACGCCGATATTCTGCACTAGTAAGAGGCCGTTAATACTTATTAAAAATGGCGTTGTAGACGATCGAGAAACAGAAATGATGGCCGTACGCTGGAACATTGTGTATTTTAACTACCAAATTCCGCAAGATCAACAACGGAATACTTCAGCCTGTCCTCGCTGCTTTACACAGCTATTATCAGAGAACACACAAGTGTATAGATTGAGATCATTTTTCATTACCTAACGAAGGCTCTGCATGTTGTCGCTTCGCATGGTCTACAGTCCAATTTGAGTGCTCTTTTAGTGTTTTTAACACTCACGAAATGCATAAAAGATACTTATTTGTATATCAGTGTGTTAATGTTATCAAATTCTAATAGTTAAGGCCAAAATCGGCCCAAATAAAGGCGTGTATTTTATTTCCCCACGGTCTACACAGAAAATGCGTTTTTATTGAATACTAATGAGATCTTATATGTAGCCAACGCTATTTTTTATGTAGACCGTGGGAAAATGTTTAGTTTTGGGTCTTTCGCTTAGTAATGGCTTTAAGACATGGGTTTGAATGTTACCTACACTACAGATTTTAAATATTTTATCTATGTTATTGTCCTGTATCATTTTTTCGGCCAAACATTTCTATAGACCGTCGCACGCCACACGAAAATTGTCGCACCGGACTATACTATAGCGAAATGATTGAGTTATGCGTTTTAGACAATATGACTTTAGCTATAGACGTTCAAATTTTTCTAACGATATATTACCTTATATTCATGGATAACAATGAAGAGTTACTATAAACTTTATTATTGAAAAAAAATACAGTTGGATTATATTAATACTTGATCACATTGCATGTAAAATTATACGTTTTATACTTTTATATATGTGCAATGCAAGTCCATGTAAATATTTACAATTATTACTTAAAAAATAGAAACTGTTTTGCCGTATTTATATAGCCTGATGCAAACTCGAGTTCTCCCAACCTCTCCGAGTGTTTGCATCAGGCTATATAAACACGGCAAAATAGTTTCTATTTTTTTTATAAAACTGACACAGAACTAGGCGATAAAAATTGTGAATAACGAGGTTTAATAAACAAACTTTAATTTCAGTGTCAAATAGTAAATTCTCCTTAGAGGCTCTCAGCCAATAACAGCTTTCCATTTGGGCCAAGAAAAAATGCATGCAAGCCGGTAAATGCCGCTGTTTTTAGCGATTCGGCTGTGAACTGTTCATGTCAAGTGTCAAAAAACACAAAATACGGAATTAACAAGCAAGTAACTATCAAGATCATGTGATATTTACATCTGATTGGGCATGTAAAGGAAATTATCTATGTGGGTTACAATCGGAATAAAATCAGGGCGGGTTTCCGTCTTGAAAAGAAATGTTAACTGAACCAATGGAACATCCTGAAAACATGTTTCCAAACTCCCATTTGGCTTGCTTGGAAAACGTGCTGGTTTGGGCCACAGTATTGCTTGTCGTTGCAATATTCTGAGGAGGAACTTGGTGCTGGAAACTTTGTAGTGTGTGGCTTTCATCTGATGTGATCAGAGCTCGGGAAAGGACGTTGCTGCAGTGCTCGAGCTGGTTCGACGATGGCCTTGAATTGTAGCTTTTCAAAGACTGCTCATTTCTATGCCCTGAAATGGCCATTATGTGTCGATTTGGTAATCCTGCTTCTGACCAGATAGTGATTGCAGTTGCTCTGACACAATGATTGGTATAAATCTTTGATAGCTTTGCCAAACAGCTTATTTCTTTCATCATTTCAGCGAGCTTGTTTACTCCAAGGCAACGGTTTTCGTACCAGATGGGCTCATTTGGGCTTCAAAACTTTTGTCGTTAATAATGCCGCCAGGGTGGTTTTTTGTCGCTTCATCATGGGCCATTGTCGCGAACGGTCTTCCGTTTTCGTCTTCCAAAAATCTAAAACTGGACCTCGTCAGGTTTCTTTGGCCTTCACGTCCCCTACGACACCAGAAAAGAGTGGCATGAAACCAAATATTTCTTAGGAGACCGAGTGGAGTGGAGGGAGAAAGTATGCCGCTTTCTTTTAGCTTTTGAAGGTCTTGGGATTCGATGGCAGGTTTGTGCTGAACACTTTGTTTTCCTTGTTGTTTGAGTTGCTTTATTTTGGCATCAAGCATCATGTTAGATCTTTTAAATGCAGGATTTGTTGATATTGTAATCCCTTTGTTGTGAGGAGGGAGGTTTAGGTATCTTTCGATGCCGTTTCTGAAACAAAGCAAAGTGCTTTTGCTGTATTCCTCGCCATTTTTATTTCTTGTCTCAGCGTAAAAATGTCGTAGCATTTCGTCAAGTTCTTCAATGGTAAGTTCATGCAAGTTTTTGAAAGAATGTTTGGTAGCTGCCCATTCTAAGCAAAAAAATATTAATTTTGCTGTTTAATTTAAAGTGTAAATGAGATATAAAGATGTTTATATAGCAGTATTTTGAAGGAACATAATATTGCAATAGAATAATTTTTGACAAAAAATTCAAAAATAACTTATGTGCCTTATAAATATAATATAATTATTATCTTATCCTGTGAAATAATAAAAAAAACTTACCTTCATAAACAGAAACGGCGTATTTCGTTGCATATTTAGTAGATTTTGAATGTGCTCCGTCTAAAAGACCGTCAAGTTCATTACCGCTCAATGCCGCAAAACTTTTCGTTTCTTTTGTAGTTTCTTCGGAGAGTGTCTCAGACACGTCCAGTATAAAACTTGGAATATTTCCCTCGTCATTGTCCATTAAAAATGTAAAAAAGTTTTCCAAAACGAGTCAATTGAAATGCAAGTAAACTAACTTTTGAAAACATTTGAGAAAAAAAATTGGCGGCGCTGTGACGTCACAACCGTGTTTACATAGCCTGGTATAAACACAGTAACGGACCAATCACAGCGTACGTAAGACCCAACTTATTTTATAATTATAGATAGTTGCTGTTGGATATACGTTAGTATGAATAAAGATTAAGGGTGATACATATCTCAGGAATCTTAGAGAACTATTCATATCGTTTAATACTTGATTCGCCTCCCCTTTGAGGATAATATTGCGTCAACGCGTTTAGGCATGCTCTCAATAGTACGATCAAGAATGCTTACATCTACATTGTCAAAACAACGCAAAACTCTATTCTTAAACTCTTCAAAACTTTTTTTCCTTATTTGTTTACCAATTGCTTCGTTTTCTAGACTCCTTTTAATAACATGAAATGCGTTCTCGATAGGGTTAAGATCGGGTGAGCGTGCTGGGATTTTATGAAATTGGCATTCAATTTCATTTAGGGCAGACATCGCCTTTTTACTCGTCTGAGATGGATCATTGTCCATTACAAAAATGCGCTTTCTATAAGCTTTACGACCGGCCTTCGCGAAGCATAAATTAAAATGGCTCTTAATAAAGTTATAGAAGAAATGTCCGTCCATTTTTTCATATTGTTCTTTAAGTATGACACCTTTCCCATGTGCTATTGCAACCACCAAATGAAGACGTCTCCCACCAGGTAAACTTTTGCTTCCCTTGGCTGTTAATGTTAGTCCTTCGCCTCTTGTTCTCCAAACTCTTGATTTCAGTTGAATGGCTGCCTTCAAGGGATCACACTTGTGAATGAAAGTCAAGGTAAAACGCAACATGATTGGTAAAGAAATCTGCATGGATTATCGCGTAAAATCTTTTTCATTTTTCGCGCGTACCCTTTTCGTGTTTTCAAATCCTTTTCATTCAGTAGACCTTTTTTTCTTGCCTGGCGCAGTTTATATCCATTCTTGTTTAAAAATCTTGATACAGTCCTTCTGCAATACTTAGTGGTGTCAAGTCCACTTTCTGCTATCAAATCCTTTACAGAAAAGCTCGGCGATTTACGTCTTAGTTTATAAAATGTACGGAGCAGAATCCTCTCTGTCCTTTCAGTTAAAACCTTTGGGCGTCCTGCTTTTACTTTAACATATCCCGTATTCATTTTCCGATTGCAAACGTTGTAAGCCGTAGACTTTGAAACACCGTACTTTTTAGCAAGATCTCTGTAACTTAAACCAACCAATTCTCTGGTTAACATAAGTATTGCACGCTTTTCGGCTGATATTTCTCGCACCATTTCCGCGTGCGTGTCATTCTGATTGTTACGATAAGTAATCAATTCATTATTATTAAAGACGTCATAGTTTTATGTAATTGCACATAAACAATTCTAGATAGCATGTTATTAATTAAAATTAACCTTCTCCTGTACCAATATGTACATAACACGGTGAAAAACGAGTTTAATTTTTCTCACTCATTTTCAGACAGTCAAGGCCAAAATCATGTGGACAATACACCTGATATGCACTCATAATGTATTTACAACTATAAATCATACCCCCGCTCCCCCAAATCAATATTGATATCGTTTTCATAACTCAGGGTTTCAATCCAATGTACAGGAATGCAACATTGAGAAAGGGGGAGTGGGGGAAACAAAAATTAATATAAAATTCCCCGCAATATTACCAAAATTGATAAATTTGTGCACTGTCCAAATGGTTTTTGGCCTGGATTGTAGCTATCATGTTTGAATTGTGTAGCGTATAAAATATTTTGTTTTTGGCGCAAACATCAGAGAATGGTTAACCCTAGATGTTTGCGTAGAGAACTAGCTTGATCGAATGTTTTCATTTGATATAATTTGATATGCGGGTTGGGTTCATTGAAGCATTTATGAATAATGTAAGATGAAATAGCAAAAGTGTGATAAACTGCCACTGATAACTGATTGTAAGTTAGAATGTAGACGTTTCGAGTGAAAGCTCTTTCTTGCAAGCACGGTGAAAAGCTTGTTTATCCAGTATATACAATATTTGTATTATATTGTAACGGTAATTGTCATTAAAGACTTAGTTATTGTGACACTGCGTGATTTCAACAGTCAAACGGATATTCCTTTGTAATTATAACTTCCCGCCCCCATGCTGCGTGATTATTGCACAATGATAGTCAATCGATTGTTATACTCTATAATTTATTCACTTTCATAATATTTACGTTGTATCCTAGCGACCCGTGGGCAATTACGAGAATGATGTAGACGGCATTGAACATGCCCAACCGAAATTAAAGTGCGCATGCGCACTATCAGCGTGCGCTCCTCCATCTTGACTTGAATATAGCTCAGTATACTCCAGTGAAAGGATCGAGTTACATTCCACTGCCAGAAAAGCTTGGCAATAAGAAGGCCATTATCAACATTAAGAATTCCGACAACAAGTGTTTCATGTGGTCAGTCCTTGCAGCTATTCATCCTGTTCACTGGAAGAATAATCCTGAAAGACTCTACCATTATAAACATTTTCAGAATAAACTTAACTATGATGGAATCGAGTTTCCCGTCACTGTTGACAAAGTTACGAAATTTGAGCAACAAAATAATATTTCTATTAACGTCTTTGGTTTTGAAGATGTACTATTTCCGATTTATATTACAAAAGAACGCTTTGACACCCACGTCAATTTGCTGCTGTATTCTCAGGGAACTACACCACATTACTGTTTAATTAAATATTTAAATAAATTACTCTATTCTCAAAACCGGAAGATGGCTCTAATGTATTACTGTCGTTATTGCCTACATGGATTTATCCGAGTAGATCTTTTACACGACCATGAACCCCACTGCTCTCAACATGGCCCACAGCGTATTGAACTTCCACACGAGGACAATGCTACACCTTTGTTCAAAGATCATCATAAACAATTGAAAGTACCATTTGTTATTTATGCTGATTTTGAAAGTTTGACAACAAAGATCCACTCTGCTATACCTAATCTAGAATCCTCCTTTACTGAGAAATATCAACACCATCAGCCATGTGGGTTTTCCTACGTAGTTGTATCCGAAGTGGAAAAGTACAGCAAGCCTCCCGTTGTTTATCGTGGTGAAGATGCTGTTGATAAGTTTCTCGAATGTTTAGAGGTAGAACAGCAATATATACAAGACACACTTGATTTTATTGAATCCATGCGAATTAGCAATGAAGAAGACGACGGTTTTCGAGATGCTACCAACTGCCATATCTGTGGTTTTGAACTAGGAGCTGATCGCGTTCGAGATCATTGTCATCTCACAGGAAAGTATCGTGGAGCCACACACAACGGGAGTAAATTGAACTGTAGTTTCACTGGAAGGATTTCTGTTATTCTTCACAATCTTCGTGGCTACGATTCCAATCTTATCATGCAAGGACTTGGTAAACTAAAGAATAAAACAATTAACTGTATCCCAAATAATACAGAAAAGTACATTTCGTTCTATATTGACAATTTGGATTTTATTGATTCTCTGCAGTTTATGAACGCATCGCTGGACAAATTAGTTTCAAATCTTTCTAACGGCGGTGCTGGTAATTTTTCAACGCTAAAAAAACACATTGACCACGACAAAGTGTCACTTCTCTTAAGGAAAGGTGTCTACCCCTACGGCTACATGGACAGTATAGAGAGATTTGACGAACGATGTTTACCACTGAAGGACTCATTTTACAACATACTAAATGATGAACATATTTCTGATGCCGATTACGACCACGCAACACGTGTCTTTAATTGTTTCAACTGTCAAACCATGGGTTATTACCATGATTTGTATCTGATGTCCGATGTCTTACTTCTTGCAGATGTATTCGAAAACTTTCGAAACGTCTGTTTAAAGGCTTATAATTTGGATCCCTGTCATTTTTACACAAGCCCCGGGCTAGACTGGCAAGCTTGCTTGAAAATGACCAACGTAGAACTTGAACTTTTGACCGACCCTGACATGTACTTGTTTATTGAAGAAGGTCTGCGTGGTGGGATTTCTATGATCAGTAATCGATATAGTAAAGCTAACAACCCACACGTTCCTAACTACAATCTTACGAAAGAAACTTCTTATGTGATGTATCTCCACGTCAAGAACTTGTATGGCTGGGCCATGTCACAACCTCTTCCTACTGGTGAATTCCACTGGCTGTCCGAACAAGGAATTACCACATTTGACATCGAGGATGTTCCAGATGACAACGAAGAAGGCTATATTCTTGAAGTCGACCTCTCCTACACAACCGAACTGCATGACCTTCATAATGATTACCCTCTAGCACCTGAGAAAATGAAGATTTTACCCGAGATGTCATCACCCTACTGTCAACAGTTGGCGGAAGATTTAAACCACGGTGGAGCTGCTGCAACTAAGTTAGTTCCGAACCTCCAAGATAAAACCAATTATGTCGTTCACTATCGTAACCTGAAGCAATACTTGGCATTAGGAATGAAGTTGATAAATATTCATCGTATTCTCGTGTTTCACCAGACTCCATGGCTAAAGTCTTACATCGATTTCAACACCGAGAAGCGAAAACATGCTGCCAACGACTTTGAGAAGGATTTCTTTAATTAAACTAATGAACAATGCTGTATTTGGCAAGACTATGGAGAACTTGCGGAAACAGGTAACCGTCAAACTGGTCAACGATAGGGTTAAACTAACTAAACTAGCTGCTTCACTTTCCTTCGATTACTTTCGCATATTTTCCGAAGACTTGGCAGCGGTTAATATGCGGAAGACAAAGTTATACTTAAATCGTCTTGTTTATGTCGGATTCACAATCTTAGATCTCTCAAAAGAACTTATGTATGATTTTCACTATGGTTATATGAAGCAAAAGTACGAAGCCAACGCAACGCTACTGTTCACAGACACTGACAGTCTCTGTTGTGAAGTTAGAACTATAGTGATATGCTACATGACATCAACTTATTTGACACATCAGAATATCCACAAGACCACCCACTATACGCCACTGTGAATACAAAAGTCCTGGGAAAGATGAGACACATGGAATTGCAATTCAGGAATTTGTTGGTCTGAGACCAAAAATGTATTCAATTACGTATGCTGAGAATGAAAAACAAGTGGAGAAGAAGACTGCCAAGGGAATCAAGAAATCAGTAACGAAACAACATCTTCGTCATGCGAGTTACAAAGAGTGTTTGTTTGAAAAGAAACAAACCATGGTAACAATGAATCAAATTCTCAGTGATAAGCATGAGATATATTCTATTAAACTTAATAAAATAGGTCTTAGTCCTTATGATGACAAACGTTTTATTTTAGATGACGGGCTGAGTAGTTTAACTCACGGACATTATAAGACAAAATCATAAGATATATAATTATATAGCATAACTTCACCGATAAATATTCAAGAATGGTGAGAATATTGTTTAATTCATCATGAGATTTGAATTACAAATTTTTGATACGTCTGCACATATCACAAGACGACTGCATGGAAGCATCTTAAAGTAACATAACTTTCGTTTATGAAATGTGTCGGGTATCCAATCGATTCAATTTTACCACCCTTGAAGTTGGCTCAACGTACGTGTAATCTGTGAGAACCGTTTGTTTAACCTAATAAAGATGAACCATGCAAATCGTCTGAATAAAACTTTTCGTTTTTCATACGGATTTTAAGAACTAGGTAGGATGAATAATGCGTTTACACTATATATACCTGTATGAAATAAAACCATAAGGAAATCGTTTCGGTGTAGTCCAGTGAACTCTATATAAGGACTGGAACGCTACCTCCATAAGGCTGGCCTTATGATTGGATGAAGCCAAACTTCCGGCTGCTGGGGGCAACACATGAACGTCTGACCAACGTCCAAGGAGCGGTAGAAAACAGACAATGGCCCAGCGAGAATTTTCTATTTTTTTGTAGTTGAACTTCTTTTGAATTGATATAACGAAGTCAGTATGTATTAGAATCATTGTCCTTTCTGTCTGAGGTATGTTTGCTGGCAAAAATAGATTGAAGCAGGAAATATATTGCCAAACGAAAGCACAATTTTGCTTGGATTGATGGAAACTCCTGACGAAAATTCAGGTTATATTTAGTATAAATTCGTCTTTATTTTATGAATTCTTGCAACCTGTCAAGCTGTGTCTTTGCTGTTATGAATAGTCTCCTCATACCTTTTGAATCATTGTAAGACTACATATATTTTTTATCTTTGATGCCTTTAAAACACTGTCGGTTCGTATTTCTGTGTTTTGTTCGATTTTTTGACTGTTCAGAAAATTTAATATTTATGGTTTTTATTGATCATGTCAGCATCCATATGCTCGACAGATTATAGCCACTAGATTTCAGTAGGCCTTAGCCCTGATTAATGCTATATTTATTTGATTCAAGATAGTTCATAGACTTTTTTCTGGACTTTTGATACCTCAACTGATTCAACACTTGTAGCTGCCCTACAAAAAATCAAGAGATCCGCGCGGTTTCGGACTCAAAATGTGTTTTTTTGTCAAATATTCAAGCTACGTTTTTGCTGCTAAAAGCCTTTAGAAGAAGTATCTATTACTGTAGCATGTTTGCATTTCTTTGTAATTGGTTCATAACAAAATATAACTTAAAAAATAAAGATTTTCTTGCATATAAAGAGGACTGGGGCCGCCCTGCATGTCAGCCTCCATGACGGCTTCAAAATTTGGTTTGTAGGTATCGTTCCAGTCCTTATATAGAGCTCACTGGTGTAGTCTTACAATTACACTATGATTTAATATAACAGGGGGAATAAAAACAAAATAATTTGATTAAAAACTGAACATTTTATTTTGATTATTTAAAAATTTTGCATAATATGCATATATATGATCTAATACGATATCCAACGTTTAGTCGATGTCTTTGGTTCTACACCAACATCTCTTCTATTTCCCTTTGGCGGGGTTATTAAGTAGTTTGATAAGGATGGCACTTGCTGAGCTTGTTTCACTAAGTCTCTAGTTATGTTTGTCATTGATAGAACTCGTCTATTCTTAACTGTAGTGTTGTCAGAAGGAAGTTCAGTGTCCTTGAATTGTTGTTGATTCAAATTGAGTAAACGTTCGAGGTTTCCATGAGGGAGGGACACTTTGCAGTCCCTGGGTCCCTGCGCTTTGCGCCTCCAAAGGCGCTTTGTATTAGCCATGTATGTACCTTTGGAGGCGCAAAGCGCAGGGACTCAGGGATCCAGGGACTGCAAAGTGTCCCTCGCGAGGTACATATTTTTATGTTAGTGTAAAAAATTAGAGCACTCACTTTACATCATGCCACGAACGCGCAAGGATTGCCCATTTGCGGAAGAAAAAGTTTACTTAAATTGTCAAACCATTTGGCTGACTTCCATCAACTCTCATCTCAAGACAGAAAATATTATCTTATTCGAGCCACATCTGATCCATTAGTTCTAAAAGGCCTTCCCGAAGATATAATTGATCGTGACAAAGAACAACTATATCATGGAAACCTCGAACGTTTACTCAATTTGAATCAACAACAATTCAAGGACACTGAACTTCCTTCTGACAACACTACAGTTAAGAATAGACGAGTTCTATCAATGACAAACATGTCTAGAGACTTAGTGAAACAAGCTCAGCAAGTGCCATCCTTATCAAACTACTTAATAACCCCGCCAAAGGGAAATAGAAGAGATGTTGGTGTAGAATCAAAGACATCGACTAAACGTTGGATATCGTATTAGATCATATATAGGCATATTATGCAAAATTTTTATATAATCAAAATAAAATGTTCAGTTTTTAATCAAATTATTTTGTTTTTATTCCCCCTGTTATATTAAATCATAGTGTAATTGTAAGACTACACCGAAACGATTTCGTTGTGGTTTTATTTCATATAGGTATATAGTGTAAACGCATTATTCATCCTACCTTGTTCTTAAAATCCGTATGAAAAACGAAAAGTTTTATTCAGACAATTTGCATGGTTCATCTTTATTAGGTGAAACAAACGGTTCTCACAGATTACACGTACGTTGAGCCAACTTCAAGGGTGGTAAAATTGAATCGATTGGATACCCGACACATTTCATAAACGAAAGTTATGTTACTTTAAGATGCTTCCATGCAGTCGTGTTGTGATATGTGCAGACGTATCAAAAATTTGTAATTCAAATTTCATGATGAATTAAACAATATCCTCAATATCCTGTCAACGACTTAACTAATAGGCGCAGAACAAACAATACTTCATGTGTCAACTATATATGTTCAAATCTATTTTATCATGTTCTATATTACTCCATTGCTTGATAAATTTGTTACATTATTGCACTCGGAGTATTTAATTTTCGTTGCGATGCAGTATATTTTCCAGACTCGCTCAGCAAATGACAAATCATTGGGGGTTTCATATGGTAGTTTAATTATACCCCTTGCGCTCCCTTCAAAACAATTAAGTGCTACGCAAAGGACTATAGTCACATATGTTGTTTTTTTATTTAGGAAAATCAGCTTACTGTTATTATAGGTGCACACATAATTGATATATGTACATTACAAAAATTATCCTAATGCCCTATACATATATGTAAAGCATGTAGTATTATACTATTATCCTAATTATACTATGTATACAGTACACGATACAGAGATAAATACGGAGATAAATAATTGTTGTAGTATCACTTCAGAGGTGGTTATCCAAGACGGAAATAGTTGAAACAGACGTTTTTAAATTCATACATCATGTGTTTATCCTCAAACTCATTTTATGTCAATATTTTTCATACCATTCTTGAATATTTACCGGTGAAGTTATGCTATATAATTATATATCTTATGATTTTGTCTTATAATGTCCGTGAGTTAAACTACTCAGCCCGTCATCTAAAATAAAACGTTTGTCATCATAAGGACTAAGTCCTATTTTATTAAGTTTAATAGAATATATCTCATGCTTATCACTGCGAATTTGATTCATTGTTACCATGGTTTGTTTCTTTTCAAACAAACACTCTTTGTAACTCGCATGACGAAGATGTTGTTTCGTTACTGATTTCTTGATTCCCTTGGCAGTCTTCTTCTCCACTTGTTTTTCATTCTCAGCATACGTAATTGAATACATTTTTGGTCTCAGACCAACAAATTCCTGAATTGCAATTCCATGTGTCTCATCTTTCCCAGGACTTTTGTATTCATGGTGGCGTATAGTGGGTGGTCTTGTGGATATTCTGATGTGTCAAATAAGTTGATGTCATGTAGCATATAACTACGGGTGGCGTGTGCTGTTAGGGCGCTGCCTCTCACCAATAGTTAAGCCCGGTCGGACGGGGTTAGTACTTGGATGGGTGACCGTTTGGGAATAGCCCCGTTCTCCACCAGCTTGGGACTTATGTGAGTAGAGTTTAGTTGGTCTCTCCTGTGCTTCGAGGGTTTTTCGCCGGGTTCTCCGGTTTTCCTCCCTCCGTAAAATCAACACCTAAGTCTTAGTTGTCTACACATAGGAGTTTGGTGTCAATTGGGACGAAAGTTCTGTTCCTCTCTCCTGCCACACGTTAAGTGGCAAATTTAATAAATTCAAATAAATTCACTATAAATATCATTAGTTCTAACTTCACAACAGAGACTGTCAGTGTCTGTGAACAGTAGCGTTGCGTTGGCTTCGTACTTTTGCTTCATATAACCATAGTGAAAATCATACATAAGTTATTTTGAGAGATCTAAGATTGTGAATCCGACATAAATAGGACGATTTAAGTATAACTTTCTCTTCCGCATATTAACCGCTGCCAAGTCTTCGGAAAATATGCGAAAGTAATCGAAGGAAAGTGAAGCAGCTAGTTTAGTTAGTTTAACCCTATCGTTGACCAGTTTGACGGTTACCTGTTTCCGCAAGTTCTCCATAGTCTTGCCAAATACAGCATTGTTCATTAGTTTAATTAAAGAAATCCTTCTCAAAGTCGTTGGCAGCAGACTTGAGCCATGGAGTCTGGTGAAACACGAGAATACGATGAATATTTATCAACTTCATTCCTAATGCCAAGTATTGCTTCAGGTTACGATAGTGAACGACATAATTGGTTTTATCTTGGAGGTTCGTAACTAACTTAGTTGCAGCAGCTCCACCGTGGTTTAAATCTTCCGCCAACTGTTGACAGTAGGGTGATAACATCTCGGGTAAAATCTTCATTTTCTCAGGTGCTAGAGGGTAATCATTATGAAGGTCATGCAGTTCGGTTGTGTAGGAGAGGTCGACTTCAAGAATATAGCCTTCTTCGTTGTCATCTGGAACATCCTCGATGTCAAATGTGGTAATTCCTTGTTCGGACAGGCATCAGAAATATGTTCATCATTTAGTATGTTTTAAAATGAGTCCTTCAGTGGTAAACATCGTTCGTCAAATCTCTCTATACTGTCCACGTAGTCGTAGGGGTAGACACCTTTCCTTAAGAGAAGTGACACTTTGTGGTGGTCAATGTGTTTTTTGAGCGTTGAAAAATTACCAGCACCGCCGTTAGAAAGATTTGAAACTAATTTGTCCAGCGATGCGTTCATAAACTGCAGAGAATCAATAAAATCCAAATTGTCAATAGAGAACGAAATGTACTTTTCTGTATTATTTGGGATACAGTTAATTATTTTATTCTTTAGTTTACCAAGTCCTTGCATGATAAGATTGGAATCGTAGCCACGAAGATTGTGAAGAATAACAGGAATCCTTCCAGTAAAACTATAGTTCAAGTTACACCTGTTGTGTGCAGCTCATAGAAATAATACACCTAGAATGCGGGCTCCTATCTCCTGTCAGTCAAAAAATTGTCGCCACAAAATGGCGGATTTATAAGGGCAAAAGGAACTCGCCCTAGGACTTTTTAACAGTTTTTTACACGGTCGCGGTTGATAACCGGTGTCGAGTGGACGATGGATGTATTTCAGCACTGAATTTCTTTGTTTTTTACGCCGGGAAATTTACTGGATTAGTGAATTTAAAGATAAAGGCATGTGAAGTGCAATATCCTTCGCCAAAACATTTCGAACATCAAACTCTGGATGTAGAAATGGCGACGATAGCGGCCTTTTAATACGAATGTCGAATGGTTTCAGTGTTTTTACTGTTTTACATTATATATATTTTAATGATTCCCACTTGCCAATCTGTATGTGATATATACTGAATGTGGAGGATTAATCCAGGAGACAGTAAGTGTTTTGTTCTTTTTTATCCAATCTAATAGGGATTCTAGCTTGTGATTTTTGAAATATAAAATGTTTATGCACCTGTCATACTTTTTATACATCAGTCTTTTCGACATCTATTTATATTGACATCTTAAATCCGTGTTTTTCTTAAGATTTTCTCCTAGTTTCCATTACGTATTTGATTATTTTCTTTTCTTTTAAACGGGCTTCCTTTGATGCAGACAATTTCTGAGTTTCAAGTTAGCATGAGCCTATCTTTTTGTTGCTTTTTGTAATTGTGGTGAATTGATCGAAATATAATTTTGAACTTATAGTTTTTAGTACGTTTAACAAGTGTCTTGCAAATTGTTTTATTTTATGCTAATGTGTATGTGGCTGATTTGTTGTCATGCATGTATCCAATTTATCCCTGAAACGTCCTCCAATTCTTTATTTTGGGAGGCGATCATTGTTGTATATATATCCCACCCCTTGCAAAATTCAAAATGGCGGATCTATAAGGGCAAAATAAATTTAATTTGGACACCTGTCACGTGACAGAGCACGCATTCTAGGTATATTATTTCTATGGTGCGGCTCCACGATAATTTCCTGTGAGATGACAATGATCTCGAACGCGATCAGCTCCTAGTTCAAAACCAAAGATATGGTAGTTGGTAGCATCTCGAAAACCGTCGTCTTCTTCATTGCTAATTCGCATGGGTTCAATAAAATCAAGTTTGTCTTGTATATATTGCTGTTCTACCTCTAAACATTCGAGAAACTTATCAACAGCATCTTCACCACGATAAACAACGAGAGGGTTGCTGTACTTTTCCACTTCGGATACAACTACGTAGGAAAACCCACATGGCTGATGGTGTTGACATTTCTCAGTAAAGGAGGATTCTAGATTAGGTATAGCAGAGTGGATCTTTGTTGTCAAACTTTCAAAATCAGCATAAATAACAAATGGTACTTTCAATTGTTTATGATGATCTTTGAACAAAGGTGTAGCATTGTCCTCGTGTGGAAGTTCAATACGCTGTGGGCCATGTTGAGAGCAGTGAGGATCGTGGTCGTGTAAAAGATCTACTCGGATAAATCCATGTAGGCAATAACGACAGTAATACATTAGAGCCTTCTTCCGGTTTTGAGCATAGAGTAATTTATTTAAATCTTTAATTAAACAGTAATGTCGTGTAGTTCCCTGAGAATACAGCAGCAAATTGACGTGGGTGTCAAAGCGTTCTTTTGTAATGTACATCGGAAATAGCACATCTTCAAAACCAAAGATGTTAATAGAAATATTATTTTGTCGCTCAAATTTCGTAACTTTGTCAACAGTGACGGGAAACTCGATTCCATCATAGTTAAGTTTATTCTGAAAATGTTTATAATGGTAGAGTCTTTCAGGATTATTCTTCCAGTGAACAGGATGAATAGCTGCAAGGACTGACCACATGAAACACTTGTTGTCGGAATTCTTAATGTTGATAATGGCCTTCTTATTGCCAAGCTTTTTTGGCAGTGGAATGTAACTCGATCCTTTCACTGGAGTATACTGAGCTATATTTAAGTCAAGATGGAGGATTTCATCTAATACCCAACCGCTCCCTTCTTTCTGATAGGTAGCTAGTGATTGGATGACTTTCTGTTTGGCTTCCTGCAGTTGAATATTGAGTTCGTGAGAATTTACTGTTGTTATACAGAGGCTACGAAAGTGCGGTTCGGCGTATAAATCTTTTCCATCTGGCTTTGGTTTCACAAGTTTAACTTTGACGCTGATGGACCATTTGATACCTTTCTTCTCTTTTAACTCCTTTAGCAGATGATTGAGGATTGGTTTTGTTTTACCATGTAGAAACTGTGACGTGTTATGCTTCTGATCTTTTCGCGGTTTGAGCTCGAATTTCTTTAACGAGCCTTTGAAAGCCGATGTCAAATTACAAGGGTCATCAGCCATTACTTCTGCAGACTTCGCTGCTTCTCCTTCGCCGATCTGGTTATCGACTCTCTGCTTCTTTGAATCAGGGATGTCACCGATTTCTTCTGCCTTTCTCTTGCGAGTATTCTCTTTACAGAATAACTGATGCTCTGAAAGCATGTCTTTGCGATAAAATGTTCTTGAGCAATTACCACATGTGTGCGTTGCCTCTTCCAAATGACACCTTGAATGTCGCTTAAGGGCATCGTTACGCGTAAACGAGTCGTTACAATGCTCGCAGACAAATTTCTTCGCTCCATGCATATAATTGTTATGGCTAGTAAGGTTCTTCAGCAAAGTAAAACTCTTCGAGCAGATTTCACACACATGAGCCATTTAAGATTTATAAGGTAGAAAATAGACTTTCAAAAATAAATTATTCTGCGGAGCGTTCAATGAAAGATATTGAAAAACTGAAAATGTCAGATTGTATAGGGTACCGGTGGAGCTTCACTAACTGCGCATGCGCACTTTAATTTCGGTTGGGCATGTTCAATCCCGTCTACATCATTCTCGTAATTGCCCACGGGTCGCTAGGATACAACGTAAATATTATGAAAGTGAATAAATTATAGCATGGGGGTGGGAAGTTATGATTACAAAGGAATATCCGTTTGACTATTGAAATCACACAGTGTCACAATAACTAAGTCTTTAATGACAATTACCGTACCCAGCGCCATAAAAGATTTTAAAAGTTCTTCCAAATAAGACAATATAAATTATCGAGCTTAGGGGCGCTTCAACTAAATAACTCGGGGATTAGGGAGCTTAAGGCTGGATTGCCATGCACCAGGCGAAAATATGACGTACAAAGCGATATTTTCTTTTGTTTCGTAAACTCTCAGGTGGAAATTATTAGCCAAGACAAAAGGAAAAAGTCGTTTCGCTCAAAAAATATCGCTTAGTGGAAAACAGCCTTAAGCAGCGCTAGGACGACGACGGCAATCTAAACTTCAAGATGGTGTCCAGTCCGTTCTGCGCATGATCGACAAACGTACCACATGCACCACATGTATACGTTTAACTACATCTCGTATGCAAATGCTACCCTTAGGAGCGCATATGACCATGAATTTGCAACCTTAGCTCACCATCTGAGCCTCAGTGGCTCAATGGTTAGAGCGTAATATGGCTGAATATAAATTAAGGAACACCGAACAAAGAACTACAGGTCGGTCTGGTGTGCTCCGTTGAGCTGTTCTGTGAGTTACGCGGGTTAAACATGTCAGTGGGTCAGGTTAACGTATCAGCTAGACGTGTTTGTTAAAGGCAGACGACCCAAGAATCCAAGATGACCCAGAAAATTGCATGATATATACCATGCTATTTCGAATTCTTATGTTATGTTTTACAGGTAAGGTTATATTGTTCTCTGGCAACACAACGTTGGCCAAGGTATTTTGATTATACTAACAGTGCGTTGAGGGTCCAATGAAGTGCATGGGGGAGGGAGGGATCTACACTGCATGGTGGCCAAAATTACTGACTCAGAGGCACTTATATTTCTGCGAGTTTTTCAACTTTCTTGTAAAATATGTTTTTAGAATTCAACAGAGTTAGAAGCAACACAACTCTAATAGAGTTCTATTTGATTTGAATTCTTATATCTCGAGTGTATGAACACAATATTTTTTCATGTGAGTAAGTTTGCATGCAAACACACAACAAGAAGCCTGGGTCAGGTGGGGTGTGCTATCTCCCAGGGATTAGGTTTAGCTTTGGAACAAAATAACATAGTGCTGGACAAATAACCAAACTCGGTAGTTATCCGTGACCGAACATATAACAACTTCCATAAGTTTATCTTTCACTTGACTGGTGTTGAGTATTTGAATCAATACTATTGATGCTGGGACATTTAATAATAATAAAAAAGTGTGATGCAACAATACCCACATTCAGCCGAATTGAAACATTTTAGACAAAGGTTTACTGAAAGGTTCACACTCCCCAAAGTATGCCAAAGTCAAGCGACAGGTCCACATGCCGTCTGATAATAAACCTGCCCTGAACTGCCAAAAGTCCGGCCATTGATGTCCGTGTTGCACTGATGCTAATCGATGAGTGTCAGGTGCCGACTATGTTGAACTTCTCCCACAATACCACCATTATTCCGAATGATTTTGCATACTAAAATAAACTAGAAATTACTATCGCAAGTGAAGTGCTGCCTCATTATTGAGATGAAAACATTTAGCCTACTCCACAGGTAACTCTGCAGTTTGTGGGCCAAGTAACACTCTCTTGCCCACTCCAGTGACTCCACCCAAGTTTGCCCACTCCACAAGTTTACCCTCCACCCGAGTTTACCCACTCCACCCGAGTTTACCCACTCCACCCGAGTTTACCCACTCCACCCGAGTTTGCCCACTCCGCTCGAGTTTCCCCACTTCACCCGAGTTTGCCCACTCCACCCGAGTTTACCCACTCCACCCGAGTTTGTCAACTCCACTCGAGTTTGCCCACCCCATATGAGTTTTTCTAACCTCTTCCCAATCAGAGCCACCCAAGTTTCAGCCCTCGAATTATACTGTCCAAAGACAAAAATGTCTTCCAATAATGAGTTTCTATGAGGCTATCCAAGGACATATTTTTCTCGGCTAGGACAAAACTGTTATCCTATACAGTCAGGAGATGACTAAATCCATGATAAAGAGTGACTAACATTCACATGATATTATTATGTCATTTATGTGCTATAGTATTAGTTAGTAGTGACTGGTATATAGATATAGGACTGTCTTCTTCACTTCTTTGCAGATCGCTTCACTCCGACACTGAACAATGTCCTCTGCATATTTTAATGTCAATGCACAATCGTGGCCGCCAGTGTTTGAAGACGTGGTTAGCACAGTTGTGCCTGCATTTCTCGGCTAAATTTCCAGGCTGATCCCGCAATGGCTGCCAAAACATTTACACGCTGATAATTCAATCATTGGGTGGGATATTCTATTGCCGAACATTTTCTTACAATCATATGTTCGATCGATCGATCAGGAAAATTTAAAAACTAAAAACTCCATCAGAGGACAAAAGTGTCCTACATATTATGGGGGAAAAGTCCCTATCGGCGGCCAAATGACGATTATCGGAGGACATGTCCTCGATGAAATTCAAGGCATGCCGAGTTTGCCTACTCCACTCGAGTTTACCCACTCCACTCAAGTTTGCCCACTGCACCTGAGTTTGCCCACTCCACTCAAGTTTGCCCACTCCACTCGAGTTTTCCCACTCCACTCATGTTTGCCCACTCCACCTGAGTTTGCCCACTCCACTCAAGTTTGCCCACTCCACCCGAGTTTGCCAACTCCACCCAAGTTTGCCTACTGCACTCGAGTTTGCCCACTCCACCCGAGTTTGCCCACTCCACCCGAGTTTGCCCACTCCACTTGAGTTTGCCCACTCCACTTGAGTTTGCCCACTCCACTTGAGTTTGCCCACTCCACCAGAGTTTGCCCACTCCACCCGAGTTTCCCCACTCAACCCGAGTTTCCCCACTCCACTCAAGTTTGCCCACTCCACCCGAGTTTGCCCACTCCACTCAAGTTTGCCCACTCCACCCGAGTTTGCCCACTCCGCTCGAGTTTCCCCACTTCACCCGAGTTTGCCCACTCCACCCGAGTTTACCCACTCCACCCGAGTTTGTCAACTCCACTCGAGTTTGCCCACCCCATATGAGTTTTTCTAACCTCTTCCCAATCAGAGCCCACAGAGTTCCCTGTGAAGAAGGCTGGAAAGCCCAAAAATTAATTTAATATTAATTGCAATTGACACACACTCTTTACACATATATTTTTTATTTTTTTAATTATAAGTTATCAACTTATCTCCTGACATGATTAGCAAGGGTTTTGACAGGATATACACAATACACTATTATAGTATACAAATAGTAAATAACCTACATTTGTCAATGCAATTCCACCAAGTTGTCTTATGTTATGACAAATATAGAGATCAAATAACTGAACAGCAATGTGCATCTTGCCATGAATTTTCCTTCGAGGAAGAAGATATTAAAACTGCTTGAAAGGAACCTTCCAAAATTGAACTTGAAGCTTTGAACCCCTAGCCTGCGAATACAGCCACCTCACATCAATGAGGTGGCTTTATTCGCAGGCTATTTTACCCTCACCCATTACCCTTCTCAAATTCATCAGTTTCAAATGTCCTCAGAACTCACTTGAGCCAGCACGCACGTGGACTGCGAACTGCCCTATGAAAGTGGCCGATTTTCTATTAGCCTGCGTAGCTGGCGGTATTAGGGAGTTCGGGCGCGGGCGGTAGGTGGGCAACGCGAAATACCGCCTGCCCGAAAACCATATGTTTTTGAGTGGTCTCCGTCCGCTGGGTGACGGAGCATTCTGATTGGTCAGAATATTGATTTTTGTCAGGAGTCTAACGTTTCGAGCGAAGGCCCTTCGTCGGAGAGAAAGAGAGAAGGGCCTTCGCTCGAAACGTTAGACTCCTATCACTATTATTAGTTCACGTTCTGATTGGTTCTCTTAAACAAACATATTCGGTGGGCGGAATTCAAAAACATATGGTTTTCGGGCAGGCGGTATTTCGCGTTGCCCGCCTACCGCCCGCGCCCGAACTCCCTAATACCGCCAGCTACGCAGGCTAATTTTCTATGCGATTTCCGATCGTGCCTCTTCTCTCCGCCCCGCCGTTTTGAGAAGGCGCTGGGTACGAGGTTGATAATACCGGTTTTAAAATAATACAAATATTGTATATACTGGATAAACAAGCTTTTCGCCGTGCTTGCAAGAAAGGGCTTTCACTCGAAACGTCTACATTCTAACTTACAATCAGTTATCAGTGGCAGTTTATCACACTTTTGCTATTTCATCTTAAATTATTCATAAATGCTTCAATGAACCCAACCCGCATATCAAATTATATCAAATTTAAACATTCGATCAAGCTAGTTCTTTTCAAACATCTAGGGTCACACATTCTCTGATATTTGTGCCAATTAGTCACTAAAACAAAATATTTTATACGCTACACAATTCAAACATGATAGCTAGCTCGTTAGGAGAAGTATAATTATTGATATAGAAGCTTACCGATGTACACGTTTACTTTCGTTAACATCTAACATGTTACTAGGATGCATATGATCGACAAAAACTAGGATTATAACAAGCTAGTAGTCGTAGGAAATAGAGCGAAGATGTGAGTTTGTCAATACATTCCCTTATTTCTGTCGTTACTAGGATGCCTAACCTTGACAACATGAATAAATTAACGCAACGTTGGTGTAGCCGGTGGAGCTTGAGGCTCCACCGGCTACACCGGTCGTAGAACCCCCCTTCCCTATACTACTTATATATATATATATATATATATATATATATATATATATATATATATATATATATATATATTACGGCTTTATGGTGTCAAATTGGCCAAAATTAATTATCGAAATAAAATTGCCTCTTTTAGACGTTAAATTCGATTAAAAAACACACACAACAAATACGTGCGATTTTGAAGAGTTTCTTTTATAAATCGATAAATTATTCGCGAGTCGCTCTCAGATTAAACCTTCATTTATTGACAATCAGAAGAAAACTATATACAACATACACCAAAGTAGTATAGAGCGGGGCTTAATGGACCCCCTTTTATGCAGGAATAGCTCATTAGCATGTTGTGTTACCCTTAATAATTCATGAGTTATGAATAATCAATGAGTTATGAATAATCAATGAGTCGGATTTTCCCGAAGAGATAACGAAGCATTTCCGAGTCCGATAAAACGCCGAAGCATTTCCGAGTCCGATAAAACGCCGAAGTATTTCCGATTCCTATAAAACGCCGAAGCATTTCCGAGTCCGATAAAACGCCGAGTGCTTGTTAAGATTATGTCATTTTAAACACGATGGCCGAACAAACAATTTGGGCTGAATTGCGGGAAAACAATATCGATATAGAAAAAGATACGTTATGTTTTTACATGAATAGATGCCTTAGAGAGCATGGTGAATTGTATGAGAGCATTATCGACCAAATTAACAGAGATAACTTGCCGAGTAACTTGTATACTATTTATCAAGAGATGGATCTTGTGAATTTCGGTAGAATTATTGCTTATTTGACTCTAGTGTTGAAAGTGAGCGATTATTGCGACACCGAAACACTTCGCCAAGCTATTAAAAGAACTGCCAAAGATTTTAGGCGAATTGACTTGCAGAAATACGAAATAAAACACTCGTGGATACAAAGGTTGATTAGATTCCTAACGTAACTGTTGTGAGGGATGTTAGAGCGTTGCTAAGGCGAATTTGAATATTAATCGACAAGTTTGGGCGATAAAAGTCATTAAAAATCGATTAAACGAAGTCATTAATATTAGGAAATGGTAAATACAGGTTGACATTTCAATGGATTCCGACCTGATTGAGATTTTAAATTTGCGCGAGAGAAAGATTGAATGTACACTTTTAACATGCTATGTTGAGGAAATATCGTTAAACATTGTGGGAGACCTTACTTCGTCTGTTCTGAACGAGAGAATCCCTGCACGTTTTGGCAATTGGGGATGTCTTCGAGAGTCCAAAGCCTTTGTATAAACACGGAATGGTTTGCCGTACTCGTAAAGTTAAGAAAGAAGGGGACAATCAGGGTCGCCTGTTTTACTCGTGTCCTAACGAAAGACAACACGCATGCGGATTCTTTGAATACAAACCTAAAGAGAGCTCGCCACGAATTTATAACATTGGGTGTCTTTTCAGCAGTCCATTACAATATCAATACAAGAACGCAGAAACGGGTGAATCCTCTACAAGTAGAAAGAGTGACTCTAAAGAAGCCTACGAAGAGTACCTTTTTCAAAAATCTGTCGATGCATTGACTGAAGACATAGAAAAACTGAACATTTGCTGATCATTCAAACTTTAAAAAACTGTTTTTAATCTGTATATTTATACATTTGATGCATTGACTGAAGACATGTATAGTTTTGTATTCTAATTTAATATGTAATAAATATGTTTGCATTTATATCGTGTCGTTGACTTTTCTATGTTCATTTACTTCTAACCTTTGTCGCGTGAACATGACTTGTTGTGGAGGATTATCACACATAGCCCTTCGTAATATTTTTCGAAAGATTCGCTGTATATCAGCGTGCTGTGGGGGAAAAATTGTGATACAGGCATCCGAATTAGATGGCGGAACAGTACCTTCACGATCTGTATTACAAGCCAAAAAGTCCGCCAAGTTTTGGCGGCGTAGATGCCTTATACCGTGTCGTAAGAAGTGACGGTAAATTCCAGATATCCCGAAACAAGATAAAAACATGGCTTAGACAGCAAGATACCTATACTTTGCATAAACCCGTACGACATAATTTTAAGCGAAATCGTGTTATTGTTGGAGCGATGGACGAGGAGTGGGAGGCTGATCTAGTAATTATGGATTCGCTTAGTAAAACAAATAATGGTTATAAATACGTTTTAACTGTTATTGATGTACTGTCCAAATTTGCGTGGGTGGAACCATTAAAAACAAAGACTGCAGAGAGTCTGGTTAAAGCCTTTGAAAAGATACTAAAGAAAGGAAGGAAGCCTGAAACATTTCATACCGATAAAGGAACTGAATTTACCAACAAACGCTTTCAAAAGTTATTGAAGGACAAACATATTCGATTTTTTACAACACACAACGATACCAAGGCATCCATCGTTGAACGATTTAACCGAACGTTAAAGGGGAAAATGTGGAAATATTTTACAGCAAAGAATACGTTGAAATATACCGATGTACTACAAAAATTAGTATATTCCTACAACCATTCGAGACACCGTAGTATTGGAATGAGACCAGTTGATGTTAATCGAGAAAACGAGAGTATTGTATGGCAAAAACTGTATGGTGATGAGTCCAGCAAACCCATCAAATATAAATTCAGCATTGGTGACCAAGTTCGGATTAGCAAAGCAAGACGTACATTCAAGAAAGGCTACTTACCTAACTGGACCGAAGAGGTGTTCATCATCACGAAGCGAGTACCCAGACGACCGCCAGTGTACAAGATTGCCGATTATCACAGAGAAGAGTTACAAGGAACATTTTACGAACAGGAATTGCAAAGAGTTACAAAGACAGATAGTGACTTTTATAGAATAGAAAGAGTAATTAAGTCACGCATGCATGGTAAACGTAAAGAGTATCTTGTAAAATGGTTAGCTTATCCAGAAGCTTTTAATTCCTGGGTACCACTCGATAATGTAAAAGATTTAACGAAATAAAAATGTGTGTACCTTACAATTTGTGTTCATTTGTGTATTGTTCTTCGACATGGCAACACAGTTTTATTTAATTCAATGATTCAATCTTAGGATTCAATGATTCAGTCTTAGGATTCAATGATTCAATCTTAGGATTCAATGATTCAATCTTAGGATTCAATGATTCAATCTTAGGATTCAATGATTCAATCTTGGGATTCAATGATTCAATCTTAGGATTCAATGATTCAATCTTAGGATTCAATGATTCAATCTTGGGATTCAATGATTCAATCTTAGGATTCAATGATTCAATCTTAGGATTCAATGATTCAATCTTAGGATTCAATGATTCAATCTTAGGATTCAATGATTCAATCTTAGGATTCAATGATTCAATCTTATAAAAAGCAGTTGCGTGAAAGAGTGACATCAGTTTATGATTGACAGTCACTGGATGAACATGTCTTACGTTTGTGAAGTCTGCGAAAAATCATTCGCTACATCAAGTAATCGTCTACGCCATATGAGAGCTTTTCATCATAAAAGGTCTATCAGTGATAGGGTAACAACATCTGCCCCATTTACTGCTATGACAACTACATTCACCCCTGAGAGTCAAAAAACGTACTCGATACAACTGACACATCCGTTTGGACTCTTGGTCTCTGGAGGTACTAAGACAGGCAAGACAACGTTTGTGAAACAGTTATTGGCTTATGCTAAGATCATGATCGACCCACCTCCGGAAAACATCGTGTATTTTTATACAGAGTATCAAGATACGTTCGGCGAAATAGAAACCTTAATTCCAGGGATTCACTTTGTCCAAGGTTTGCCCCAATCGATGTTGGATAGCATTAACCCCCAAATAAAAAATTTGTTTATTATTGATGACATGATGGGGGAGAAAGATAGTATTATCGCGAAAATATTTACTAAGAAATCCCACCATGGGAATCTCAGTGTAATTTATATCGTGCAAAACTTGTTTCATCAAAGCAAGGATCATCGTACCATTTCCCTTAACGCTAGTTATCTCGTGTTAACCAAAAATGTTCGTGACGCGAGTCAAGTGACTCATCTGGCCAAACAGTTGTATCCTAGCAACACTAAATTTTTCCAGCAAGCCTATCAGATGGCGACTAAAGAGCCGTATTCCTACTTATTTGTCGATCTCACTCCGACATGTCCCGACGAAATCCGAGTAAGATCCGGGATCTTTCCGAGGGACACCCACTACGTGTACCATCCCAGAGTATAAAAGGGGCTGTTCAAGGACAATACGATCATTTGACAATGTCTGCTTGTATAAGAAGGAACTGCGACGTTTTAAAAGTATTGGCAAAGTGTAATCCTCAACTGCGAAACGCAATTATAAAAGCTGCCGACGACGATATATTAGAAGCCATTAGACAGTGTCTTTTGAACGTGTGGTGTGAAACAATTAAGATTACTCCGAAAACAGCAAGGAAACTAGCCCCTTATAACGATCATATCAAGTTTGTTGCTGATAAACGTCATCCAGTAATAAAAAGAAAGAAAGTTATTCTACAAGAAGGTGAAGGTTTTCTACCGTTTCTCTTAGTTCCTGTACTTAAACAACTGGCAAGTTTTTTAAACAAATAATGGAACACGTCAGGAGATTGGTGCTAGTTCCAGAGCATATGACAGATCGAAAAAAAGCCTTGGTCACTCCTTTAACAGCGCAGGTCAATGAACTAGATTCAGAAATGCAAAATCTTCTTAAACGTCAAGATATAACACAAGACGAGAAAGTGAAAATGTACGATCAGTCGCTGCAACGTTATTTGGGTTATTACGATAAAAGAATGAGTAGCCCAGTACGTGTAAGCGTCATATCGCCTACAACACCCATAGCTGACGAGAACAAACCTGAAGAATCAGTGAATACAGAAGAGACTGCTGAAACAGCACCCTCCGAGTTGCCTGGAGAGATAGAAACTGACATTTTAGAAAGTGTACCTGTAACAATGAAATCAAGAGCTCGACAATTGGTTAAGAAACTTAAAGCAAATAAAGACCTCATTGGGTGGACTGACCAAGGACAGATGGTGTTTAAAAATGTCGACTTGGTCAACGATTCTCTACGCCAACGAAAGAATTTCAACCCTGCTGGATGGCAGCTTTTCGCAAAAGCATTAGGAAACATGAATGTTCCCGAAGGCATTATCAGAAATGAAAATCGTTTAAGTATGGTACGAGAATATAAAACTAAAGATATTTCAGACAACACCCCCCTGACGTCACAGGTAGCGCCAGCAACATTGAAAAGAACAAAACAGAAACGAAGAGACAAAAACATACATCCATATAAATGGGTTAAATAAATGTATTCCTTGTAAAGCTTTGATATTACAATAAAGAATTGTTTACAACATTATTTGTCTTGTATTTATTACACACAATAATATTTACGCATAAAGTCACGAACTAACATGTCATTCCATTCTTTATTATCAGTAAACATGCCAACAATTGTTGACATGGGTATATTTCTACATCGATGTAAAGCATAAAATAAACAATATTATCCACACACGCGAGACCCCAATGACTGTAAAGTCTGTTCATTCCAAGTAAAAGTACTGCTATGATCTCGTAAAAACGTTTCAAAGGTTTTGCTATAAAAGCTCGGTTCTTGTCCGTACGAATCCATGAACTCCCCTTTTCCATCTGTGGTAAGATAAATTGCTACCCAATGCGTACCAGATCCATTACTAGGATCCACATTCAGAATAAAACCTCTAGGTCTTTTCGATATCTGACTTGGTAGACGATCCGATGGTAACACGTCTTTAAATACGGTCTTGGTAAATGGATCACTTTTCAGGACGTTCAGGATTTGTAGAGTGTTCATCTTAACTGCTAAAGTCGCATAGAACGTTGCGGTTGGCGTCAATTTCGATAAGACTTTGAAATTCTCCAAGCACCACGATATTTATAGCTGTTGTCAGAGCCGTTCCAAATTGACATTCTATCGATACGTTTCCATTTTTAATCGGTTGAATATGATCGCTCAGACACAGATCAGCTGTCAGATCAAACACGAATAGAGTGTACCCATTGGCATACTCATCTCGTGTAATACCATTGCCATCATTTTGAAATAACTTGTTAGTACCAGCATACAAGGTTTGGAAAGCGGATACGTAGTTACTTCCTCTCGCAGCAGCAAATTTCAGTTGTAGGGGTTTTCCAGGCAAATGCTCACCATTTACCGTTAGACCAATAGAAGTAATATCGTAGTTTTTGAAATTGAAAGGATTTTTGGCATAGGTACCATTATAAGCATCTGCATCCACGATTCCAATGACCACTCGATCAGGTATAGAGCCTTGAAATATATTTGGTTGATTGCCCGACATATTTCCTCTCGGTACAGAAACCACTTTACAACTTACACGATTGATAGGGTACTTGGCCGTGACACGTTGAAGGGCATGGGTATGAGCCAACATAACGGTCGAAGAGACGTTGACACGTCGAACGCGAAATACACATTCTTCCAAAACCACTTTAAAGTCAGGATGCTCTGCTGACGACACTAGGGAAAATGGGTTTCTCGAACGCACTAGCTTGAGCTTGATCGGTACAGCACCAAGGATATAACGGGCTTGTGCAAACAGATCGGAATGGATTCTGCCTTCCATAGCCACAGACTTACTTTGACTTGCATGAACATACCGCAGTTTCAAACCCTTGTTTGCATCGGCATCTACTGCTACAGGGTTTACGACATCCATTCGACCAGCTTTTGATGGGTTTGCTGGACTCATCACCATACAGTTTTTGCCATACAATACTCTCGTTTTCTCGATTAACATCAACTGGTCTCATCCCAATACTACGGTGTCTCGAATGGTTGTAGGAATATACTAATTTTTGTAGTACATCGGTATATTTCAACGTATTCTTTGCTGTAAAATATTTCCACATTTTCCCCTTTAACGTTCGGTTAAATCGTTCAACGATGGATGCCTTGGTATCGTTGTTTGTTGTAAAAAATCGAATATGTTTGTCCTTCAATAACTTTTGAAAGCGTTTGTTGGTAAATTCAGTTCCTTTATCGGTATGAAATGTTTCAGGCTTCCTTCCTTTCTTTAGTATCTTTTCAAAGGCTTTAACCAGACTCTCTGCAGTCTTTGTTTTTAATGGTTCCACCCACGCAAATTTGGACAGTACATCAATAACAGTTAAAACGTATTTATAACCATTATTTGTTTTACTAAGCGAATCCATAATTACTAGATCAGCCTCCCACTCCTCGTCCATCGCTCCAACAATAACACGATTTCGCTTAAAATTATGTCGTACGGGTTTATGCAAAGTATAGGTATCTTGCTGTCTAAGCCATGTTTTTATCCAACCTCGTACCCAGGGTCTTACCTCCGCTTCCCCGCCCCCGCCCACCGCTGCGGAAAGACCCTGGTACACGCTGGTCACGTGCTTCCTGATCAAATTTCATATACAGGGAGGGGTCCCAGCAGGGTTCATTTTTGTCACCTGAAACCACTCGAAGTTTTAGCCATGTTTTACAGCAGCCTTCATTTCGCCGTCGTCAACAGCGGCTATTCAAACATCAACCTCAAACCTAAACAAGTCAAATGTCTCGAGGCAGTTTACTTTGGCAAAGATGTTGTGGCCGTGCTACCAACGGGATATGGAAAGTCTCTTATATACCATCTTCTTCCGTCGCTCTTTTTCGACAAAATCAACTGCAGTCAGGGCAGTGAACGACCGACCGAGACGTCTCCCCTTCATCCTGTAATCATCGTAGTGTCTCCGTTAAATGCGCTCATCAAAGATCAAATAAGAAAGAGTAGTCAAGGAAGTATCAAAGCGACTGTGCTGGGTGTTAAAAACAGGAGGATGACCGATGATTTGGACCTAGATTACGACGATGGTACAGCCTTAAGAGATGCGAAATACGACATCATTTATATGCATCCTGAAGCAGTAATTTCTTGTAAGGAAGGAATCGAACTGCTCCAAAGTAAGCCCTACCAACGCTCTGTTCAAGCGATCATAATCGATGAAGCACACTGTATTTTGGAATGGTGAGTATGTAGATGTGAAAATTATATCGGTCAAATTGTGTTAGATTAAACTAACACTATTTTTAATAGGGAATAGAACTTGTTATTCAAGTAGAATTCTCAGGTTTTTAGTTCACCTGAGCTTGTAGGCGTAAATTCACACAGTCGTAATTATTTAATTTCTTTTTATTTAATTTATTTAGGGGGGACGATTTTAGAAAAGACTACTCGCGTCTGGCAATGTTGTGTGCCACTTTTCCTGATGTCCCTGTTGTTGCTCTTACTGCAACAGCAAGCAAGGCAGATGTCATCGCAATAAAGGAATCCCTCAATTTAAAAAAACCATTGGAAGTCACAGCCAATCCCAACAGGCCAAACATATTTTATGAAAAAATATTTCGCAAAGGTGAGGACATAGATTTCTTTGAGGAACTTCTACAGGGTATTGCAAATGAGCTGATAAACAGGAAAGTAGATTACCCTTTGACTATATTGTATTTACCCCTGAGGTGGTGTGGCTTTGGATTTAAATTTCTTGACAGACAGTTGGGTAAAGAACAGTATTATCCTCCTACCTCTGAAGCTTTACCAGAAAATCGACTGTTTGCCCAATACCATGCCCCCCAGACAAGTTCTATGAAAGACCAAATTATCAAGGAATTGGCCTCATCTTCATCAAAAGTGAGGGTTGTATTTGCCACCATTGCGATGGGGATGGGTGTTGACATCCCATCAATAAGGCACATCATTCATGTTGGACCACCTCGCACAATTAGGGAGTATTTTCAGGAAACAGGCCGAGCAGGACGTGATGGTACACAGTCAACTGCTGTACTATATTACAACAATCGTGACATTGCAAAGAACCGTAAGGGGATCAGTGAGGATGTCCGTACGTATTGTAGACTGGAAGATGATTGTCTCAGAAAGTTTCTTTTGGGATGTCTTGATGCGAAGGAACAACCTACAAAAGGTGTACCTCATCTTTGCTGTAGTCATTGTAAATTTAACTGTTATTGTCCAGAATGTGTTAAGGACATTCATGAAGGATATTAATTTTAGTGCCCCATAAATTATGAAAACATTACTACTATTAACTACATTATATTGCATAATATAAGAACCATAAACTTCCAATAATAAGCCACTAGCTCTTAACCCCCGGCCTATTTAAGCTGCTATGGCTTACTACAAATTGTCTGTTTATATGAAATGTTCGCTCTCAACAATGATTACAACCCTGAATAGAAGTTCTCCCTGAAAATAATCTCACAAAAAGGCCATTGAACAAATACAATGCAGTATAAGTCCAGGGCTTATTATTAGAAGTTCATAGAACTCTTACATGTATATTATATTACATTACCTGTATATTACATCTGCTTCCTATATTATAATACAATATTGTTCTGCTTATCAGTTTGGGTAACTGTAAGTTCATCTTCATTGCTAAAGTCTGCAGCTATTTTGATTCAAATTTCAAACTGTTTGAATAAACAACAATTATTTTACTGACAGATAGGTTGCATCTTGACACATCATCCATTTATATGAGTTCATATTAATTAAATAGTCACTCTTTGTTCAAATTGTAGTTTCACAACAGTACTATCATACAAAGCAATGTTTTACTCCAAAATTGTTGCTCCTGGATGTATAATTTAACCAGCTCTATGCATGTGATCAGGGTTCGAATTAGTTAAAGATAATGATGTGCAATTTTTTTTAAAATGAGGAGTTTGAAAAGAATTGGCCATCTACCGTACCTGTTAAATTTTTTGCATTTTGTTTTAAAAAATGATGTGCAGTTTTCCATATTTTGACAAAAATGATGTGCAATTGCACACTGTTAATTCGAACCCTGCATGTGATTACCAAAATTTAGTTATCTGCATCATGTGATGTCAGTTACAGTATTTCAAAACTAGTGTAACTATTTGAGTAAAGATGTGAAGAAAAATGTAGCCCATTCCTACCATCAAGACCATAGAGATCATAAATAAAACTATTCAGGGGGTGAGCTTGGCTGACCATTTAAAGGCTGCCATCGTTGGGGGGCAAAATTAGTTACCTGTGTTTGAGTGAGGCTCCCCTTGATGCACCCTCTAGTTTTATTTATGATTTCTATGGCTGGGACAATAACCCCCTGATAAATAAAATCATATGGCATCAGCCAGAGTAAAATTGATGTGTGTTAGCCAGAGTAAAATACAGTTTTTAAGAGGCGATGTACTCGGGAATGGGTTAAACAAATATAATGCAATCTTAATAAAGTTTACAACTCATCCTCTTCATCCTGCTCCAGAGGACCATCATGCTCTAGGGGAGCATCCAACAATAAGTTTCTCTTATGCCGCTTTAGCCACTTGTCAAATTTAACTTCATCAAAAGTAGCCAATGGATCTGACATTATGGTAGGGAATGATTCATGTCTTCGGTTGGGAATGTTCTCAAATGGCTTTAGAACTCGCATGTCATGCATTACTTTTCCTTCATCTGTTGCAGATGATGCATGACTGTGGGATGCAGAACGGACAGGTTTGTTGATCTGACCATCGAAATTCTCCACAATCTTTCTTTCTCCCCCAACAGCCCTGCTAGCACGGTCAATAGCCTTATCAGTTTTATTGGCACCCATTGTCTTGATCAATTTCTTGATGTCTTTATTTCTATTTTCCTGCAGAAGGTCGATCTCAACATTTTTGCCAGCCCCCTTTCCAATTTGTAGTAGATGCCCAAATACTCTGATGTGCTTGAGCCTCTGAAAGGAACACTTCATTCTGGACAACACTTATGAGCATTTCTATGGCATAAGCATTGTATCCTGGCAATGACATAAAATGTTGCAGTAACATTTTATGAAGGGTTGCAAGTCTTTCACCATTGCCCTCCTTAACTGCATCCTTCATGTCATAAAAAATAAAGTAGTACATCATTAGACATATGGAGTAGTTTCTGATGAAATCTTGGTCACCACTGTCGGCATGGACTGATTCATCTTCAGTGGTAGACATGACGAGGAATTCATCAATAAATTTATCTGAAACAGTATGATAATACTGTTTCATGTTATCTCCCTCATCCAAAGTATCATATGCAGGTTGATTTCGAGTGGGGTGAAAATCATCTTTGGTTTCCATATTAAAGAACTGGACCAAAGCTTCAATGGTAAAACACTTTCCCACACTAAGAAAGAACTGCTCACCGTCTTCGAAGTGTTTCACATCAACTGTGACATTTCTCCGTTGAAGCTTCTCTCTGAAAAACCGTAGGGTTCCATGCTCCCGACCAGAGTTTGTGTAGAGCTTCTTAAAAATTAGCTACAAACAAAAGAGAGAGAAAAATGGTACAAACCCTAATGCCTATAATATTTACTACGTATTTCACTCTGTAGAATTACCATAAACAGCTGACAATTTCAGGAAATAAAGAATAAACAAATTCAGAAAAATGTCATCTTGTAGAACCCAATATTACCTTTTTTTACCAACAGAGTTGTTTGTGGACATATGTATGTTTTGGCCCGACTCAGACCAAGCCATAGGCAAGGGTTAAAATGAGTTTTGAGGAGGGCCAAAGACATATTTACTTTATATGTATGCCCAAGAACATCAACTGTATTACTATTATAATTTTAAAAGGCATTTTGCAAAAGAAGCAAACAATACAAAACGTAAAGTCGTCCATTTTCGGGTCAGGAGGCTAAAAGTTGTTCATTTTAGCCAGCAAAATACACTGTAATGCCCGACGAAATTATTATAATACAGATTTAATTAGCTGAGCCTAAGCTTTCACCCTGCAGCTCAGTGAATCTTGACACAGCTTGAACAGCAAACAAACGAATAAGATATAACATAATTAAACCATTTTTTAACTTCAGAAAGCTCCTCTTTGTATGCCAGTCAACAATCTTAATTGGGTAAAGATGATCCAATCTGTCTTGTGGAGTGTGACTTCCAGCTCTCAGATCTTTTGCACCAGCTAATCTCACCCGGGTAAGTTGGTCGCCAAAAACTGGAATTTTGACATTTGCCAATGGATCGTCAGGTTGTGGGACTGGTGGTATGTGCGAAGATGGCTGGTCTGGTCTGGAAGAGGCAGCAACAGGTATAGAAGGAGGGGTATGATCTTGGTCAGGAGGGATGCACAGGCCAGCTCTGGAGTATATTTCACGAACCCAAACCTCGAGTTGGTCCATTACATCAATCACCTCTGCATACTTTTTCTCATCCTTCAATAGCACTGGAAGAGGAACCACAACCGACTGGGTGGACATTTCTGCCTCGTATCTGCAAGGTGTGTGGGCTGGAACAACCGCTTTAAGGAAATTGAATGATGTAAAGTTATTGCATAAAATTTGTCCAATAAAAGTTCTGTAACGCTCCCTTGTGCACATCTTCTCTTCATCAGTTAACTTCAATAAATCCTTTAAGTTAACACTGGCCAGATTTTTTACTGATGGAACATCGGGTAATTGGTTGGAGGTAACACGATCAAAAACAATACTTGTTGCCACAGCATGAACACTTGTATTCTGTCTGTCAAAACGCATGTCATGGACCTTGATATCCCAGTCAATGTTGTCCAATACCAGTACAAATCTTTTCCCTTCCTTCACAAGTTTGACAGCTTCAGCCAAGAAGTGATTGCCGATTTGGTCTTGAATTCTGTACTTCATGGTTGCTCCCAGACAAAAGCCATATGTACTGAGTCGCTCTTGAAGCTAAAGATTATAAGATAAAATGTGATCAAACTAATAAGCATATAATAGTTCATACAGGTACAGTATATCCAAAATTATGGTTAACATTGATAGATGAATAGAGTTTGATATGATGAATTATATGCAGGTCTAGGTGGGTATAATCTGATGACGACTGAGGCAGATAACACACACCAAGGTCTGCATGGTTGTTTATATCATTACTGTAAGAGCCAGATTCAATTCTCTAATGTAGAATCTCAAAAGTAACCTCTCCCTCCTGAGAGTGGAATTTCTGGATGTGCACAGGCTATCCTGGGAGTTTTCAACAGTTACTATGAAAACTCGAAAGTAGTCACCCTTCTTAAAGTAACCACCAGTCCCAAGTGTGGCTACCACACATTCACCTCAAAGTATAATCACTGTATTGGTTCACAACAAATGTTTTAAATAATTCATTGCTCATTAGACTTCATTCTTTGAAAAGTGCGCATGGAAGATAAAAACTGGTAAAATATTGCGTGCAAAAAACATCGAAAAAATCAAACTGGAAGTAACCTGCTACACATGACAGAAAACAAAAGGAACCAGATATTTAACGAAAGTTGAAGCTCTATTAATTTTATGCTTTCAAAGACAAATGTGGTGTAAATCATCTTGCGTGAAGGTGAGAAACGTGCTTACAGTACAATATATGTGCCTGGCGTGGACACTAATAAATTTTTGCGCACACCATTCAAAAAAATAGGGCGTGTCGTGAAAAAATGCGCGAGGAAGATCTTCCGCGCGCGTAGCATAAAATGAAGTCTATAATGACATTAAAAAATAATAAGATTGTTGAGATATTAATAAAAATAGAAACTTTTAGTACTTTTTTTTATAATAAAAGTGTCCATGTTCTATTTTATAATAAGAGTTTCTATATTCATTATGCATTTGCTGATATTCAAGATCTGTGTCAAAAATTGTGACTGAATACATATTATTCAACTTATAAGCAATAAATAAATTACCTCTTTAGGTGCATTTCCATCCGTGAGAAGTACTGTGTTTAATCTCTGTATAAGGCTCAACTCGTGACATCTTAAAAACATGATAATTCCATATATCAAGACCAAAGGTGCGGTGTTCTTTTCTTCGTTGTGGTTCAGTTGGATCATGTGTGACAAAATGTGAAATACTGTTGGGCAACTACACATGATTTCGTTGATGATCCCTCGAAAATCGAGAGAACACAATCCAGGATATCCTCTTTCTCTCAGAATGGAAGTTTTATCTCTTCGGGCAACCTCCATTAATTCTTTGTCGATTTTGTGGACAAGGTCTTTCAGGAATTGATCTCGCGGGTCTGACTCGGAGGTGCTTGCCTACGAAAAATTATAAATTCAACGAGATTTATTGGAAAGTAAACAATGACAGCAGTGACAGACTGAAATCGACAACGCGATGCCGATGCGGCCTCTTTTTAGTTTCGTTAAATAAATTTTAATAACATACATACCTGCCCTTGAGATTCAATCTGTTGAGCAGCCCTTGCGATTGTTTCCTTTCTAAAAGCTCTTGATCGGTCACACTAAAAAGAGTCAGAACAAGATTTGTTATGAAAGGGAAAAAAATATATGAAAATATATGTTAACTGCGCCAAATGACACCCAGATTCCGGACTGGAAACTTCGTATGTTTATACGCCGAAGACGCCAGTTTGGCACACATCAAAGCTGATATTCCTAACACAATAATGTCAATAGGTTTTCAATAGAAGGTTATCTTTTGGATTGGCGTAAAGAGCAGTTGACAAGTCATTATGGCGTAAATCTTTTGCGTATAAAAAACATCAGTAATAAAAAACGAACTTTCCACGATGATCTGTCACTATGGCCAACATTCAAACAATTATAATTTTGCGCGCGGCAAATTGAAACAAACTTATTTAATGTTAGCGTTAGTAATCTAAAACGCTGAAAAGATTAAGTATGAAATATTTCGTGTACTCACTTCCATTCCTATCAATGGGTTTGTGCTAAAAAGTTCGCGACGACTAACTGGACCAGCTTGTTCCTCCGGCTTCGTCTTTAAACTCTTCAGCGTGCGAGACACAGACGGTGATACTTCGGTGCATCTTTTAACTCTTTTCCACGAAGATTGGCTTTGAGAAATCGTTGTTTTAAAAGCCTTAAAATTCTTAAGGCGTCTCTCACATGGCCTACACAGAAGTCCTGGCAGTAACTCGTCGTTTGGCAAAGAATCGCCGTAAAGCTCTTCAGCGATGGCGAGAAACGCACAATTAGCTTTGCTGAACAGCCTTATTCGGTGCGAAGGATCTCCAACCGACTTACAAAGCCTACAGGAACTCTGGTTAACATTACTGGGCGATCCATATACTTTTTTCGGCGTTTGCGGAAGACTGCTGTTTTCAGACATTGCCGCACATGGCCAGAGTGCCAGACACAAAGTTGAGTCAAATTTCAAACTAAACAACCCCTCCCTACAGTGAAATAATTGTTACTGCCCATATTTTGGGAAGCACGTGACCAGCGTGTACCAGGGTCTTTCCGCAGCGGTGGGCGGGGGCGGGGAAGCGGAGGTAAGACCCTGGGTACGAGGTTGGTTTTTATCTTGTTTCGGGATATCTGGAATTTACCGTCACTTCTTACGACACGGTATAAGGCATCTACGCCGCCAAAACTTGGCGGACTTTTTGGCTTGTAATACAGATCGTGAAGGTACTGTTCCGCCATCTAATTCGGATGCCTGTATCACAATTTTCCCCCCACAGCACGCTGATATACAGCGAATCTTTCGAAAAATATTACGAAGGGCTATGTGTGGTAATCCTCCACAACAAGTCATGTTCACGCGACAAAGGTTAGAAGTAAATGAACATAGAAAAGTCAACGACACGATATAAATGCAAACATATTTATTACATATTAAATTAGAATACAAAACTATACATGTCTTCAGTCAATGCATCAAATGTATAAATACAGATTAAAAACAGTTTTTTAAAGTTTGAATGATCAGCAAATGTTCAGTTTTTCTATGTCTTCAGTCAATGCATCGACAGATTTTTGAAAAAGGTACTCTTCGTAGGCTTCTTTAGAGTCACTCTTTCTACTTGTAGAGGATTCAACCGTTTCTGCGTTCTTGTATTGATATTGTAATGGACTGCTGAAAAGACACCCAATGTTATAAATTCGTGGCGAGCTCTCTTTAGGTTTCCATTCAAAGAATCCGCATGCGTGTTGTCTTTCGTTAGGACACGAGTAAAACAGACGACCCTGGTTGTCCCCTTCTTTCTTAACTTTACGAGTACGGCAAACCATTCCGTGTTTATACAAAGGCTTTGGACTCTCGAAGACATCCCCAATTGCCAAAACGTGCAGGGATTCTCTCGTTCAGAACAGACGAAGTAAGGTCTCCCACAATGTTTAACGATATTTCCTCAACATAGCATGTTAAAAGTGTACATTCAATCTTTCTCTCGCGCAAATTTAAAATCTCAATCAGGTCGGAATCAACCTGTATTTACCATTTCCTAATATTAATGACTTCGTTTAATCGATTTTTAATGACTTTTATCGCCCAAACTTGTCGATTAATATTCAAATTCGCCTTAGCAACGCTCTAACATCCCGCACAACAGTTACGTTAGGAATCTAATCAACCTTTGTATCCACGAGTGTTTTATTTCGTATTTCTGAAAGTCAATTCGCCTAAAATCTTTGGCAGTTCTTTTAATAGCTTGGCGAAGTGTTTCGGTGTCGCAATAATCGCTCACTTTCAACACTAGAGTCAAATAAGCAATAATTCTACCGAAATTCACAAGATCCATCTCTTGATAAATAGCATACAAGTTACTCGGCAAGTTATCTCTGTTAATTTGGTCGATAATGCTCTCATACAATTCACCATGCTCTCTAAGGCATCTATTCATGTAAAAACATAACGTATCTTTTTCTATATCGATATTGTTTTCCCGCAATTCAGCCCAAATTGTTTGTTCGGCCATCGTGTTTAAAATGACGTAATCTTAACAAGCACTCGGCGTTTTATCGGACTCGGAAATACTTCGGCGTTTTATCGGACTCGGAAATGCTTCGGCGTTTTATCGGACTCGGAAATGCTTCGTTATCTCTTCGGAAAAATCCGACTCATTGATTATTCATAACTCATTGATTATTCATAACTCATGAATTATTAAGGCCTAACACAACATGCTAATGAGCTATTCCTGCATAAAAGGGGGTCCATTAAACCCCGCTCTATACTACTACTACGTGATTCGCACATGATGTGGTGGGGTGTAACATCTCGCGAGGTTTGGATGCATATGTGCCCATAGATCTGCCACCAAAACGGCTCTTTTAAGAGCCACCAAATAACTCGAAAGGATTGCAAACAGTTGCTCAGCTAGCGCGGCGCGAAGCGGCTAAAAAAAATAATATTCACACCACACCCCCGTTTCTTTGAAATAGATTTATTCATAAACACACATATAAAAAATTTAAAAAATAGAAATAAAAATAAAGAAGTCAATATCTTCAGGATTAGCAAATACTATAACAGAAAATCCGACCGTTCGGTTTACAACTCTTAAAAAAAGTTCGTAAGCCACTTTGGATTTTCGTTCTTTTCGTTTTTTTTACTTCTCTTTGTCGTGGACGAAGTTCCTGGGGTCATTTCGTTGCCCGTGGGTGTCGACGGCGTCCTTTTTCCCTCAGGCGTCTTAATATCTTCATGAGATCTTAATAGCTGGAGGCGGTTCGGATTCCGAATTAAATCCTCCGGAATATTAATTTGTCTCAAAGCTTTAGTAAATACATCGTAGCCTTCAGGTTTATAACTTTTGCGTTGCCTAAGAGAGTCCCCTACAAGATCACTAATGTTTGTATTTGGAACAACTTTTCCCTTGTATTTCAATTCCCCTCGCTCATTCCAGTTAATAACCTCCGGATTACCATCAATTCGTTTCAGAATCATTTTGGCTTTCGGTCTCAGTGTTTTGGGTAAGATTTCAACTATGTCGGCAACACTTTGTTTAATTGCCACCGCCGGAGCCGCGCTGTTATTTAACTGCCTTTTAAAGCTGTCATTTAGCTCTCTATTAGTCAAGGATACGGCTATTGGCTCTTTTGTTTCTAAATTTCTTTTGTTTTTGAATCGGAGATACTTCTCCAAAATTTCACTATAAAGTTTGGCTTTTTCTTCTTGAGACGTATCTTTTCTGTCCCAAATCGATTTCATTTCATCGTCTAAATCAGCTAACTTTACTACAGTAGGAGCAACTATCTGTCGCTGTTGCCGCTGAAAATTATCCAATGTTCTCTCCGGAACTAATATCATCTTTTGTGAATGTTTCATCATCATTACCCAATTAACGACCCAAGCTCTTTCAAAACAGACCCAAGCACCAAAGTTAAAAAGCCGTCTCCTTTCTGAACCAACACACGGCGTTTTTTGTCCAAAGATGTTGCTTTCGAGACAAGTAGCCGCAAATGATGTTTATGTTTTGCAATTTTTCTCTTTTGTGCCGGCGAAAGCTTAACCACGCTTTTTAACACATTCAAAACGACATCGCAAATTGCTTTGATGCAACTGGGTTCTGCTTGTTTAAAAATTACCTTTCGTAATTTCGGCTTTGCTTTATACAACACTCTTAACATGTTAACGTTCTTCCGCATATGAGTAGACATAATGAAATGATTCAGTTGTCGCTCAGGTCAGTTATTTTATCATTTCTTTACGTAAACGATTTGCCACTGATCTGGAAATATTTTCGCGCGTAGTCTATATTTATCATCGGTTTGGGGATGTAAATCGACAAAAAGGTAACTGTAAGGTTTTTCAGTAGCATTTTGATAAGTTTCTACTAGATATTGACCACAACCAGGAAACATTTGTCTGGCTAAAGTATGAATAATTGTTTGGTCGCGTGGGCTTTTGAAAAGAACCATGTAATGACAATTAAGTGAACACAGACGCGAGTATTTCCCTTTATTATACAAAGCCTGCTGTAGAAATATAACGGATATTGATCTGTGATGAGAACCCTTGGTAAATAGATTCGCAAGCTCAACGTTGTCTGACAGTTCATTTTGTAGATCATCAATGACCATTAGTGTATGAAACGAAGGATCAGTTTTACTCTTTACGTCGAGGAAACCCTCGATAAACTGAATGTTTGGAAGTTTTTCTTGTATCTCTTGATAAATAGGTTGATAGGCTCCATAACAATATATAATTTGATCTACTTTTTTGTCAATCATATCATCTATATTCTCGAGCAACTTTTTTACCCAGACAGTCTTTCCCGACCCCGACGGGCCAGAAATCTGAAGACAGAAGCACGATTTAAGTCTCGGGGCCATGGTCTGATAGGAAATGAAAATAGTTCTTGCTATCACAAAACTTTATTAAAATAAATTTCTTCCGCCTAATGAGTAATAAACTTTTAATCACTTTTTATATCCTCCTCAGATAATAAAGCTTTCGCAAATAGTAAGGTGACTTAGTATCTCGGACAGCAACCCCATCGGAAAGACGAAATGCCAAAGGAAACTCCGAAATGGAAGTTTCGGAAAGGCCCATACCCCTTGTCGGCGAAGTTTCCCAAAGCTTTGACCCATGCAATCAGTAGGACCGAAAAAAAAAAAGCAACGAGGATTGTCACATATGTCTCGTCAACATAGTGGCCAAAGAAGAAAACGCCATAGCAACGCCCTGCTGCGATCATTTCGTCCACATTGAATGTTGGAAAAAGTGGAGACGACGACAGGAAAGAACGGACCTGTCAACCGTGCGGTGTGCCGTAAACCGTGGGACACGACACCGATGTGTTCTGCGTGCAAAGAAAGAGGAACAACGAGCAAAAATTGTTTATTCCGCTTCGCCCACATATAAGAAATATGTGCACACAATCAAACCGGCTCTTTTAAGAGCCACAAATACACTCGAAAAAATTACAAACGTCAAACTTTGTTGGCAGTTCTTTTAATAGCTTGGCGAAGTGTTTCGGTGTCGCAATAATCGCTCACTTTCAACACTAGAGTCAAATAAGCAATAATTCTACCGAAATTCACAAGATTCATCTCTTGATAAATAGTATACAAACTACTCGGCAAGTTATCTCTGTTAATTTGGTCGATAATGCTCTCATACAATTCACCATGCTCTCTAAGGCATCTATTCATGTAAAAACATAACGTATCTTTTTCTATATCGATATTGTTTTCCCGCAATTCAGCCCAAATTGTTTGTTCGGCCATCGTGTTTAAAATGACGTAATCTTAACAAGCACTCGGCGTTTTATCGGACTCGGAAATACTTCGGCGTTTTATCGGACTCGGAAATGCTTCGGCGTTTTATCGGACTCGGAAATGCTTCGTTATCTCTTCGGAAAAATCCGACTCATTGATTATTCATAACTCATGAGTTCAATGTCTTCGATCCTTCAAACAAAACAAACGAGTAATATTTCATACTAATCAACTTAACAATAAATGGATATATCACCTAAACATGCCCATTCTTACACTCCCCCAAAGTTTACTAACTTCAGTTATAAACTTTCTTTCAAAAATGTCATTTTTGCAGTCTTCGTGATACTTCTCCTACCACAGCAGCTGTACGTCGTGGTCGTTCATTTTTGTCAGCGGTAGACTGTTGTTCATCGTTTACCTTTGGGAGGTCAGCAGTTTTTGCGTTGTCGATCACTGAAGAATTCGCTTTTACCTCAATGGGAACGAGATGTTGAATAGAACGTCTCGTGGTGATTACCTTGCCATTTTTACTACTGATCCTTATCGTCGCAGCTCTCACTTTCCCATCAGCACCAACTAACACTTCTTCCACTCTCGCAAGTTTCCAATATGCCCTTGAAGTTGAGTCGTTCTTTACGATGACAATGTCTCCTTTCGCAATTTCGTTGTCAGTCGTTTCTTTCGAACCTCTTGTTGAATGTTCTCGTAGACTTGTCAGGTATTCTCGTCTCCATTGCGAGGTCATTTGTCGAATTAAGTTCGTGTGATGTCGCATTCTTCTGGATAACGTTTGGTTTGTGCTTATAACTTCGTGATGGGAACTGTTAGGTGTGGAGGTGATTCGTCGTCCGTAGATTAAGTCGGAAGGCGTCAACGGGTAAGATATGGATTCGTCATCGTCATACGCGTAAGTTATCGGTCTCGCGTTGATAACAGCTTCTATCTCGATTAGAATGGTGCGAAGCTCGTCAATCGTTAGTGTAGATCTACCAATAACCTTCTTTAGAGGTCTCTTGATACTACGGACCAGCCTTTCCCAAAAACCTCCCCACCATGGAGCTCGCTCTACGATGAATTTCCACGTTATGCGTTTATCGACAAGAAAACGCCAAACCTCCTCCGATCGAGCGATCTTTCGTAGTTCCTTGTCGGCTGACTTGAAAGTCTTCGCGTTGTCTGATATAATGGTGGCGGGTAATCCTCTTGGGTTGCGAATCGTCGAAATGCTAATAGGAAGGCCTGTGCACTGACTCCACTAGTCAGTTCTAAATGCACCTCTCTTGTCGCTGCACACGTAAACAAAAGAATAAAAGTCTTTTCGCAACAGTTCGCTTCGTCGGTGTGGTGTTCTTTCTCACGGTGTCTTCGATTCAGCGCGTAGAGAGGACCAGCGAAGTCCAGTCCAATGTGGGTAAAGGGTGGATCATCTAAGACTCGAACGTCTGGAAGATCAGGCGATGGATGGGGCTTGTACGGAACGCCTTCATGTTTTCGGCAAATAACACATTTACGAATGATCTTCTTTACTCTTTCTCGACCACGTAAATTCCAGAAACGTTCTCTGAGTGTCGTGAGTGTATCTCGAATTCCACTGTGTTTCACGGAATTATGCGTATGGGAAATCAAAAGATCTATGAAATGATGCTTCGATGGCAAGAACGCCGGGTTCTTGCAGTCTCTTGGCGGGACAGCGTTGTTAATCCTACCCTTACATCGCATGATTCCTTTCTCGTCTAAAAAGAGGCCAAACTGCGTAATGTAATTCTTTGACGAGTTCGGTGGAATTTTCTTCGATGCGAGGAGTTGCCGTTCGATTGGAAAGGACGAAACTTGAATGGACTTGATCCACCATTGCTCTGCGTTGTTTATCTCTTCCACGCCTAATTTCTTCGTTGTTGACTCAAGCATCCCTTTCGCCCGTTGCTTTAAATTATCCACGAATCGTAAAATATACCCAGTCACTCGTAGTAACTTCGTCAGGCTTTTGAACCGTTGGCTGTCGATTAGCTTGCCTATGTCGGTCTCGGGATGGCTAGATTCTTTGTTCACCAAGGAATAGGTAATAACTGGTGGTTGCTTGACAACTTCTTGCAGAGCACCATCATAAACGCCTTCGTCTGGTGTCGATTCATCGTTTGGCCAATTCGAGTGGACGTCGTAAAGAAAGTTCGGTCCTTTCCACCAGATGTCGTTTGCAGCGAGCTCCTTTGCCTCGAGTCCACGAGATGGCAAGTCAGCTGGATTCTTCGATCCTGGACAGAATCGCCAAGAATGCTCAGAGGACAAGGTGCGCACTTCTCCTACACGGTTTCGAACGTACTGTTTCCAAGGGCGGTTGTTCTTGATCCAGTACAGAGTCACCATCGAGTCAACCCAGTGTGTTGTGTCGATTTCTCCAATGATCGTTTTTACCTTGTTCGTCAATCGGGCGAGAATCACTGCTCCAAGCAGCTCAAGACGCGGGATAGTCTGTCGTTTGGTGGGTGCAACTCTCGATTTAGACGCCACCAATCTCACTTGGATTCGGCCATCGTTGTAAGTCGATCGAAGGTAAACTGCTGCTGCGTACGCTCGCTGTGAGGCATCACTAAATCCATGAAGCTCGATACTGGTCGGGTTTGAGTCGCTGGCAAAATAGTATCTTGGAACTTGAACGGAATTTAAGTGGACAATATCTCGCTGAATGGCCAGAAACTTCGATTGCATATCTACGTCCAGCTGTTGATCCCAATCTACTTTATCCATACAGAGAGTTTGGAATAAAACCTTCAGTGTAATCGTATATGGTGAGAGGAGTCCAAGCGGGTCGAAAATCTTTGCCACAAGCATAAGTAATCAACGCTTGGTGATAGGCAGTAACCTTGCATAATCATGCCGGTCTGTAAAATTGAAGAAAATTGTGTCCGACTGAGTATTCCAGTGAACTCCTAACGTCTTGACGGTATTGCTGGATGCGGTGGTCGACTGATCTGTCGTAGATTTCGCATAGGACTCGTCGTCTTCTACAGTGACCCCTGGATCTTTACACATTTCTTCACATGTGGTCTTCGATTCTGCTTTCTCGATTAGTCGAAGGAGCTCTTGAGAATTGGAATTCCACTTCCTTAAATTGAATCCACCTTCCGCCATAATTCTTTTGGAGCCTTCGTAGATGTTGTACGACTTCGATACGCTTTCTCCCCCCGTCAACAAGTCATCCACGTAGAGTGAATTCGCTAGCAATTCGGCCATTTCCGGTTCACTCCTCTTGTACAAACTCAGATGATGTCCTATTGTTGATCCCAGTATTGAAGGTGATGGACGTAGCCCAAAGATCAGACGATTAAAGCGAAGCGCGAAGATCTTGGGATTGCTGGCATGTGGTTCGTCGAACCATAGAAAACGTAACATGTTCTTGTCTTCATCCCTTATACCGACCATAAGAAACGCCTTTTCTATATCAGCTGTGAGACCAACTTGGTTCCGACGAAACTTGACGAGCGTGTCAAAGATGTGCGGAATAAAGTTAGGTCCGGTCTCAAGGCAATCGTTCAACGAGCGTTCCTCTTTTGATGCCTTCGCTGAGCCATCGTATACTATTCGAACCTTTGTGGTATCCTTATCCTGTCGAACGACAGGGTGGTGTGGAGAGTAACGAATTCCTTCGCTGTTGGAGGTATCGGACTTCTGCACCCTTTGAACAATTCCCTGCTCTAGTTGCTCTTGGATTATTCTGTCGTATTCGGCGAATTCGGTTCTTTACGTAATTTGTGATGGAGGGATTGTAGCCGATTGTAACACGATTGGTAGTTATCTGAGATGGGCAAGGAATCTCGTTTCCATGGTAAACCGACTTCGTAGCGCTGACCATTGAAAGACATGTCCTTACAAAATTCCGTCTCTGAAGGTGCTGAGTCGTCGGGGTGTTCGTCGTAAATTCCAATCGCTTCGGTTTCCCAAAACCTTTTAAGGACGTCGGTGACTTCGTCTCGGCTTTCGTCAGAATAATCAAAATTTTTCTCACCTGAAAGGATGAGATTGTTGACCACTTGGTTTTCGATGACTGATGAGGCGTTAATCGGACCAGATAACAACCACCCCAACTTGCTTTGAACTGCCGTTGGACCTAACTCCCCCCGGACAGTCTCGCCAGTAATGAAGTCCCAATAATGATCGGAACCAATCAGAACGTCGATAGATTCGCGCTTATCGTTGTTCGCGCAATCGGCTAGTTCCAAATCTTGCAAATGAGGGTAATCGCGTATATCGATCTTTGAACCCAAAGGGGAACAGATCACAGGAAAATTAAGAACGGAAATCGGCCCGTCGCGCGTTTTCAGATTTAATGTCAAAACCTGATAGCTCTGCCTTTTGTACTTGTTATCGCCAAAAGTGTTTAAGTGCAACACCTCTGATTTGGTAGGGTTTAGGCGAAGCCTAGACTTAAGATTGTCCGTAATATACGAACGTTGGCTGCCATTGTCGAACAGAATTCTGACCGACGTAGATTTCGACCCATCTTCGTTCAATGCCGTCGCGCGCGCTGTTTGTAAAAGAACATGCCTCTTCTTGTCGGATGTAGCTGTCACCGTTGTCCCTGTGGTGTTCGTTTCCGCTGTAGGTGGTGGTATGTCAGCCTTGACGTCATGTTGCTGAGCTTCGTGTTGATCGTTGGGTTCGCGAAGAGTACATATGGATTGGTGATGTTTACCATTGCAATTTCTACAGTTTCTAGGGCCCCTGCATTCCTTTACCTGGTGTCCCTTATAGAGGCATCTAAAACATCTCTCTGATTTCTTTAAAATAGCTTTCCTTTCACTATTACTCACGACCTTCTCACACGATGCGGAATAGTGGGGGGCATTGCAAAATGCGCATTGAATTTTGAAACCACCTTCCGCTCGACTTTCTTTATTAACTAACAGGGCGTTTGCCGTAGAAGGAGGTCCGCCTCTCGGTTTTCTCTCGTCGAATAGTTTGTCCTTTGTTACTCTCGCCCCGTCGCTAGCCTCTCTCGCTTCGACTTCTAACTTTATCACACACAATAGCTCGTCGATCTTCCAAACCTCTCCCTTAGCTTCTCTCGCTATTCTTAAACGCATTTCATTCGACATCTTGGACATAATGATAGGGATGAAAAGACTACCATATTGTTTGGATGAAATACCCAGCGTCGCTAAGCCACGCACATGCACACTGATTTTATCATACACATACCTTAACGATGCTGGGCGTTCTCCGTTGCAACTTGGAATCTTCAGTAACTCATCCATATGTGCGGCGATTATTTGCTGAGGTTTACCAAACCTCTGTTCCAACAGCTCGACAGCAGAGGTGTAGTTCGACTCGGCGAGGGTCAATCCTTGGATTGCTCGTGCGGCTGGCCCTTCTAACAGCGAGTTTAAGTAGTTAAACTTGTCGACGGCTGAGATGTTGTTATTTTTATGAACGGCCGATTTAAAACTGTCCCAGAAGGCACTCCATTTGGTTACATCTCCCTTGAACCTGTGCAAAGTCAATTTGGGGAGTTTTGTTCTCGTTGCACTAGAATGAGCGATTTTCATCGATCCGATATTGTTTACAGGATTTTCCGTTTGTGCTGGCGTTGGCGTTGTGGCGCTGTTGATCGCAGATTTCAATCCAACCATACCCGCTGTCACTCTCGCAATTAGCCTACCTCTTCTGATTCCGTAATTCGTCTTCGATGTTGCTTACGTCGCAAATTGCCAATATCTTCTCGTCTACCTCGTTTAATTTCGAAAGTTTACCAGCGATTTGTTGCCGTAAAGTGTTGAGTCGACTTGTGGTACTTGCGTCGTTCGTTAAAGAACCATTCAAAAGCTCGTTCGCTTCCTTCAGCAACTTTGTAGTGACTCCGCGATGAGCTCCTCTGATTGCTCGCAGTCGTTGTATAGACTCACTATCACTCATTTTTAAACTCGGTTTGTTGTTGTTTTTTCGTTCAAGAGGGCACAGATCCTGTCTATATCTCGTTGATATAGTGCCCCACGTTGGGCGCCATTTTATAAATCGATAAATTATTCGCGAGTCGCTCTCAGATTAAACCTTCATTTATTGACAATCAGAAAAAAACTATATACAACATACACCAAAATCTCCTTTTACCCCAAATCTGTACACGTGATCACCCTAAGCCTAATTCAATCAAATCAATCAACGTTAACTAATCTAAAGTGATGAGTTCAATGTCTTCGATCCTTCAAACAAAACAAACGAGTAATATTTCATACTAATCAACTTAACAATAAATGGATATATCACCTAAACATGCCCATTCTTACAGTTTCAACTCTTATTCTTGCCTGTAAGTGCAAGTTACACGTATCCGAATTTGGTTACAAGAGGTAAACACGCGATCAGTGCGGGAAGAGAATCTTACATTTTCTCTGATGCCGAGAAATAGGATATTTCATAGTTCAGATGATGAAGATGAACCTCTAGTTACATACGCTTGCAGTTTGAGTGATTTACAATCGAGTTGGAGGTAAAGTTTTACATTGCGTAGCTGGAATCGTAACTGGGCCGTGAGTCAGCCGTGTCCGCCCTAACAGCGCGGCCACCGTTCAACTGAGGAAATCTTCGTATTATAGCGTTTCTTTGGGTTGATTGTCAGCGATAATGGTTTCGAATTAAGAAACGAATATTCCAGCAACCAGAAAACTGCTTCAAACGACGATTAAAGACGAATTTGACAAAAACCGAAGCGATATACTTCTTGCTCTACGAGTTTCACCATGATTTGAACTAGATTTAAATAGGCATGGCCGCGCGCTCGCCCCAATTGTTTTGTACCCCTTGCAATATGGCGAAAATAACCTTGAAAAGGTCTATTAGAGTCCGGTAAGCTGGTGTGGCGGTCTGAGATTGTTTATCAATACTGTTATCGGCTTTATGACCAGAATAATCAAACGTTTTGCCATGAAATGACTGATTTATGAATACTGCCTGAATAAAATCGAATACTTGAGATGAATAATCACAGTTTTAATGAAAAAATATTATATCCGCTCGTGTGTAGAATGCACGAAAGTTTCGGACGTTAACTAACTGATTAAGATGTCTTGTATCGATCATTCCATTGAATTATTAAATATATCCAGAGTTTAGAAGATTAACAACAATTTTGGTTGATATACATGTATACAGCAAGAATATACGCGATCATCCCGTGATTTCAGTTCATAGGCCGTTCATCGCATTTGTTGTTCAGATTTCTTGAAAAGCCCCTGTTGTAATATGTTGTGACAAATTCACAACTACTAGCAAAGTTCACAAAGAATTTTGTACTATAAGGAGTTTTCATCAATAAACCATTTGAAGGCAAAAAGTTTGAATGTTTTGAACGTCAAACATTTGATAACACAAATCGATATACAATCTCAGCACGGCGACAATCTCAGACCGTCACACCTGGATGAGTTTTGAATTGACGTGGATGATTTCAGGCCGAAATTCGCAATTATCAAGTAAATAAGGGCAAAGTTACGTTATCTTTGTTCTTGCTGGTCGTGTAAATAAATCTGTGCGAAAAGTTTAAAAAAAGCTACAAGTGTCGGCGAAATGTGTCTAGCGGATAATATTTTTTTACGGGGATGTTGGCCACGTCTGGTAGCAACCTCGATGTTATTCAGCTTCATAATCCAGGCAGTGACGCTTTTAACTTTATTTCATGTACATGTATTCATATTGCTATTCACATGCAGTTCAAGGCTCTACATTAACGTTTGAGGCAACTAGCAAACATGTGCCAGTAGGTTTTATTTTCACTAGCAAATATTCGAAAGTCACTGGCAAAATTTAAAATCCCTATGTAACCAAAGAAACCATAGTAATTAAGCAAAACACTAAAAAGTATTCATTTATTTATTTGAGCGTGATTGCTGTAAATGTGTAATATCTCAAACTTTAGTCAACCACTCAAAGCTAGTACAACAAAATATGAAATTAAATTTAAAATGTCAAAATGCCAATAATATCAACTGCTAAAAAAAACTAGAAATTTTCTTCATGGTTTTAGGGTAAACCACTGAGCGCTCCACCGACCTCGAGGAACGTATTCATGTTTGCGCATCTACTTCACGCATGCATTTCCTATTGACACCGCTGAGTGTATCAGCTACATCAATCTCCTACCGGGTGCCTTTTCTTCCCTCCATTTGTTTCTTCGATCGTCAGACACACTCAGACAAACATATCACAAGCTTCGAAAAGTCACTTACTGAAACTTCAATTTACCCAATTCGGGTCACACTCGCAAAACTTTGCTAGTGAAATGTTTTCTTACTCGCTAAAGCTCGCCAAAGCCAAAAGTTCACTCGCATTTTCCGAGATTGCGAGCGGCAAATTCGAGCCTTGATGCAATTACATCTCTATTTACGCAAAATTTTCCCTAAAGTAGTCTATATTAAGCAATAGTTTTTGAAATATTGGTTAAAACGGTCAGCTCAAGCCTCAAGGACGTCAGGTTTCCAGATATTGAAAGTCTGACTCGGATTGGTCAGCAATTGGAAACCAGCCGGTAGTTGGGGAGGGGGGAGGGGAGGAGTGAGAACGTGCCAGGCGTTGGACAGGGTGAAATATCAAAGTTGCAAAATGGCAACACTGTCGGGTAAAGGGTTAACAATCTTAAAGTGCACCTAACGTCTAAAACGAACTTTGGAGAATGGCGTTAACATTTTTTTCAATATCGGTTTTCGGTATTGGGCTATTTGTTATATTACCATATGCAAATGATAGTGATAACGTCTATGCAGGCCAACAACATTGCAACGAGAAAATATTTAAGTTGGCCAAATCTTCGGAATAGACCGATTGGAAATGTGGCAGTAATGGAATGAAAACGATGATTTTCGGTGGTTACCGTTGCTAGGGCCCGATCCATGTTCATTTTACTCACTGTCGTCGCCGTTGGAAAGTATTCAAAGCGGTTTCTTATTCAATTTTGGCATCTGTTGGTCAAGTAATTCTGAACTCTTACAAATTTTTTTTTAAAATATTCATGAGCACTTTCCGTGGTTGAAACTTGCATTTTTTTCAACTTTTCAAAAAATAGTGTAGGGAGCCACCTTAATACAGAGAGGGGCCTTACTAAACAAGAAGGTTTTCTCAAATATTTTTCTTCTGAAATGCTAGCTTTAGTAAACACTATGAACTTAATAGTACTTCCAAATTCAACTTTTTCAGGAACATAAAGGGCATTATACCAGTCAAAAGGGATTGCAACCTCGTACCCAGGGTCTTATCTCCGCTGCCCCGCCCACCGCTGCGAAAAGACCCTGGTTGGGGCTGGTCACGTGTCTCTCAGAATATGGGAGATAACAAACTTTTCTTGTCAGGGTCGGGTGGTTATTTTGAAAATCTGTCGCAGTATACCTTGAATGCAAGAACAATAATTATCGAGCTCTGAATATCGAGGAAAGCTCATTGCGCAAATTATTAAAAAAACTCCATGGATAACAATCTGGTATTATTGAAGGGCAATTCTGAACTACTACAAAAGTCTTCCGTCGTTCAATCCGACGAGCAGCGAATTTACTGAGGAGATTCTATATTCTTCGAATGGATTTCTAGTCATGATGTCATCACCCATCAGCGATCTGATATTAGCAGCCTGAAGATTAAACAGAGAGTTTTAAATTTTACAGTAGGCGGATTGAAATTTCCTTACAATCAAGACTATGCGAAATTCACAAATTCTTTTAGTTGACAATCGCTTGAACCTACATTCGAAAGAAAGTGTAGAAATTATCTCACTGCATCTCTTGCAACGGCCAACGCTCGCGGAATTCATATACAGATTCAACACCTTGGGCTTGCAGCTGTCAACAAAGCTTTACATTCTTATTCTGTGCTTTAGAGATTCCAAGAGGTTAGTTCATTAACATTTACTATTTCTTTAAATTCAATTCTACATCGCTTAATTATAACAATGTCATGCAGTTTCGTGAAGCGGCGGGCTGGTGTATTAAAGTAGGAACTTTAAACTTGAACTATATTGCTGATTTTTAAACTGAGCCAACTTTATTTAATAACATTCATCATAAAAGGAGCCACAAGCTCATGTTGTCAACTTACTATTGTTAACATTTTACAGTATTATTATTAATATCGCGCGTTGAACGTTGTTGCTTGTTCCATGTTTTTCTTGTCACTGTATTTTACAGAATTACAGCCAAAACTCACCACTGAACCAGTGCAAATCTTATACCGTGCTATGTTTCCTAAATTATCGAAAATACTTCGTTATAAACGTTAAATTTGAAAGATCCAAGTTATTGCATGACCACCGTTCAAACTTCAATATATTTTAATAAATATGTTTACTTCGCCGTTCAGCCAACGTATATATTTATATTTTCGTTCTTGAGACTCCTTTGTTTAAAAACAACTCAGGCACATTTGTATTACCTTTAAATATCACCACTGATATTGTCTTTGTTTTTTAGGCAACCGTTTCGTATAAACGCAAACAGTCAGCCGCCTGCAACGAAACGCTTGACAGTTGGCACAAAAAAAACCAACAAAGGCAAAGCGGTTAGCGGCGGCACACAAAGCGGCTAACGAAAAATTGGCGGTGTTTTGGGTAGACTTCGACGAATAAAACCCAAGCTGAAGGCGCTAATCAACCGGAGAGATTTACACGTATTTTACTATTTCAAAAAGCCAATAGAGACATAGAGGCCTTCGAGCTCAGGACGGCGACTTCTGTTTCTATACATACAGCATCGCACAACACTGAGGAAACTGAGGTAAATAAACATTGATTGACAGTTATAAAACGTACACTTTGTCTGGTCAGAATAAAATAAATCACATAAAAACATTGTCTTTGCGTGTTCACTTTAGCCACGTTTCTAAATAACCCACCCCCAGTAAGTTATATTTTTGCCCTCGAAACACGTGACCAGCCCCAACCAGGGTCTTTTCGCAGCGGTGGGCGGGGGCGGGGGAGCGGAGATAAGACCCTGGGTACGAGGTTGAAGGGATTGTTGATATCAATAGAGTTTGATAAAAATTGTCTTAAAATTGTCACACGTGAAGTTGGAAAAACAAAATGTTAAAATAAAGAATAAATTACGGTACCATTTAAACGGGTCATGAACCGTCTTGGTTTTTGGAGAGGAGGAAAGCTTAATAGAGAAGGGGAGGCTTATTTGAAAATTGGAGCTTTAAAAGTGCAGACAGATTTCCCTGCAAAATATGAATTGTTTATGAAACACAACACTCCCTCAACTCTTCAAATACGTACCACTGATATCTTCTTCCAAAGTTAAATTCTGAATTATTCCGTGACGAGATTCACCATCCCTACTTCCTTGAATTTCTAAAATTTTTGGAGGGCTGCCGTCATAGTGCAACAGCAGTCGTTCGCCGGTGGTGGGAAGGACACACGGTCCTTCAAATGTATCCCTAGTGCCCACATACGAAACTTTACCCTGAACTAAAATCAATTCGACGGTGTCTCTTGATGGCTGGTACACTGTTTGACCGTGAGTCGGCAAAATAGCCATGGTGGACTTCTCGCAGAACATTCGAACATTCTCTTTTGTAAGACTGTTGTAGGACGGATGGCTCATGAGAAGGGGCACAGCGATGCGAATGCTACAAACATGCCATATACTCTCGGTTAGTTGAGGATACAGTTGTAACGCTTTTTCCATCTCTTCAACCGAAAGAAAATACACCTGGAATAAAGAATGGAGTTTCTACATTAGGCACTACAAACAAATAACACGAGCAATGTTGTTCTAGAATAACTAAATACATAATACAATTACAGTAGAATAAGTAACATATACGGTACTGTATGTGATTTAAAAGTTCGGCCGCAAATATTCTATCTTGCTTAAAATACAGATGCATCTATTAATTGACCATGTTTATTAATTTATTTATTTTAGAGACTCAAACCATTTTAGCGGATAAATCGACGGAGGCGGTCCAAAAGCATATTTATACCGGCGAACATCAACTCTATTGTTATAATTAAGCTCATGAAGAAAAGACATGAGAATGAGTTCTTGACTGTGCTATATGGTCAAGGTGGGAGCAGGTTGTGAAATGACGGCTTAGTTTCTTCAATATTAAGAGACTTAACTCTTCCTCTTATATTTTGTTGGAATAACTATTCTGAGACAGCAAAATTTTCCTCTATTCTCACCTGGTATGGTTCGTCACTAGAAGAAGCACTTGCTACTATTATTCTCGGCCACCTCAGTTCGCTGTCTCACAATATATTAAATATACTCATTGTAAAATAATTTTATCGGGCATTATTGTAGTGTATTTTGCGGGCTAAAATGGAGAATTCAGCGGATCAGTGGAGAATTCAGAGAATTCAGCAGATCTGACCCTAGTAGTTTTAACAGTTGTAAATCGCAATATTACATGCATGGTTTGTTGTTTACGGAATTGTATACTTTTCTCGTCAATACTTTGCGTTTTTCTGCCAAGTTTTTCATGTAAGTTATGAGTTAATATTTAATTCAATGAAATAAACGCCGACATGAAGGCGGCACTGTTCAAGATACTGTTTACGGTACCTGCGGCTCGAGCTAAAATGTTTAACAATCAGATTTTGTTCATATGTAGTATGGAAGTCCTACTTTCCAACTGTAAAAACATCACTGATGATCTATTCTCGTTTTTGCACCATGGCGTTTGCATTAATGGCACTTTGTTCGCAAACAGCTTACCTGTACCGTAGTTTCACATGTTACAGAAGCATTACGAGCGGACGTCGTCAAAAGTCCCATTTCTCCAATAATATTTCCAGCACAAAGATAGTCAGTAGATATGTTCATTTCCCCAAAACGCGAGTCATCCGTATCTTTGAGCGGTATCGACACACCAATCATCTAAACATAGTCAATAATTACAAAAAAATTAGATTGTCGAAAAGAAGAAACATCGTAAAAAATATAAAACATAAAAAGAAATATTACTCTGATCCTGCACGGTTATTGACCAATCAGAGCTTGCGTGGTATAAATGCTATTTTATAATAAAATATGATGAGCGATTTCGAATGCCAAAAGTATCTCAATGAATGCCAAAGTTACAAAAATAAACACGATTATACACTTGTATATAATGGTCATTGAATTACACCAATGCTGTAAATAGAATCACAAAAACGTTGATGAAGGAAACTTGCAAGTCCCACTGAAATGCACGTAAACATGATAAGCTGTTATTAAATAACATTTACTACGCAAGCTCTGATTGGTTAAAAACCGCGCAGAATCAGAGTACCCAAACACGAAAATCGAAAGCACTTTTGTCACATGCAAATAAACAAAAAAAGGAACGTGTGAGGGCTTGAACTACGAGAAGATTCGACAAAAAAAAAAGATCAACAAATGCTTAACTGGTAGAAACGATGATTTGCATGTGCTTATGAAAGCACAGCAAAAAGTTGTGATCAGTTCACGTTTTAAAAGCGACTTAACGAAAGAAATTTGTTTGTAAACACCTTGTGCACTCCCGCCTGATAACAAACGACCGAATTAGCGCCCAGGGCGCTTATTTTTTTCGTACTTATAGGGGGGGGGCGCTAAATCGGAGGGGGCGCTAATTTGGACAGGGGCGCTTATTTAAAAAATAGCATTTTGTCTAGACAGTAACGTATTAAACCCAACTATTTAACAAAAGACAAAAGAATTTCAATCATGAATTCCCTCAGTAGAATCAAGTAAATCCACATAATTTACAAATATTTACAATCACAAATATTTAATGAGAAGACAAGAGAATTTCAACAATTAGTTCAAAGAGTTGTGCTGTTTAATCACGTGAATAATAAAGTGATACGACAAAGTTAAATAATGGTAATGTGTTCATATCACTGGTTGTGTTTATCATCAAAATTCAGCAGGGGCGCCTATTTTTTTTTGTACTCATCAAGCGGACGCTTATTCGGATGGAGCGCCAATTCGGACGGGGGCGTAAATCCAAACTGAATATTCCCGATGAAAAAGCTGCTTTTCTTTTTCGGAGTTTTAGATCGCTTTTTACGGCCAATTGATGATTTAAAACATTACCAAGACGCTGAGATGGCTGACTACGATAGTTGCAAATACTTTTCACTGTTTATCGATATTCAGAGTTGACATTTTACCTAATTTTTTCTCCATTTAATTTGGAAAAACAATTAAAGTCAAAAAATGTTTCGGCCTGCCAACTCCCCCACTCCGCCTGCAGTTCAGTTACATTATCAAAGTGTTAGAAGTGAAAATGTGATTGGTTGTTGAGTCACCAAAGTGTTAAGAGAAGAAATGTGATTGGTAGTTGATGAATTTCGAAAGAATTTCTATTTTCATCATGTTTTTTCGACTAAATATACCATTTTTTTAAAGTCAGTTATTTTATAAAAGAAATACCAAATGATTTTCCTTGCAGGATACTCTGAATCAAACATGCGGGATGTTGCGAGATTTGAGAAAAGCGTAACAAAAACACGAGCCGCTAGGCGAGTGTTTTTAGCTTTTTGAAAGTCGAGCATGGAAAATCATTTGGTATATATTTATTAATATTCAATCAAAATAGACTCAACCACTGGACTCGTTGTTTGAATGAACAGATGGTAGGAGCATTCACTGAAAAATTCAAGGAAATCTGGTGTAAAGTCTTCGCGCTATTAACTTTCAAAGTTTGTCAACGCTACTCAGTTTTTTGGATACATTTGGGCTGCCGGTAACAATGCCTTACGACGTACGCAAATGGACCATGTTGAAATCCATTCTTTTTATACATAGTTGCTATTTGCGTACGTCTTAAGGCTTTGTTATTAAAAGCCCAAGATTTCTCCAAAAACGAACTACATATAGCCATGGCAAAATTTGATAGTTAATAGCGTGGAGTCCATACATCAGATTCTCTTGGAAACTTTCTGTGTTCATTAAAAGAACAAAAATTCCAACAAGTTTTTCACTTCATAGACACTTTAAGAGATAAAGTGTTTGGTCTGTTGCTATGGCAACTCACGTTTCAAAATGGTCGCAAATTCACATTTAATCCAACTTATTTCAAAGACAAGTTCGGTTACCCACTAATTCCTTTTGCACTAAAACATTTTTCTAATTTTAAATAACCAATAGGCAGCTATTTAAAACTGTAGATCGATATCCAATGTATTTACTATCTACTCGATAAGATTGTTGTATACGATTGTCATTCTGGCGTATGAAATTTTGTGTACGTGACACAGCTCTTGTTCGTGATTCGATGGTTGACGGTGAATCAGATACATCACGATGAAAATCGCATAGAACAATCGTACCGTGTAGAAAGGCCTTTAGGTTTTAAAAAAATGTATATATATATATATATAACAATCAGACAACGAGACCGAGTTTTCAACGAGGCGAAGCCGAGTTAACTATCTGCTCATAGAAAACAAGTGCGAGTTGTCTAATTGTTTTAGTATCAACCATAAACAACTGTTCTTTAATGTAAAGAAGTCTCATCAAACACTGTTCCAGATTTTCAGATAGTTTTACCTTTTTGTTTGCAGAAGTCCCCCCATACAAAATGTAGAGTAGTTCGATGGCATATGGTAAACAATCGCTCACAAGAAAACGAGATTGTAATTACTTTGCTTGAAATTTGGTGCAGATATACTCCATAGGGATAAGCGAATTAATTTTCTTACTGGAATATGTCAAACTAAACAATTTTCCATTGCTTTGGAGAATATTTTTATGATTTCATCACTCGTATATAAATTTTAGCGGTCGCCATGTTTGGTCTATTTTTCCGGTTTTGCTTGCAGCGTGAATATCTCGATCGTGGCTTCTGATTGGTCATAAGAAGGTTTGTCATTGGATAATGCAACTAGTGGATGTCTATCACCAATAGACCACTAGTAGCTCAGCCAATCAGAAAGCCGAATTTGTAATAGACCACTAGTTTGTTGATACTATATATATATATATATATATATATATTCGTGCATGTCCGTTCTGTAAATAGTACATATATATATATATAGTTCAATCTACAGACACGGTGTTTCGCTGTACAACAGCTCATCAGTGTAGCTTGGAACAATCTGAATGAATTTTATCAATTACTTATACACATGCTATTGTCGGTGACAACCGCATGTGGGACAGCATCCGTGAAGTACATTCAGATAGCGTGAAGTGCGCATGGGCCGAGAGTGCTCAAACTTCCACAAGGGTATATATATATATATATATATATATATATATATATATATATATATATATATATATATATATATATATATATTTATATATATATATATGTATATATTTTTTTCGTTTGAAGATTTTATTGAAAATATGAAAAATATTGAATATATAAATAAATAAATATTTATATATATGTATATATATATATATATATTTATTTATATATTCAATATTTTTCATATTTTCAATAAAATCTTCAAACGAAAACAATATTCAAAACTCTCCAAACACATATGGAATTTGAAAAACAAAAAACAAAATTTTGACATTAATTGGTCAATTTAAAAACGGTCAGTAGCATACTCAGGGGGGTCTAACCGATGTAGTTTATGTTTGGAAGAAAAGCTTTGCATTATGAAATCATAAAAACCCACTTTACTTAACAAAAAATCAGAAATCCTTTCAACATGTCGGCACAAAAACAATTTAAGATAAAGAACGTAGGTGTAGGCAAGAACAAAGGTAGGAATGTACGTAGCGCACCATCGACCCACGCACCGCCATCAACCCACACACCCAGAAGCGTGCCATCAACCCACACACCCATTAACATTGACGTAAGCAACTCAACCTATTTAAAGGTACGTTTCCACACTGCGATTTGTCGGGCCGATTTTCACTACGATTTGTCGTCCCGACAAATCGTAGTGTGTAAATGGACGTCCGATACATGTCGTGAGTGCTGGCGTGAGCAAGTCCCGACACTAAAAATCGGGAGAAAAATCTGTAGCAAAGACACAGATTTCTCCAGAATCGTAGCGATTTTTTTTCGGTAACTATGACTACTGAACTAACGCACGTATTATAAAAACTCGCGTATAAATATTTATAAAAACAAAAAAGAAAAGATGTCGACTATGAATATAAACGAGTGCATTGCAGAGGAAAATAATATGAGTAAAGAGGTAGTTGTAATTGAAAAGCCTTTGCCAAAAGCGGGTAAAAAGAAAAGCAGAGCGTTCACGGAAAAAGAAACCCTACTATTAATATGAGAATGGTTTAAATATCCACAGTTGTACGACAAAAAAACTAGTGAGTACCATGATAGGGATAAACGAGTTATTGCCCGTCAACAAATGGCTTTTTCACTAAACCAAGCGATGGGATACGAGGACAACGAAGAAAAGCAAATTACAGGTACGTATAGTGTGGTATTTATTTACATAATTTATTCTAATACAGTATAAAAATATTGAGAATAACTGAAGAAGTTGTCCTTCGCACAGCGAAATGAAACTGTTAAATGCAAAGTTGCATTTGTGTTGGCTTTGCTTCTATTAGTAGTGATTTAAACAAATATACATAATGGTACAGTCTCTAGTTTTAAGTTTTAACCTAGGTTAAAAATCGTCACTCCCTCCTTCTTTATCCTATCGAAAAATATAACACGTACCTTGACTGGCTTCAATGTCAGGAAATTTGTTTGATTACTATTAGATCCTTATAAATTTGCTTTGTCATTATTGTGTAGCTTCAGATGTCCCGAAAAAAATTTTAAATTTGAGGACCTACTTTGGCAAGGAGTGTGGAAAGGAGTACGAATGGAAACCGAAGTCCGGTTCTGGCCATAAGAGCCCATTCAAATCTTCTTGGCCATGGTACACAGAGTTGTCATGGCTTAAAGACCATATTGCCTACAAGGATTCCACTTCGAACTTACCAATCGTGCCCAAGGTCGGGGTTGATGGAGCAAGTGATGCCGAAAAACACGAGGAAACCATCCGGCCTTGCAGGAAGAGAGCCAAAAACGATGGCGAGGAGAGGTTGATCAAGGCGGCAGAAGATATGGTTGCCAAACTACCAGCATTTGGGGCATCAGAATCGAAGCCATCCCTTACAGACGACGAACTGTTTGGGCAGCTTGTTGCCAGAAAACTAAGCAAACTTCCTGAAAGTGAAGAAAAGGAAGACTTAAAATTAAATATTCAACTGATGATTAAGCAGGCTACGTACAGCTCTGGCAAACAGCCCTTTTCTGGGCTTTTACCTTTCTAAACGTTTCGAACACTTTTTAAGATAATATACGTCTTTATCAATATTACATTTCCTCAATTACTAGTTTACACTGTTTGGACAAAAAAAACTCTGTTAATTTCTTATGCATATGTTGTCCTCTTTCATTGCAGAGGCCTCCTCAGGGAAACACATGAAGAGAACATTTCACGATTTTCAAACACTGCCGAAGTCAACATAAAAGCATTTTCGAGTGTCGACTCAACATTTTCTGTTGACTTCGGCAGTGTTAGAAGATCGTAAAATTTTCTTTTCATGTTGTCCTCTTTGATTGTCCTCTTATTTTATTTTAATACTAAAGTAGTGATTAAATAGTTATACTTTAAAAAAACAAAGAAATAATGGAGAATGATAAGGTTTTAACTAAGTAACGGTATAAACAAGACACAAAAACTGAAAGAAAAAGTGTTCACTTACCAACATCCCTTGCCAAAACTCGAAAGCGAAAAAAATGTCACCAGAATATCTGTCTGCTTGGCAAATAAGTATCTACTTTGGTTTTTGAAACTTCATAGTGGGCAGTAAAACTAGTAAAGTATTGGTCATCTAACTTGCTAACAGGCCTTAGGAACAAGATCGATCAAGGAGATTTCTTTAGTTTTCTTTTTGCCAACCAACGCCGAGGCAGCATATCACGTGAACCGGAACGACTGAACCACGTGGTATTCAAAAGCCATCCGCAGTTTCGAAACGTTGCTCGACTCGTGGACTCATTAAAATAATTTATGTACTATGAATGTATATTAAACTGGTTTATTTACAATCTTGTCAGGACATTGTCAAGTATAGACTATATTGCATATACCATGTATTCAGAACTCAAAACTGGGTCAAGCTTCAAACAAGGTTAGAATAAGAAATATATTTCTATGTATATATACCATACAAAACTAAAATTATTAAATATAAGTTACAAATATGATAGTTCTGACATCTCTATTTAATATTTAATATTTATAATTTATAAAAAGTAACTAACAGCTGAGTTTCTTGGTTTTTATTATAATATCTTATTTAGTATAAATATATATATAAAATATAGCTCGTACAAAAATATATTCAATACAATAAAACATTTGTTCATGCAACCAAGACCTTCCATTGCCAAGAAATTGCCCCTGGTCCATTAACGTATTCACAAATAATGTCTCGCATTTCCTCCGCATTACGTAACTCGACCACGAATTAAAGGAAAGAACCCCGTTGCTCAGGAGTGTTTTGATGTCAGCTTCTATGGACACCTTTGCTTGCTTTTTGGTAGAGACTGTAATTTGCTCGAGCCAACATCATTTCTCCAGCTGCCATTCAGGATTTCACCTCAGTGTCCATACTACCAACAGGTGCATATGAAGCTGAAGATTTTGCCATCAAATAATTGTGTAAGGAACAGCAAGCAAGGATAACACTGGTTACACTCTCTGGCTTTAGGCTGATCACCGTGTGAAAAATACGGAATCGGGCAGCTAACAGACCAAAAGCATTTTCACTTATTCTCCGGCCTCGTGACAGGCGATAATTGAAAATTCTTTTTTCTTCAGATAAATTTTTGATTGGATAAGGTTTCATTAGATGTTTGCCCAGTGGGAATGCATCATCACAGACAAAGAAATGGTCAATGGCTGCATCAGATACTTCAAATATTGGATCTTCAGACTGTGGCAAAGGTTTTGGTGGGGGAATATGGATCATGTTTGTTTCAATAGCATTCCACAAGGTTGACTTCCTGAAAATACCAGCATCACTGGCACTACCTTGGCAACCAACATCGATGTACAGGAACTGGTACTGTGGGCCAACAAATGCCAATAAAACACTGTTGAAAAAAGACTTGTAGTTGTAGAAGTCTGATCCAGTATTGGATGGGCACTTCAGTCTGATGTGTTTTCCATCACCCGCACCAATGCAGTTAGGCAGGTTCCATCTCTCTTCAAAATAACCTGCAATCTTCAGCCATTCTTGCTCTGTGGAAGGACATCTCATGTAATCCCTGCTCAGTACTTTGTGAATTGCCTGGCAGACAGATGGTATCAATATACTCAGTGTGGATCGACTTATTCGATACTGGAATTCAAGGCTTGCATAAGATTCTCCTGTTGCAAGAAATCTTAGAGTGACAGCAAGACATTTATTGGGTGGTATCGACCGTCTCATACAGGTGTCTTTCTTGGCAATCAAGGGACTTACTTTGGTCAGTAGTTCCTATGAAATTTCAAATTTAACCAGTTAAAAAATTTACCAACAGAGCCATCTATTCAGTACATAATACACAGCAAAGAGGAGGAATTATTTCAGAAAAAAACATATGCCTATCATTATTTTGACATAACTTAAATTGTTCCATGTATACAAAATGAGAGGGAGGATAAAAATCATATTCTTTTCAATTTGCATGCATGCAAATGGACCCTGAAGCCTTGAGCTTCAAGAGATTTTCAGTGAAATAATTTTACTCACTGCTAATGTTAATGTGGGACAATGAAAATTATATGTACTGTTTATTCTCCTTATTTTAAATGTTAAATTTTTTGTTTATAATACAGAAGGGGCCTGTTTGCTTTGAAGAAAATATTCTCTATGCATTGTAAGATTTGCCACTTACTATATATGGTGATAAATTTTCAAAACAATGCTTAGTGGTGTAGAACCCTACCCCACCCACCCCCTGACCACCCTGTTCGTGTTTGTTGGAAAAGTTAAGATAAAAGATATTATATTTTATTATATTGATTTAATAACTTAAATTTGATGACAATGGCGCAATGCCTTAAATGATTTTTAATCTATCTCGGGTCGGGGGAGGTGGGGGTTAGAGGGTTTTAAATGTTGAATTTTTGGTTTATAATGCAGAAGGGGCCTGTTTGCTTTGGAGAAAATATTCTATCCCTTGCAAGAATTGCCACTCACTAGAATATGGTATTAAATTTTTGTGGTGTAGAACCCTACCCCACCCACCCCCTGACCACTTGGGGGAGGGGGATTGCCGGCTCAGGAATGCCGACGAGAACTGTAATGTCAAACAATTTATCTGGCTTCATTAAAACTTGCATTTATTGGTTTCCTTTCCTGATTGGCTGAAATATTAACTTAAGAACAAATGACGCTGTTTGCATATCGCCTGTGTGTCTGGGAGTCGGTCTGAAACGGTTTGGCCGCCTCAAAGGAAACAGTGTCAGTGAATGAAGATCAATATATACGAGTTATTACAATTAAATACTATATGAAGAATAACAGAGTCCTATCTAGACATAGCTAGAAGAGATGAAGCGCCATCACAACAAAATAAATGTCGGTGAGTAGACAAGATCAAAGTTGTCAGTGTCCTATAGCGAACATTTTCTAGCAAAGCCTTTGCATCGTTTTTTGATCGGTCCTGTTGTTTGGAAAACTAAATAGATCTAAATAGTAATAAAATGCTTTTTATTTTGCTTACCTGAAATTGCTCAAAATCCATTCGCATATACCGTCGGTAGTCGTTTTCGTTGTTCAGTTGCAAATGGCTGACAAGTTGTGCACACTGCCCCTTTTCTCTTTCTCTCAACATCTTCTTTACCCAAATAGACCTTTCGCTCTTTTTTTTCTTGGGTTTTAATATTGCCGCCATGAATAAAAACATTGAACCCGTGGCTGCGAGAGCCAAAGACGCATCTCTTTCGTTTTCCGACATTTTTTTTAAGCTTACGCCATTTTTCGCCATTTCACGCCATTATATAGTAATTTTAAAATATTTAAAATAAGAAAATTGGAGTTGCCGTTTACACACTACGATTTGTCGGGGATGACGAATTACCGCATTAGTCCGCGAATCACGTAATGATTCGTCAAAATCGGCCCGACAAATCGCAGTGTGTAAACGTACCTTAAGACAGCGCCGAATCGAAAATCTTCAGCCGCCTGAAGATCGCCCAGCGTGAAACTGACAGTAGCGACCATCAACATTTGAGGAAAGCCAACTTATAGTATATTCGCTCTATCTTTACGGTATTGAGCACTTTTCGACATTTCGCGAACAACACTTTGTTTGTTTGAATATATATATATATATATTTAACAGTTATACCATGAGCTCGAGTTGTATATGAGCTCATAGCCAACGAGGCGCTTCGCCGAGTTGGCTATTAGTTCGTATACGGCGAGAGCGAATGGTATAACTGTTTTATTATATAGCCAAGCACTGTACAAGAGAATTACAGCGAAATGTTTGAAACGACAAACTTCCGACATAGGCAACAGGCAACTAATACTTCCGCCATGCGTAATGATGCATTCACACAGAGTTTCTCGCTGAGCTGTTCGGCAAACAGCTTTGAAATGTTGCATAAATGTTGCTCGAGAGGCAAAAAATGTGTTAAGCAGATCAACAAAAAAGATTAAAAGGTACCTTTATGAAGTCAAAAGGTGGGTCAGTTGTTTATATTAGCGTTGCTGTCGTGAAGATCTTTTAGATCTTATTTTACTGTTTCACGAGTTAAAATAAACTTATTGAAACTTATAAATAAATAAACTTAAAAATAAATAAACTTATAAATAAACTTACCGGGAACCAATCAAATTTCAGGAAAATCGCATTAAGACCACTAACGTGACAAAACCATATAATAACAAGACAATGTAGAAGAGGGGAATTACACGACGTAAATATACTTGTAAGAACTATTAGAACTGTACCTTAACAAGACCAGATATGATAAGATACAAGCCGTCTGTCTTATCTCCTTGTCGAACAATAGTGTCACCACTATCAAAGACTTTCTCCTCAGCCAAGGCAGAAATACAGTTAATGACCTCTTCGTCCATACCTTCAAGCCATACGGTACTACGTAGTAAGGCTTCGGGAGATGGCGGCGAAATGTACGAAGGAGCACTAAGTTGGCGTTTCATTTTGATCTCAATAAGCTAAAACAAATACGTATAAACCATCAGATAAGTATTATTTTCTCTTGTCAGTTATTGTTACTCTGCCAGAATTAAGAGAATTTGTTGGTCTTTTTTAAAGTGCCTATGAAGCAAAAATTAAGTCTGACACAGTGTCTTATTTTAAAAACCAGTAAAATGAGAAAGCAATTGAGATACTTTAGTTTCTCAGGGAACGAGGTCCTCTATATTTGGTCTTATATGAACTACAGTGGTGTTTAAAGTGTTGGCTGATATATATAAACAAGTCTGTTTTTCCGAATAACAATGGGCGGCGATCATAATATTTTCTGTAGACAAAACCTACAGTGCTGGATTCGGCAAATTCAATTCAAACGATCATTTCGATATAGAATTCGTTTATATTGGGCAAACAAAAACTATTCAAACTTGTTTTGAAACACACGTTTTCAAATCACTGGCAAATGTAACACGACACCAACATGAAATCTAGACATAGACAGTTCAACATGTTCATATATTGCGTTATTCAGTGATTTTTACTTGCGTTTTGTAGTTTATGGACTATAAGCAGCACGTTGTTACTCAATAAACAGTATATACGTTTTTCGATGTACTGTGGCGTTTGTTTCTTGTATCTCTTCGGGTCAAGCTTCCTTAGGTATTTATAAATGCACCGATGTAAACATAGCCTGCGAACCCAGACCTATGCCCTCGTGCCTCCCGCGAAAACTACGGTTGCGAACCCGAGCCGAGATTTGATTTCCGTGACGTAATACCTTTTGTCTCGTGTTATCCAATCAAATTTGAAAATGTATTTAGCTAAAATTGCTAACGCGTGGACTCACGCTGAACGAAGTCATTAGTCAAGGAAGGAGCACAAAATATTTGCAATTTTGGACAAGTATATTGTATAGTATTATATAACGATGAACGACACTCCACAGAAATTGTCATACCAGGCCGATACTTGTTTTCGTTGTCAAAAAACATTTCCCGCGACACGGGAGAAAATTATTTAACACTAACCAGATGTTGACCTCGACGCCGCTCAAGAAAGCTGAAACTCACATTCACCAGTTCGAGCAGCTTCAGAAACTCAATGCAAAAGAAAGAGACTAAAGTTCATCTTACTGTAGAATATCCGAGTAAAACAATACGGAAACAACTGGAAAATGACTTTGCATGCGGTCCTCGGAAAAGCAATTGTTCACGGCTTTCATCAGAGAATTGCCACGGAATTGCTAAAGCGGTATTGAAGAATGACACGTTGAAACGATGCGTCCTGGACTTCTGACTTTGGAAGTTAACGGCTTATATTCACGACGACACGCTCCGAGTAAAAATAAAGGAGAAGTTAACAAATTTTGAATTTGAAAAGTTATGCCTAGAATGGAAACAGAGAGCCCCTCTTCTCTATGCCTTTTTGATGACTATTGCGTCTTCAAGAAAATAAAATCCTGACATGTTTAATAAAAAAGTTTCACAGAGAAACTATTTCTTGTTTTGTTTTTTCTTGAGCTGATGCTAGGTATGGAAGCTGTAATTTACTAATTTATATTAGGACAAAGAACAGCAGATATTTTTCTCAACATTTTTGTCTTAAATATAATCACAACAACATAATAAGTCATAAAACATATTGCACTCTCAAGAACAAATTTGGAATCACATTTCAGCGAGTATAATATTTGCAGAGACTTCATGGTGTTGTTTCCGCCATATCATCTTTTATCACCTAGCCACAACTCTGGTTATCCAAACACGATGGAAAACTCTCCGTTTAGCATCGCTTTCACTAGTCGATCGAACCGAACATTTGACGCGATTCGTTCAGCGATACGGCACTATATTAAAATCCCAATAGAATTAAGGCGACTGACTTGATCAGGCTTGAATCGCTCGGCTGATAGTGAACCAAACACGAATGGCAATACCTTGAAATATTAGGGACTTCCCAAATCCAGTGGGCAAATTCACGAAAAGCTCCTTTCACTCTTTGCCGACGTATTTTATAGCATGCTCTTGATGTTTATAAGCGCACTCTCGATACTTTTTGTCATTTCAGAAAGGAATTGGGAATTGTTTATTTATCTTCACTCCTTTGTTTCCACGCGTTTGCGTGTTTATCCCGCACAAATCCCGCGCGTTAGTTCCCTGTTTTTAAGAGGTAATTGTGATTGGATAAAAAGGTATTACGTCACGGAAATCAAATCTCGGCTCGGGTTCGCAGACCGTAGTTTTCGCGGAGGCAACGAGGGCAGAAAAATAGGTCTGGGTTCGCAGGCTAATGTAAACACAGCATGCATATTCCCATGTCTTTTGCAACTCGTCCATTCTGTATTCATGAACAAACCTTCGTTGTCTTTGTTATCCATAGTTTTCGAATTTGGAGGTCTTAGGTAAACGTTTAACCCCGGTTCCGAAATCGCTTCCAACGAGGCTAATAAGCTGTTGATGTTCGCGCTTGATTTCGCGAGTTCTTTCTTTCAAACTATCTTTGCCTTTAGCCAAAGTGTCGGTAGGTTTTCCAAGTAAGTTGCTTATATGGTTGCATGATCAGTGATTTCCCTGACACACCAAAAAGAATAGGAACACGATAGACTGCACACTCTCTCGATTTTCTCTTCGAAGCGAAGCACGCTCAATCGCCTTAAGGCTGACGGGAAGTATTGCACAATTTTGTGGACACCCCCCCCCCAACCCCCCCCCCCCCCCCCCCCCAAAAAAAAAACCCCAACCCAAACAAAAAACATAAAGAGAGCGCGAAACAACTTGGCAATATGGCAGTTGCTAGATAGTCAAGTAATATTGAAAAACCCAAGAATTTAAATAAACTTGCCAAAGTAAAAAATAAGCGTTTGTTATACACTAAAAAGCTTACACAAGTTCTTTATTTTTTTAGTGTCTAGACAGTTAGCAAGGCCAGTTAAAAAAAAGGAAAATGGGCACATTTAATAATTTTATAAGAAGAAATATATAAATTTTATACTGTTTATAATTATTATACTTGTACATGCACTACATCAGTAGTATAAAAATGATTAAAGAAGCATGTTTGAAATGTATAGAAATAATTTAATAGAAAATCAACAGGCCATTTTTCAAAACTGTATTGACCCACCTTGACTCTTATGCACGAATCAGTGTTTATCCCCACCCTACGGCATTTGCTCTTGAATCGTAACCCCCCAGGGTGGGGGCATTTAAATATTTGAAAGGAAATTTTCCAATGTTCCTAGGCAGAGATGGGCAATTTGCCTACATTTGATCATAATTATCGGCCGGAGGGTCGCACTTTTGAACACTTCATTAAAAAAATTCAAATCCCCCCCCCCCACACTTCATTAAAAAAAATTCAAATCCCCCCCTCCCCCCGCGGGCTTAACACTGATTTGTGCATTATACTACCACTACAATATGATGTGTTCCCCTTCCCTTGTTCCCCTTCCCCTTCCCCTTCCCTTCCTTATAGACAGTCAGTTGTGCTCAAGCCAACAAAAGCACAAAATGGTACTTGTTGGCAGATTCAACATTCTGGTTGTTGGGGGAATCTGGGAAGGGAAACGAAATTTATTTACCGTAGCTATAAACAGGGCAAAACAAATACCACCACTCCAATAGCTAATAATTGATAAACATGTCTACAATAGTAATGTGTAAGCTGAATAAGTACACTCGCAAAAACCCAATATCCCAATTAAAGCTGATACGATTTTTTTTTCACATATTACTTCCAGTTTATGTACATGCTGATTGATTACTAATTATTACTGTTCAAGACTAGCTCCCAAATCCAGTTACAGCTAGTATACTGTATACGTATTCCATAAATATTGGCAGTTTTGACATATTGGTCAGAGTTAGGCATAGCCACAAAAATCTAAAAAAGCAAATTAATATATTGAATTTAAATTAAGTGAACAATTTATAAAAAAAAACACATTTTAAACTTTAAAGCCCAGACTTTTTTAGTCATGTTACCCATCACCAGTCCCATAAGTTACATAAAATAGTTGAACTTATATCTGATTATATACCGTATATTATGTTCTCACTCGAACTTAGGCGCAAATATCTTTGCCTAGTGCAAATGTATAAAATAATTTTTGGTTACTGTGACATTAATCCAAATAAGTATTTTAATCTGGTAGGTTCTTCACGTACACGTGCAAATCATGACTTTAAAATCCGTCCTAAGTCCTTTCGAACTAACTATTTTAAGTTCTCTTTCTTTAACCGTTACATTAATGATTGGAACTCTTTACCTGGATCGGTTATGTCCGTCACTAGTCTGGCCTCGTTTAAACGTTCCTTGTTCACTTATTTAAAAAACAGCCCTACCCCCGACTGATTTGTGAAATAGTTGTTTGTTTGTGTGTTTGTTTGTTTTATTCTTTTATGTTTTGTTTGTTGTTTTTTGTTTGTTGTTTTTTTTGTTTTTTTTGTTGGTTTTTTTTTCTTTTACAAATACTGAGAAAATTGTATATGCTTAGATTAGTTTGAATGAGAAAGGAGTGCAGCTATTATATGGGAATTTAGTTTCCCCCTGCTGCAATCCGGGCATCCAAATCATTCCGTTATGCTGTTATGTAAATAATATTATGTTATTAGTGTGTATGGATTGGCAAAGTGATATTAAACATTAAACATTAAACATTAAACATATACAGTTTATAATTATATATTCATTTAAACAGCAAGCTGGGAAACCTTAATTCTTATACCAGCTGAGATCTCACCTTTTCAAAGTAATTTGCTTAGCTCGAGTCACTTAATTGTCTTCATATAAACATGCCATTTATTTCTTAGACCTTCCCTATTGATAACCACTGCAGCCTTACATATATGTTTCTTTGCACAGTACTACAGTAGTATGAATTGATTACTACAACAAAACAACATTCATCTACCGCACATGTTTTCTATAATCTTTGCTTTAGAAATAAAACCTCGCATTGCCACCTTAATCAAATTACAGTCTACAAAACAGATAAGAGTACAAAAATGCTCAAATTCTGCGAGGACCATCCACCTAAAATTTCTTTAAATCATTTTTATTTTGGAGAGTAGTAATTAAACTAGAAGATAAAGTATACCATGTGGTGTGCCAATCCAAATTAAGAGTTATTTTTACATTTTAGTAAAGCTCACAACCATTTTTTGGCCCATTTGGTGAGGACTGGCAAGTTTTCATAATAAGAAAAACTGATAAATTTTTTCCTGGATTTTCCACTTGATTTTGGCTGACATTCTACTAATACTTGCTTTTAAAAATACATAGTAAGCAAACCTTTAAAGGTTTAGTCATTATTTAAAATATTTTATAACCAAGAAAACAATTGGTGTCCATTTTAAAATAAAATGATGAAAATGCAAAAACTGTAATATTTACTTTAAAAAAATTGCGAGGACCATCCTCCTATTTTTTTTTAAAACAATGATGGTTTTAAACCTCACTGATAGAATGTAATGTACCATAAGGTTCACGGTGTGCCAATTAGTTTTAAGGTAAAAATATCTAATATTTCTGAATATCTCTACTTGGTTAGTTGGTACGAATTTATGGCAACAATAACAAAGTTTGACGACTAAAAATAAACGTTAATCGTCACAAAACTCCTCAATACATGCATTGGTTCAGGTTTATTCTGGAATATGATAACCCTTCTTCACAAACAATACACAATTATTGAGATCAGCATCAATTTGAAAGTGCACCTGAACAAAACATTGTTGGAACCAACAAAATTTTGGTTTTCAAAGTAAAACACCACATGTCTATCACTTGAACGGGCAAAAAGGTTAATTATGTGCGACTAATATCAAACTGATGCAGATTAAACACAAAGCTTACCAATATATGTTCCTACCCATATAATTTTTTTTAAGAAATCTAGTCATCTAGTAACATAAATAAATAAGTGAAATATTCTTACCTGTGTGCCTTCTGCTGTCGAACATAACCCCATAAAATCTAATAAAGCACGTTGTTGCCGTTAAAAGCGCCGTGAAGACGTTGCACCAACTTCCAGTGGACGAAACAGTTGAAGACAACATTCAAGTATTACATGTAACAATGAGTGAGTTTTTATTAGATCAATAAGCCAAAAATCCAACAAATTACAGCGTTCACCGCCATGTTCCAAAAAAGAACAAGAATTTGCTGCTTTTTCGCAAAGGATCACGGTATTTTTGAGCGCCAGTTTCTCGATAATCTAAAAAATCTCCTCTTAAACATCTTGACGACACATGTTTATAATGACTTACTATCCAAACAGGTAGAACTTTTTTTTTCGAAGCAACAGCTAGTTTCGTTAACCGCAGATCAATTTCAAATCAATCACGTGGTGCATTCTTATGTACTTAACAATTGGATGTTTATCACGTGGTATATGAGAACACCCTACGTCATTGCTTCGAAATTGATCCGCGATAAACAAACTGTCGCTTCGGAAGCGATGAAAAAATCGTCATGTCTCGCTCTACTGGTATGAGTACTATCGAAAGTTATATATATATATCGTGGTTGCTATTATCAAACCAAATTTGTAGATTTTAAAGTGATTATATTTGATAATAGCAATAATAATATACATGACAAATTTACTGCATCCTGATTGGTCGAGAAGAGTGCAATTTTAATGTAAAACAGTGCAGAAAAAGTGTGATACAGTGCAGAAAAATGAAATACAGTGCAAATTTCAATGAGTATTAAGCATTCTGATTGGCTAATAAACAACCGGAAACTACCGGAAAGCCAATGAAACGCTCATGCTGATTTTGAAGGATGGTTTTACCTTCACGAGAAAATCGAATATGGCGACCAAAACATGGAGTTGTCGAAGAACATTTCGATTAAATACAGACGAAATTTTGCTTTAATATTGTCATTAAAGTTATTCAAAGAGGACTAGGACAGGTTAGATGCTACGAGTAAGACGTTTGACGTTTTAGTGAACGAAGCGAAGCAGTTTTAAACCATTAAAGCTTCGAGAAGTGGAGCAATGAGTGGTGTGTAACTTTGTAGCTGGAAGAACATTTGTCTAACCATTACATGTATAATATTAATAAGTAATATTTCGGACGAGTGCTATTTGAGGTCTTTGAAAAACTCACAAGTGCGTGTTTTTTCCAAATTGCACTCGAAACCATGCTATTACCTATATAGGAATATATAAGCTTCTCCGATAACTCGTTATGCGCACGTGTGACATCAAGATGTTTTAATTGCAAATATTAAACAACCTGTAAGAACTCAACAACCAAGCAAGAAAACGCAAAAGTGCAAGATGTTCCTTTGTCATTTCAAGTGTTTTTAAAATAAGACAGACTTAATTGTCGCAACTAGTGTTCTTTCACTGTTACATAACAACGTCTTACAGGCAGTAATGTACGGAAAGAACGACCGCCGTTGAGGCCATCGAAACGTCACTTTACATTTAATCATGTACTAATGTTCACAAACATGTACGAATAATACTCCTATAGGTTCAAGCCATTTCAATACTTTAAAGTTATTCAAGAAAAACAGAACTGAATATTAATAATTAAACAAACCTCTATTTATTAGACACCTGTATTACACAAACACCAGGCAAGGTATCGAAAGTGTTTGATCAATGAAGGTTTCACTATATTGTGATTATTTAAAAACTACCTTTTCTAGCTTTAGTGCTTCTGTTTCGTCAAGTAGACCCCCTCCACGAAGGTTGTGAACAGTCTCCATTGCTGTATTGAGGACCGAACGGATAGACTGACGTGTTTTTACGGAAATGGCGATACCAGGGTACTCTCTCTGTAGAAGTCCTGAATAAGAAAGGACATTTTAAAGTATATTCTGTATATGCAGACCGAGAAAACAATGCTCTTTATCAAAAAGCCATTTTAAACACGCGTTTTAAAAAAAGCAAGTTTTATTTTCAGAAAGTACTTATGGATATAACAACATTTAAGGCATCAAATACTGTTAACAGCTAGAGTGGTTTATCTGTTACGATGACAACAGCGACGTTTCAAAATGGCAGCAAATTTACATTTAATCGAATCTATTTCAAAAACGAGTTCGGCTACTCCCATTTTTTAAAATATTTGTTTAAGTAATTAATAGAGAAATTTTAAAGACAGATCCAAAAATCTGTAGATTCTTTTAAAATATTCCTATTGATTATTTAAACTTAGAGAAACGTTTTAGTGCAAAAAATCTGTGGGGGGGGGGGGGGGGGGGGGCAAACTCGTTCTTGAAATAAGTTGGATAGTTATAAATGTAAATTTCAGGCCATTTTCAAACGTCACTGCAGTGTCGTAGCAAAAGACGAAACACCATATTTTGACAGTATTTAATGTTCCAAACGTTATTCTATGCATAACTATTATTATTATTATTATTATTAATATTGATTTATAAAGCGCAAATTGTCATACAAAAATGTTCAGATGCGCTATGTATACAAATTAATTTAGTTACAAAACATATATATAAAATAGTATCCAACATATATATTTAAAACCGTAAAATTATCTATTAAAATAGTGTTACACTAAGAACTAAGATAATATGCTGCACGAAATAAAAAAGTCTTTAATTGTTTTTTGAAACTAAAAAGAGATTGTACTTGTCTAATTTCCTTTGGTAAACTGTTCCACAAACTGGGAGCTGCAAATTGGAATACTCTGTCACCAAGTGTGGGTAATGACTTGGGAGAAGGCACAGCTAAAAGTAGTTCATCATTTGATCGAAGATGATGACATGAATGATCTTTGATACGAATGAGCTCACATAAATATTGCGGAGCCAAACCGCAAATTGCTTGGAAGGTTAAAACAATAATTTTTTTAACCGGTAGCCAATGAAGTTCTTTTAAGTAGGGAGTAATATGTGCAAATTTCGGAACCTTACAGACCAACCCTGCAGCGGCATTTTGGACTCTTTGTATCTTTGCAATTTGATATGCTGGTAAGCCATACAGTATACTGTTACAGTAATCCAGGCGGCATGTAACGAAGGCCTGAACAAGAGTAGCTGTTATATCTTTTGTTAGATATTTTCTGATTTTCCTAATGTTGTATAAAAAGTAGAAGGACGATTTACTCAGCTTATTTATTTATTCGTGAAAAGACATGTCAGAATCAAAGAGCGTTCCAAGTTTTCTGACAGTCCGTGAGGTAGCAACAGTTGTGTCTCCAACTGAAATATGATTTATGGATAACTTAGTCAATTGTTGTCGTGTTCCAATTAATATACATTCTGTCTTATCATCATTCATCTTTAATTTACTACTAGTCATCCAATCACGCAAGTCAATACAATTCCCCATTTCTTGAAATCCCTGTGCTTGGTCATCTGCACTGTTAGGATTTAGTGACCTGTAAAGTTGTGTATCATCAGCGTATCCATGAGAATCAAGCAGATGGTTGTCAATAACGGAGAACATGTCACTTGCATATATTATGAAGAGTAGGGGACCAAGGCAGGAGCCCTGTGGGACACCACAATTATAAGTAAATTCATCTGATATTGAGCCATTGACGTGAATTCGCTGTTTTCTATTGCTAAGATAAGAAGCAAACCATAACAGAGCAGTTCGTCCAATACCCAAGTTATTCTGTAAGCGTTTCAACAATATTTTATGGTCAATGGTATCGAAAGCAGCGCTCAGATCCAAAAGAACCAATAGTGAAACGCGCTGACTATTCATGTTCAAAAGTATATCGTTGGTTACTTTGAGCAATACAGTTTCCGTGCTGTGATATCTACGATAGGCTGACTGGAGTATTGGGTACAAATCTTTAGTGACATGTGATCATTTAATTGTTTGAAAACTGCTCTCTCCGTAAATTTAGAAATAAAAGATAAGTTACTGATGAGACGAAGATTTGAGAAACTTATATCAAGATCTGCCTTTTTTAGAAGTGGATAACCAATTGCTTCCTTCCAAATAACCGGAAACTGACTAGATTCTAGAGATCGATTAATCATATATAGTTGTTATCACTGGTAATAAAACATCCAAACATTCCAGCATAAGTGGGGTAGGCATAGGATCAAGCGAACATGATTTTTTCCCCGACTCAGAAATCAATTTCTTGACATCGTCTTCACTAAGAAGTTCAAAATTCAAAAGTTGACTCGAAGTTATTGGATGCAAAGGCGGGCGGACTATCCGGGTGAATGTTGTCAGGGTTGAGTTGAGAACGAATTGTTTCAATTTTCTTAGTAAAGTATTGGCCTAATTCATTGGCGAGAACATCCATATCATCATAATTAGGGAAACATAATTATTTTCTAGGTAATAAAAGTTGCTTAGTTGCTGTGAGAGAGTTGTGTATGAGAGTTGTGTATGAGAGTTGTGTATGAGAGTTGTCATTCACAAATTTTGTGTAAAAATCGCACTTCGCTCGCTTCATCAAGTAGTTGGTCTGATTCTTGATAGATTTTAAATACTTTAAATCTGATGATTGCTTCGTTTTTCTCCATCGATTTTCTGCTTTTCTCCTCCGCCTCTTTAATTCTTTAATTTCGTCTGTATACCATGGAACACGTGGCCTCGTGATAATGGTCTTCTTTACTAAAGGGGCGTGAGCATCTAGCAATGTAGAGGGTGGTATTAAAACATTGCACCAAATCATTAATGTTGGAAGAAGTTTGTGAAAAGAGGTCAGATGAGCGTAGGTCCTTTTTCAAGGCAGATATATCGACGTCTTTCAATTTTCTATAATGTATTGTCTTCTCTGAAAGTGGCGGTTTTGGATGACAGATGACATAGCAGATGTCATGTGATCAGACAATCAGAAATCAGTTTTAGGAGAATCTTTGAGGATCTGGTCACCAGTTCTGGTGATAACTAGATCTAATGTATGACCATATGTATGTGTTGGTTCATTGACGTGTTGTTCAAGACCCATAGATTCGAGAAGATCAAGAAATGTTAAGGCTTCATCATTTGAAGAATCGTCAACATGTATGTTAAAGTCACCAGTAATCAGAAAGTATAACCGATTCCAAATAGTCGGTAAACTCTTTGAGAAATGTTCCTATTGAAATTGGATGCGCTCTGGAATAAGGTGGTCTATAAATAATGATTAATTTAACTGGGGATAATCCATGAGAACAAATGTTCCATTCTGAATACTCGTACGAGTTAAATATAGCCGCAGAAACGTTTTTTACTGGAATTGTTTCCTTATACAAGAGAGCTGTCCCGCCACCCCTCGAATGAATGCGGTGACAATCTAGCAAACAATAGCCGGGAGGTGTACAGTCAATTCTTGCAGTAGAGTCGTTCTCGTTAAACCAAGTTTCAGTCACAGCAATTAGGTCAGGCTGAACATCACAAACATAATCATAAAAAACAGAAGATTTACTTTTAAGAGAACCAGCGTTTAATGAAAGCAATTTGAGAGTTTTTTCACGCCGAAAATTAGACTTAGTGACAATATTATGAGAATTACACTTAATTTCAATCAGGTTCCGGACGGCAGAAACACGGTCAGCTTTTTCCAGTTGTTTTGTTATACGAATAGGAATATTTAAGTAGTTTTGTTCATTGTCCGATGAACTAAATCCAGATGATTTAGCCAGTCTTGTTTGTGTATGCTCCTTAAAAAAACTCCCGACCAGTATTCCTAATGTTTACTCAACATTGGCAATTCAAATAAGGGCAGATAATTTAACCATACTGCTGGTAGGGGGCAATGATACGCAACAACGTCCGCAGTATGACGTTGATTGCTCGCATTATGATCTTTTTGTTCCAAAGTAATATATAGGCCTATTATCTTGTTTAATACCATCTTGGTTGTGCTGTTGTCGTTGTTTAGTCATGTTCACGTTGTGATCTCTTTGTTCTAAAATAATCCGGTTATCGTTCTGCTGGTAATTTATTGATTCAGCATTACAAGAGTTTTTTGTTTCGCTGATCTTGTGGTAATTTGCAGGTTGAGACGTTATGTGTCGAGAAGCAGACAGCTCATTGTTCGTATGAACATAGTTATTATTAATTTATTCAAATAGTGGGCGGTGTTTCAAGGTGAAGGGAGGCCAGACGCTGGAGCAGTATTCTAGGCGAGGCAGAACAAGGGAGCAGTAGAGCAGTTTTCTGGTTTTGACTTCAGATAGGTCTCTGCCGCAGACTCTTTTGATTAGACCAAGGGTCTTGTTTTCTCTTTGCGCATATACTCCGTACTTTTCTAATGCTACGTTGAGACCGCATTAAGCCTGATTCACACTAGGGACATAAGCACAAGGACAAAACAAAAGTCAAAGCAAAAGGATGAAGTCAAGCATGCGAATAAGGACTGTCAAAATTATAATCATAAGATCATAGGCCAAGAGCATGCAGAACAAATGACGAAATAAAGAAAAATTCCCGTTGTTTTGTCTTCGCAAATCCCAGAGAAAAGTTATGCTTTGTTTTTGTGCTTATGCTTATGTCGCTAGTGCGACAATTAATATCACACCAGTTATACTTAATCATATTTAATCGCCGCTGTAAATATAAAGAAAACGTAGATATTCAATTCTAGTCACTTTTGATTATAACTTTCTAACATAAAAGTCAAAGTACTACCGTTTTAATTGTTGCCTTCTTTTAACTTTTATTTTGAGTTTCAAGATGCTTAGATTTGGGTTTATGCTTTGGCTTGTACACAATAAAAACCAATTCACTTGGATTTGCTTATTTACCTCTTCCGGAAACAACTTTTATCAAAAGTTTGGCAGGGTTACTGACCGGCTCATAAAACAGGTTGGATTAGTTTTGTTTCTGTTTTTGTTCTGTAATGCCGTTGATTTGCATTTTTCTATAAGTGGCCAGTAGTAATAGACCCCACTACAGCGTTCAAAGGGATGCCGCCTCATTAAATATTCAACTTATTATTTATTCATTCTCAGGCTCCTTTGGGATGTCTTAACCCTAATCTCATTAGTATACATTTTATATAGCGGCGCGTTACGTCATTAGCGCTTAACCCTAGTGTTACACTGTTATTTTCAAGGAGTTGAATGAACTCCAAAACGGGGGTAAAAAAAAAAGGGTACAGAATAAGCCGATTTTGGGGGTTAAATTTGATCCCTCTTTTGGGGATTAAATTAGCCCTACGCGTGTAGAGTTAATTTAATCCCTAATTTATAATTCAAAATAACGCTAAATTAAGAGTCAAATTAACTCGGCAAATTGTGGAGTTAAATTAACCACGTGTTTTAGAGTTAAAATGATCTTCCGTTTTTTTTTTACTTTCTGCCTTGCCTTGGCATCGAAGCGATTTCAGTGAAGCAACTACACTACATTACAACTACACTACATTTAGCGTGTTTTTCATTATCAAAAAACACGCCGTTTTTTCCTCTCAGTTGATACGCCAAAAACGTGTTGAACACGGTTTTGGCGTGTTGTCAACGTTAGTGTGTTGTAGGAACACACCAGGCGTGTTCTTGCTGGTCACACATCAAGAAACAACACGTCAGGCAACAACACGTCAAGAAAATAACACGTCAAGCAACAACACGTCTAGAAACAACACATATAAAAAACAACACACCAAAATAAGCAACACACCAAAATAAACATCACGCCAAGAAACAACACGTCGAAATGTGCGATCTGAGAGATCAAAGTAAAACACTCAACAACACACACAAATTGTGTGTTAAATTCAAAAACACATACAAAATATAACTTAAGGTTGATAAATTTTATTTTTACAAATCAAGGGTATTACTGTAAAGGCGCGCGAATAAATAGTCTATAATATATAATTGGTAATTAATGATCTCAGTGAGAATTGGCAATCTATTGATTGTCTCGCATACGTAACGTCGCCAGAGAAAGTAATATACTATCTTTAACCTTCGTAATTTAATAGTTCGTTTCTTGGCATTAATGTTTGTTAATCAATTAATCTGTTCTATAGCGTAAATAAATCATAAATCGTTTTAGATATCACGTTCCTTTTTTTTTTCACTTCACGCAGTTCTGCAAACCTAAAATAAAATAGTAAAAGAGTAATGTTAAAACTATAAATTAAATTTCATAAGCCCTAATACTATAACACTTTAGTACTCTAATGTTATAATACCATGTTATACAATTAGGCCTAGAGTATTTTGATATTTCAATATTATACACGCTACACTCTGCAGTGAGTGCACTCTCAAACCTCCACACTCTCTGCACTCCATACTCTGCACTCTGCATTCCACACTCTCTACACTCCACACTCTCTGCACTCCACACTCTGCAGTCCACACTCCACACTCTGCACTCTACACTATGTACTCTACACTTTGCAGTCTACACTCAGCAGCTTGCACTCTGTACTCCGCACTCTGCAGCTTGCACTCTGCAGCTTGCACTCTGCAGCTTGCACTCTACAGCTTGCACTCTGCACTATACACTATACACTATACACTATACACTATACACTATACACTATACACTATACACTATACACTATACACTATACACTATACACTATACACTCTGCAGCTTACACTCTGCACTCCACACTACACCCTGTACTCTACACTCTATACTACACCCTGTACTCTACACTACACGCCACACTCTGTACTTTCCACTCTCCACTAAGCACTCTGAACTCTGCACTCCGAACTCTACACTCAGCAATCTGCACTCCATACTCTGCACTCTACACTCCACAACCTACACTTTGTACTCTCCACTAAGCACTCTGCATTCTGCACTCAACGCTCTAGACTTTGCACTCTACTCTCTACACTACACTACACTACACTACACTACACTACACTACACTACACTACACTACACTACACTACACTACACTACACTACACTACACTACACTACACTACACTACACTACACTACACTACACTACACTACACTACACTACACTACACTACACTACACTACACTACACTACACTACACTACACTACACTACACTACACTACACTACACTACACTACACTACACTACACTACACTACACTACACTACACTACACTACACTACACTACACTACACTACACTACACTACACTACACTACACTACACTACACTGAACTGCACTGCACTGCACTCTGTACTCTCCACTAAGCACTCTGCATTCTACACTCTGTACTCTTCACTCTGTACTCTCCACTAAGCGCTCCGCACTCTACACTACACTCTGTACTCTCCACTAAGCACTCTACACTCTACACTCAACAGTACATTCTACACTCTGCGTTCTGCACTCTGCATTCTACACTCTGTAGCTTGTACTCTCCACTCTGCAGTCTACACTCTGCAACTTGTACTTTCCACTCTGCACTCTCCACTAAGCACTCTACACTCTACACTCAACAGTACATTCTACACTCTGCGTTCTGCACTCTGCATTCTACACTCTGTAGCTTGTACTCTCCACTCTGCAGTCTACACTCTGCAACTTGTACTTTCCACTCTGAGCTCTCCACTAAGCACTCTGCACTCCACACTCTATAGTCTGTACTCAACCCTCTCCATTCTACACTCTACACTCTGCACTCTCTATTCTACAATCTGCACTCTCCATTCTACACTCTCAGTGCACTCTACACTCTCAGTGCAGGCTACTCTCTCAGTGCACTCTACACGCTCAGTGCAGGCTACACTCTCAGTGCACTCTACACTCTCAGTCCACTCTACACTCTCAGTACACTCTACACTCTCAGTACACTCTACACTCTCCATTCTACATTCTACACCAAGCACTCTGCACTCTACATTCTAAACTCTGTACTCTGCATTTTCCAATCTGCACTCTAGACTATACGTACAATTAATTCAAATTCAGTAAAATTTTGCTGTTAAGAACCTTCATAGGAAACCTGCATATTTATATAATTGATAGTGGTCAACAGAGAGTTTACATAGTTTGTAATACATAATTGCTTTAATTTATAGATGATTTCATTCAAGCCATTTATTAAATTGCTTTTTTGTGGGTTTAATAAAGGGCATGTACAAAACTAGTGATCACTTGATATTTAGTAATGTATTTAGCATACCTGTTCTTTGACTATTTCATGCAAATTTTAAATTGTTTGGTTGCAGTATTTCTTGTCGGACCTCATTAGGGAACTCAAATAAACAAAACTTCACAAGAAAGGTTGCTTGGTAGCTTCAGGAAGCATACGAAACATAATTTGTATCACAAACATTCCTTCATTCAGTGCAAAAAGGCTATAGTTCGCTTAAACAGAGAAATGTGGTTTAATTGCAGTTCTCTGTTCCCTAGTAGCCCTAGTCTTTTTTTAAAAGTGTTTAAACTTTATAGTCTTTTTAGATCTACCAAATATAGGTTGATAATAGTTAATTGTAAATTCAATTGGATTGGGAAAATTTAGGACGACAGCTCATGGGTTATGGCGGCGGATGTACATGCAAGGATTTAAAAGTTTAAAAAATCCGTAAAAAATTCGATTTTGACTAGATGTTTAGGACAAATATGTGATAAGGGAACAATTTACTTTAATCGTTATATGACTTCTTACCTTATATACAATGATATTACAGCGTTGTAGTTTCTTTTTTGTCGAACTGTTTCAGTTCAAACAGTACAAACTTTATGTCAGATAACAGCAAAAACGAAAACCCGAACCATTGTATTTCCACACTTGACTGGCCAGTTTGAGATGCTTTTTCTTTTACATTGGGTTCTCAAAAGTTGAACATAAAAAATAGAAACAATATTATATTATTCATATGATATTGATAGGTTTTTTTAATCAACGTCGTGGCGTTCATGCTGAAAAACACTGACATTTTATAGCAACCCGTTATAAAATTTTACTTACTGTGTCCAAAGCTTGATATTCTTCGTAACATTTCTTTACTAAAAGTCCTCAGCTTTGCCTAGTAGTGGTATTTACAGTTGTGGTGAACTTTGTCTCTTCCAAGGATACAATTCAGACGTTATAAATGTTGTGGTTTACTGTTATTTTCTTCAAAAAACTCTTTTTCAGACAAAAAAATATAAAAACCTACGCCCCGCAGCTCTGGACTTCGGAATGAAAAAAGTGGCGTGATGTTTCGTCATCACTTTGAATAAATGGCGCGGTTTACCATATAAGGTCTGGTTACGTCACCAGCTTGCAGCAACAACATGTTAACGCAACAAGCTTTAACTCCATGTGTGAGAGTGAATAAAACTCCTTCACATACTCCTTGTGTTGTTCGACCCAATAAATGGAGTTAAAAATACAAATGTAAAATAACTCTCCCGGGGGGAGTTACTCTGACCCCCCTCAGGGGATTAAAGATAATTGCCTGCAATTCTACCCTTTCGCCGGCGTTACAATAACCAAACAAATGGTGTTAAAATAACTCCTTTAAAATAACTCGAGCGAAGGGAGTTACTCTGACCCTCCCATTGGGATTAAAACAGCTCCTTGAAAATAACAGTGTACGGAACCCCCTGGTTTTCACTTATGAATCATAATCGACTTATTATTAATCCAACCCCCAAACCCTATCTTTTATCCAAGCCCCCGTGCGGATACGTCATTCCCGATTGGTCTCCGACCGATTTCCGAAGTTCTGGGTTACGTCATTATCAAAAGGCACTCGACTTATATCCTTATAAGTAAAAGTAATTACATTTTCATTTATACATTTTACCCTACTGACAGTCGACAGTTGTGGGACACGTAGAAGTACAGAGTATGCGTACAGTGAACTTGAACAAAAGAAACGTTCTTTACAAGGAACTAAAGACAAATTGATAGAGGCACTTTATATTTTTTATCTCAAAGCATGTCTCGATGAGTATAGAGAGTTTTGAACAGCCTAAGTGTCTGAATTGACAGAGATAACGTATAGACTTAGATTAATAGCATATTATGAATAATATATTAGGTTAGAACCTAAATACGCAACTAAACTCTAATTTATAAGTGAAGAAAGCCGTAAGAAGATAGGATGAGGAATCACTTCGAGAAATCGTGAAAAGAACGATTTTAAGTGTCGAATGGAAAACGATCGAGTTCAGTGGAGATAAATTGTCGAGTACTCTGAGTGTTATTTACGAGAGATGAATGTTGACGGTTTTGGTCGAATTATCGCTGATCTAATCCACGAATCCTTGGATCGGAAGAAAGAAGAACGATCAATGATTTCATGAGAAAATATAAACGGAATAACTCTTCAAGCTGGTTGCTACGCTTTCTGTTACTAAGAGCGATATTTTCATATTTACCTTCAGGGCACGTGCAGGAGACAAAAGAGAAACTCATTAGGGGTCATTAAGGGGATTAGGCAAGTCTAGGCGAGAATGTCATTAGCAACACGCGTACATGTAATACATAATTTAAATATCACAGATAAAAAACTCTTGATTATTTACTGATCTATCGGTAACACGAGCATATAGGCATACAGTACATCTTATAATCCGAAGGCATGGATCATGAGCTTTGAATTCTGTACCACAAACATTACATATCAGATTTCGATTAACCACCGATACCCCAAGCTCAAACTATGAGACGATGTTTACTAGGTTTGCAGTTGTTGTACTTATTATATATATAAACTTGGAAAATGTTGCCGTATTTTAAATTATAGTTCTGTAAATCATTAAAATAAACTTACTTTTGACAGTTCATCTCGCATGTTGTTTACCTTCAGTGAGATGAAACTTGTGGCGGCCGTAGTTGCGAACGGCGTTCGACCTCGTTAAATAATCAAACAAGGTTGGAAACTACACTCCCTCCCGCCTCCATCGCTCTGACATCGAGCGAGATTCTCTCCATCAAAAATCCGTCCGATCGCCGTTTTGACCTTTCACACATAGAGATCGATAATTCTTCTTCCTCAGAAACGTCCAACTTTTCAAAATACTTATCCACAACCTTCGATTTTCACGGCTAAGCCATAGACTTCTTCGATCGGAATATGCGTTATGAATTTGCCTTGGCCACAACGGTTGGAAAAATGAGCCTCCGGTACCAATGTACATTCTATCCAGGGGGTGACAGTTAACAGTCACAACTCCAACCGTACTACCATCCCCACTCCCCACGGGGTTATGACGTTACTCTTTTGTATCAAACGACCAATTGCGGAACGAGAATTCGTAAACATCAAATTCAAATAATTTTGACGTTTTAAGGACACACGTTTCACGTGGGAAACTATACAAATTTCGCGTGTCCACGCTCAAACCGGTATTAAAGCGTCAAAATTATTTGAATTTGATGCTTACGTATTCTCGTTCCGCAATTGGTCGTTTGATACAAAAGAATAACGTCATTACGCCGTGGGGAGTGGGGATGGTAGTACGGTTGGAGTTGTGACTGTTAACTGTCATAGGCTAATTCATAACGCATATTCCGGTCGAAGAAGTCGATGGCTTAGCCGTGAAAATCGAAGGTTGTGGATAAGTACTTTGAAAAGTTGGACGTTTCTGAGGAAGAAGAAGTATCGATCTTTATGTGTGAAAGGTCAAAACGGCGATCGGACGGATTTTTGGTGGAGAATATCTCGCTCGACGTCAGAGCGATGGAGGCGGGAGAGAGTGTAGTTTCCAACCTTGTTTGATTATTTAACGGGGTCGAACGCCGTTCACAACTATTGCCGCCACAAGTTTCAACTCACTGCAGATAAACAACATGCGAGATGAACTGTCAAAAGTAAGTTTGTTTTAATGATTACAGAACTATTAGTTAAAATACTGCAACATTTTCCAAGTTTATATATAATAACAAGTACAACAACTGCAAACCTAGTAAACATCGTCTCATAGTTTGAGCTTGGGGTACCTGTGGATTAACGCATTTGTTAAAATATTTCCACAAACACTTAGGACACTCAATTACATGTGTAAAATTAACAGGATTCTGACAACGTTCGCAATCAACAGGTTCGTCAATTATAGAATTTTCTGATTCTATTTCGGTGTAATCCTTATCGTTTTCTGAATCTTCTTCGGAGGAAGTTTTCTGTTTTTTCGCTCTCTGATTCTGTTTCTTCTTCTGCCTGAGCCAACATTATTAGCACTCTAACATTTTCGATAAGGTTTTTGTCGATGTTAATGTCGGCGAGTCCTTTTACTAATACATTTAGACCAGCTGGTTCGGGAATTCCTGAGAAGTAAGGTGATACGCAGTATTCTACCAATTTAGCTATTTTTGTGTTTGGTATAGTTCTTCCTTGATACACAATTTCTCCTTTGGTATTCCATGTTAAGTTGACATAGGACGCGAGTAAACAATTCAGGAAAGAGTACGCTTTCGCTTCATCGACACCGTAGTCAAAGTGCGACAGTATTTCTTTAACACGAAAATCATCATATAACCTTTCTCCCATCGTGTTCAGGGTTCGAATGATGGTCTTTACAAAATATCGTTCTTTTTATATTACTTCGGCGAGTCCTTCTATAACAGGACCAAGTAAGACATCAAGAAATCCTGCAGCTTTTTGAACAAGTGTCTGCTTTTTTCTCATAAAACTACTTCGGAGACTAGTCAAAGTTAATATGTCGTCGCTATAACGCCTAACGTCTTCAAGCAAAGCAAGTGATAATTGATATTGCATTGACCAAAAGTTCAACATACAATCACAAATGCATCTCATTTGCTCGGGGCTTGCAGTCTCCAACAGAGCTCGCTATTGAATAGGTTCACTTGTGCATAAAAGTTCAAGAAACGGTTTGTGCTTTTTGATCAACATCTCTATTTGACAGTCAGTGTGTAAATGAGGAAAACGCTACCAAAACACATATTTTAAGAGGAGGAGAAAGAGGAGGAGGAGAAAGATGATGAGGAGGAGAAAGAGGAGGAGAAAGAGGAGGAGGGGGAGGAGGAGGAGGAGAAAGAGGAGGAGAAAGAGGAGGAGAAAGAGGAGGAGAAAGAGGAGAAAGAGGAGGAGAAAGAGGAGGAGAAAGAGGAAGAGAAAGAGGAGGAGGAGAAAGAGGATGAGGAGGATGAGAAAGAGGGAGAGGGGGAGGAGGAGAAAGACAAAGAGGAGGAGGAGGAGAAAGAGGAGGAGAAATGAGGGGGAGGAGGAGCAAATAAACACACACATACAAAAGCATTTAGCTTAAAATATTTATTTCGGTTTTCGTTCGAAGAAATACATATCAAAAGTTTTAGTAAGGCTGACGTTTTTGGTGGCTGAGTTCGAAGATTAGTCAGAGGTTGAGAATGATTCTGCAGTTGGGTTTGAAACGTCAGAAAACGTCCTAACTGATTGGAATAGAGTATGCTCTTTTCTTCAGGTGTTAACTGTGGCGCTTGTACAATATCTTGCATTTTTTGTTCTGTATTGTACATGGCATTAACAATCGGAGGTAATTGATAGGATTGCTTTTGTATGAAACTACCCAGCTGTTGCTGCAAGCTGGAGCTATTTTCTCCAGGTAGAACATTGGTCTTGAGGCGGTGATCGTCGTCCGTAGTGGGCTTTAGATCAAGCACTAAACAACCATGAGGGCGACTTGTGGCTTAGTCGTAACTCTTCATAAATTCATGGACATGACCTGGGTTCACCTGCCGTGCCAAGACATAAATTTGTTGCTTATCCCTCGGAGACTTGAATAGTACGATATAGTGTGCGTTGAGGCTGATGTTTCTGGTTTCCTTTCCTTGGTGAAATATGTTCTGAACAATACGGATCACGGAGAGATTCCGGTGATGACTTCCCTTAGGAAATAAACTAGCAATACGTTTACCTCTTCCTGACTGATCCATGAGATCGTCAAGAACAATAAGGTTTCGCTTAGAAACATCAAGAAAATTATCAGAGTCTATATCAGAGGGTATGCCTTCGTTAAGCTCAATGCCTGGTATTGTCCTGATCATTTCTAAATACATGGGCTGCTACTGTCCATAACACCAAATGATACGTTCTGGAGGAGGATTAATCGTAGTTTTGGCGTTTTCCAGAAGTGTCTTCACCCATACTGTTTTGCAACTCTGAGTACACCCTGCAACAATGCATGTGAACGGATGCTGCATGACTGTTGCGTCGGTGAGAAGATGTGCTGGTCTTGAATAAGTACTGTTTTTATGCCAATTTTTTATATGACGTTGCATGTTGAATAGTGTAGAAAACGTTTTTCCACAAGTGCTGCAGACATAAGACATGTTCACTCGTTGAAGAGCATGAGCAGAATAAATATTTCTAGATAATTTATTATTATTTATTTATCTTTCTCCTCCTTCCTCCTCCTCCTTGTCTTCTTCTTTCTCCTCCTCCTCCTCGTCTTTCTCCTCCTCCTTCTCTCCCTCTTTCTCCTCCTCCTCCTCTTCTACTTTCTCCTCCTCCCCCTCTTTCTCCTCCTCCTCCTCTTTCTCCTCTTCCTTTTTCTCCTCCTCCTCCTCCCCCCTCATCCTCTTTCTCCTCCTCTTCCTCCTCATCCTCTTTCTCCTCCTCTTAAAATATGTGTTTTGGTAGCGCTTTCCTCATTTAGACATTGACTGTCAAATAGAGATGTTCATCAAAAAGCACAAACCGTTTCTTGAACTTTTTTTATGTGCAAGTGAACCTATTCAACAGCGAGCTCTGTTGGAGACTGCAAGCCCCGAGTAAATTAGATGCATTTGTGATTGTATGTTGAACTATTGGTCAATGCAATATCAATATTGCCGTTAGCGACGACATATTAACTTTGACTAGTCCCCGAAGTAGTTTTATGGGGAAAAAGCAGATACTTGTTCAAAAAGGTGCAGGATTTCTTGATGTCTTACTTGGTTCTGTTATAGAAGGACTCGCAGAAGTAATATAAAAAGAACGATGTTTTGTAAAGACCATCATTCGAACCCTGAACACGATGGGAGAAAGGTTATATGATGATTTTCGTGTTAAAAAAATACTGTCGCACTTTGACTACGGAGTCGATGAAGCGGAAGCGTCCTCTTTGCTGAATTGTTTACTCGCGTCCTATGTCAACTTAACATGGAATCCCAAAGGAGAAATTGTGTATCAAGGAAGAACTATACCAAACACAAAAATAGCCGAAGTGGTAGAATACTGCGTATCACCTTATCAGGAATTCCTGAACCAGCTGATCTAAACGTATTTGTAAAGGACTCGCCGACATTAACATTGACAAAAACCTTATCGAAAATGTTCGAGCGCTAACAATGTTGGCGCAGGCAGACGAAAAAACAGAATCAGAGAGCGAAAACGAAGTAACTTCCTCTGAAGAATATTCAGAGAACGATAAAGATTACACCGAAATAGAATCAGAAAATTCTATAATTGACGAACTTGTTGATTGCGAACGTTGTCAGAATCCTGTTAATTTTAGACATGTAATTGAGTGTCCTAATTGTCTGTGGAAATATTTTAACAAATGCGTTAATCGAAATCTGATATGTAATGTTTGTGGTACAGAATTCAAGGCTCATGATCCATGCCTTCGGATTATAAGATGTACTGTATGCCCATATGCTCGTGTTACCGATAGATCACTAAATAATCAAGAGTTTTTGTGTAAAGATATATTTCTTAATAAAATATTTTAAATTCTGTATTACATGTACGCGTGTTGCTAATGACCTTATCGCCTAGACTTGCCTAATCCAATTAATGACCCCTAATGAGTTTCTCTTTTGTCTCCTGCACGTGCACTGAAGATAAATGTGACTAAGACTAGTAACAGAAAGCGTAGCAACCAGCTTGAAGAGTTATTCCGTTCATATTTTCTCATGAAATCATTGATCGTTCTTCTTTCTTCATCCAAGGATTCGTATACTCTATATACTAGGGTTAGATAAGCGATAATTCGACCAAAACTGTCAACATTCGTCTCTATGTAAATAACACTCAGATTACTCGGCAGTAGATGACACCCCTCCCCCCCCCCCCCCCATTCAGGGACAAAAGGGTTGCCGCCTCATTAATATTCAGCATGACTCACGCCTCTGACATGATTGGGCAAGACTCAGGGATACCTAGTGCGCATGAAGCCGTATAAGCTCGGTGATTTCGTATAGTTGCTACTTTTCCTAAAGTGTTTTACTTGTGGAGTTTACTGTCTGCGATATAGCGTTTTCTTGGGAGATATTTTCGAAGATATTTTTGTCTGATTTTAAGGTAAGACGTTTTGCACTTATTCGTTTTATATTGCCTGACGACGTTCACTATTTGCGTATTTTATCAGATTGCTTTTGTATGAAACTACCAAGTTGCAGCTGCAGGGTGGAGTTACTTTCACCAGGTAGAACATTGGTCTTGAGACGATGATCGTCATCCGTTGTAGGCTTTAGATCTAGCATAAGATGACCATGAGGGCGGCTTGTTGCTTTCTCGTAGCTCTTCATAAATTCCTGAACATGACCTGGGTTCACCTGTCGAGCCAAGACAGAAATTTGATGTTTATCCCCCGGAGACTTGAAGAGTAAGATATAGTGTGCGTAGCCTGAGTATCAGGCCCTTCTTTTTCTTCTGGGGACTGGGGCGGAGAACGGAGAGAAAAAGAAGGACCTGGCACAAATCTATTCATAGACCCGTGTTCTTCGTCCAGAATCTGGACGAAACCCTGATTGGTTGAGAGACAATAGCCGGAAAATACATAAACGGAAATTAAGTAATTAACTGAATCGAAAATCGAAAGTTCAATTCTTCGTGGGAATTGCCGAGAAGCCGCCCAGAGTTTGTGTTTTCTCAAATTTACCGTTGGCGTTTTTGCCATTTTCATGGACAAGAGCGATTAAAGAAGCTGAAGAAGGAACCTCCGCGTTTTGCCCGTAATACTATGCGTGAAGGAAGAGCAAGAACTGTGCTATGTGTATTGAAAGCCAGCCTAGCTGTCAAAACAAAACACTGCTGCTGTCTTGTCGTCTGACAACGGGAAGAAACAATTGCGCGTGGAAGTTCATTCTGATCGGAAAAGCGAACGCAGTGTCCGTAATTTATAGTCTACTGGAACTTATACGCAAGTACTGTACGTATAAAGTCTGAATACAAACCATATCAAGGCCGTTTTGCAGCCTTTGCTTGACTGAATGTCTGAATCTGAACTGAAACGCGTGAGACAAATTATTATCTCGTCGCCAAGCTAAAGCAGTTGTTGAAATGGGGTGAAACATCAAAACGTTTGGTGAAAACATTTAAAATGTTGTAGCTATTCGGAAAATCGGAATTGACGTTGTGCGCTTAATTAAAATATCTGGGAATACATTTGAGAATTGTTGTAATCAAATATTAAAATATTTGGTGGTTCCCGAACCCGATCGTAAAAATAATTTCCCTAATTGCAAATTGCTGGTTCATTGCAGTATACAGTACTAGATTTTACTTCGGCATTGCCACTTCGAAAGATTACCTGAAAACTGAATAAACGTGTGTTTGAAGATGTTTAGGCACAAGCAATTAATTTTTTGAGGTTCGATTTGGTTAGATGTTAATTTGTTCGGTGAAGCTTTTTATAGACACACGCAATACAAAACAGGAAGTGATTTTTATTGGCTATGGCGCGTCACATGAATAGGGGGCGGAGGAGAAGAATCAATGATTTGTGTCAGGCTCTCTTTCAAGAGAGACTGATACTCAGATTATAGTGTGCGTTGAGGCTAATGTTTCTCGTTTCTTTGCCTTGGTGGAAAATATTTTGAACAATATAGATGATAGACAAATTCCGGTGATGACTACCTTTAGTAAATATACTAGCAATACGTTTATCTCCCCCTGATTGAGCCATAAGATCATCAAGGACGATCAGGTTACGTTGAGAGACTTCAAGAAAATTATCAGAGTCAATGTCCGAAGGTATACCGTCGTAGAATTCGATGCCTGGTATTGTTTTGATCATCTCAAGATACACGGGCTGCCATTGTCCATAACACCAAATGACACGTTCGGGAGGAGGATTAACCGTAGTTTTGGCGTTTTCCAGATGCGTTTTTACCCATACTGTTTTACCACTCTGTGTGCATCCAGCGACAATGCAAGTAAATGGATGCTGCATAACTGTTGCTCCATTGATAACTGGGGAAATATGCCCTGTATTACTTCCCTGATGTCTTGTCGAAAACGTTTTTGTCCCTGATGTCTTGTCGAAAAAGTGTTACAGATGTACGACATGTTCACTCTTTGACGTTTAGGAGTAAAATGATTGTTTCAAAGCATATTCGGACAATTTCTTTCTTTCTTTTTTTCTTCCTCAGTATTTCTCTTATCTTCCTCTTATCTCCCTTATCTTCCTCTTATCTTCCTCCTTTCTTCCCTTTATCTTCCTCTTATCTTCCTTATCTTCCTCTTGTCTTCCTCATTTTCCCTTTATCTTCCTTATCATCGTCTTATTTTCCTTAGCCCACAATAGATCTTAAAAACTTCAGTTTATAAATACCAAATCCTAATCTGAGGGCATAACAATCAACGGCCAATTTTACGAAGGTTGAAAAAATCGCTATCCAGTGGATAGCGCTATCCGGCCTTCGTACAACCGGCCCCTGATCTTTAGCACTCTTGTCGCTTCAATAAACTCGTCCCAAATTAATCGTTTATCTTTTACAAATGCAATGGCATCTTTACAGTACAATTCCCATCTTTCTTCCTCGGTTATCATGAGGCAATCATACTGGCGCTGACTGGGGTGATCAATCTTACAACCACAACATTTTTCCTCGCATAATTTCTCGATTTCAGTGGCGATGGCGTCTGTGTATATGGTCTCTATTAATGGAAACAGCTTTTGGTATTCAACAACGGACACTTCATCGACATGTACTTGATTTCCCCAGGCTTCACATTTACGGTTTCTAGATCGTCGAGAATTCATGTCTCAGTTCTAAACGGCTTTCAATAAACGTTCCAATCTTTCTCTAAAGTCTCGAACAAGTATAGATTCGTCCAACGAACTTAGCCGACCAGACCAGGTGTAATCCTAACATCGTAATGTCCGAGCTTATATAACTTCATGCGCACTAACTATATCCCAGTCTTGTCCAAACATGTCCTATTATTCTGTTACTCCGTTCGTCATGCTTGAGTCAATGAACTTCTCGCCTAGACTTGACCAAGCGCTTAATCCTCTTAATGACCCCTAATGAGTTTCTCCTTTGTCTCCTGCACGTGCACTGAGGATAAATATGCAAATATCACACTTAGTAACAGAAAGCGTAGCAACGCTTTCAAAGTAATAAATCGCTTTGCCTTTAGTTTATATTTCGACACTTAAAATCGTTCTTACGGTTTTTCGAAGTGATTCTTCATTCTATCTTTCTACGATTTCCTCCCTTATAAACGAGGGTTTAGTTAACAAGCATTCTGGGATGACTTACTCTCTTTGAATATTTAGGTTCTAAAAATATAATATTCATGATATACTATTAATTCAAGTCTATACGTTATCTCAGCCGATTCAGACATAAAGAAAACGCCATATTGCAGACAGTAAATTCCACAAGTAAAACACTTTAGGAAAAGTAGCAACTATACGAAATCACCTAGCTTATATAGCTTCGTGTATACTGTAACTATCCCAATCTTGCCCAATCATGTCACAGGCGTGAGTCATTCGTGAGTCATTCGTGAGTCATGCGTGAGTCATTCGTGAGTGATGTGTGAGTCATTCGTGAGTCATGCTGAATATTAATGAGGCGGCATCCCTTTGTTACGGTGGATGGGGGGGGGGGGGGTCATCTACTCTCGGCAATTCATCTGCACTGAACTTGATCGTTTTCCATTCGACACTTAAAATCGTTCTTTTCACGACTTCTCGAAGTGATTCCTTTATCTCTGTCAATTCAGACACTTAGGATGTTCAAAACCCCCTATAGTCATCGAGACATGCTTTGAGATAAAAAATATAAAGTGCCTCTATCAATTTGTCTTTAGTTCCTTGTAAAGAACGTTTATTTTTTTAAAGTTCACTGTACGCATGCTCTGTACGTCTACGTGTCCCACAACTGTCGACTGTCAGTAGAGTAAAATGTATGGTAAAGTAGAGTAAAGTAGTAGAATAAAGTGTATAAATGAAAAAGTAATTACTATTACTTATAAGGATATAAGTCGAGTGCCTTTTGGTAATGACGTAACCCAGAACCTCGGAAATCAGTCGGAGACCAATCGGGAATGACGTATCCGAACGGGGGTTTGGATAAAAGATAGGGTTTGGGGGTTGGATAAATAATAAGTCGATTATGACGCAGTGAAAACCAGGGGGTTCCGGAACACTAGGGTTAGGCGCTAATGACGTAACGCTCCGCTAGATAAAATGTATACTGAGATTAGGAGGTCCCAAAGGAGCCAGAGGAATAATGACGTATGCATAAATAATGAGATAAGGTTTAGGAGATCGCAAAGGAGCCTGAGAATGAATAAATAATAAGTTGAATATTTAATGAGGCGGCATCCCTTTGAACGCTATAGTGGTGTCTATTACTACTGTGGCCCCACTTACGGTAGTCAGATTCCAATACTTTGCATTATTATATTGCGCAACAAAATTGCATACTCTGACTGGCTGAAAAGCATCACGTGCCGTGTATTATTTTTCGGTAATAGACTAGTCCGGATTACGGAACCGTCAGTCATTTTGTTTACAAAAGAAGAAAAAAATAGTAGGAAAATCGAAAAAAAATTAATGATTCAGTAACCTAAGCATTAAATCATGAGTTAGACGATGAGCAATTTGAATGTAAGTTTTACGGTCCCAAATGCATTAACAACCGTAGGACAATAACATTGAACATGACGAGTCTGAAATGTCACGGCGGTTACGCTACACGTATGTCGTTTAAAATAGTCATATAATAAACCTCTTATTAACAACGACTGCTTGGTCATTACGGAAAATACCAGACATATATATATATATATATATATAATATAGCTACTAATGGTATATGAGCCATCTTGCAATCTGATTGGCTGCATTACTGACTGTATATCATCTCATATACAGCGAGTAGTGAAAAACCAAATGGCGGCGTAGTTTTCTTAAACTATTGCAGATGAAACTGGGTGGTTTTTTCAACGTATAGCTCAGACAAACTTGAGCTAAGAAGGGGAAACTATTAACATTTAACACAAAATACACAACCCAAATGCACAATTTACAAAGTTAAGATGGTAAATCTACTTTAAAAACCGTCTTAAGAGTTTACAAAACCCGATTTGAATTGTCAGGTTGACAATAATGTTTTGTCAGACAAATTAAAATCCACAAGAATTGAACTAACAACACATATTTATGAGTACAACCATTATTATAACTCAGCAAAGTGGGTTTTTGAAGTAATAAATCATTATGGATAAAAACTGTGTTATTCTTCCAGGTTACAAATATTGAAAAACAACGTGTAATTTTCGCTATTAATTATATTTTTAGCTTCTTTGTCCATTTAAAAAGCCAAAGATTCACAACCACGACAGATTAAGAAATAAATCACCCACCTTTTGACTTTTCAAACTATTTTTATTCTTCATTCAATCTTTTCAACGCATTTTTTGGCTCTGAGAGAAAATTCTGAAGCTGTTTTCAACTCAGCAAGAAACTTGAAAACATAAACTACAATACGCATGACGGAAGCTCATATGTGGCGGATATTCAATTAATATAATTTATTGCAATAAATCAACAATTTTGCATTAATTATCATAACATATTTTGCCATATTATAAAACAATTATACCATTCGCTCTCGTCGTATATGAACTCATAACCAACTCGGCGAAGCGCCTCATTGGCTTCATGCTCATATACGACTCGAGCTCATGGTATAATTGTTATATATACTGTATATATATATATATGTGTGTGTGTGTGTGTGTTTATGTATATATTCTTACCCAGGCTCTTTACGACGTCTAGGCGACTTCTTTCAGATCTGCCTCTAAGATCGCGAGCGACCCTCTTGTCGGCTACCATGTCGTTAATATGTTTCGATACTTCTTCTTCACCAACGACGAATCCCTTACCGACATCATAGCCGAAACTCAACTGTCGGTTGATAACATTATTAATCATATCAATAATCTTAGGCAGAAGAGACTAAAATGTAGTTAAAAAAACTTTTTTTAGTAAGTACCGTGATAAATTACAATACCTTAAAGTGTCAATGAAGTGAAAAATTCATTAGCGTTTTTGTTGATTTAATGAACAGATGACATTAGCCAGGCTTTAGATCGAAGAAGAGCAGAACATCGCGCTATTTTCATTTACAAGTCCCTTAATAACCTACTCGATAATCACACTTTCCACTATAACTTTAACTATAACAGACTTCCATAGCTATGACACTGGATTCAAAAATAACATTCGCAAATATCTTGCTAGGAAAAGATGAGGTCAAGTATGACGTACGCAAATAATGACTATTGATACGGAAATCCATTGTTATTATGCATAGTTGTTCAATTGCGTACGTCACAAGACATTGTTACTGAGAAAGCCCGAATTTTCTAAAAAAATCCCCAACAAACTAGCCATGTAGCAAAATTTAATAGTTACTACCATTTGCAATCAACCGTTAGGCGTGGTCGTTTTCCGCGTTTGTTTACGTTTCAAACGTTCACGTTGGGCGTAACTTGTTCGTTATTTGAAACTGTAAACCAACTGATTTGAACCGTGAATGGATAACCGTTTGACAAGTTCCGCGCATATGTTTGACAAACGTGAGAGCATATTTTCGAGTGTATTTTACACATACATTTACAAACGACGAAGCCGAAATTTTTCGATTTTTATGGGAAAGGATGGAGTTTTCCGTAGCCGATCACGGTGAGGATAGAGCAACTGTCGATCTTTGTTTCTTGGCTGCCGATTGTGATTATTTTATTAAACAGGTCAGTTCGAGCCGCTAACGAAACACTTCAAACCAATATTATTATCGCAAAGTTACTACAAACGACAACCAAGGTAAGTGTATTTTGTTTATTTCAGTTAATATTGCTTTGAAGTGTTTCGTGATCGACTCGAACGGACCTGTTATAAAATAAGGTGAAGGCTGGACACTGCGCCAAAAATTTGCCAATCACGTTCACTTGAACGACGTTTTCTCACACAAATAACAATCGACATTCAAGATTTCGACGCCAAAACAAAGATCGACAGTTGCTCTATCCTCACCGTGATCGACTGCCGATAGACTCCATGCTTTCCCATAAAAGTCGAACAATTTCGGCTTCGTCGTTTCTAAATGTACATGTAAAATACACTTGAAAACATGCTCTCACGTTTGTCAAACATGTGGGAGGGACTTGCCAAACGGTTGACCATTCACAAAGCGCATGAGTAGATACCCCCCCCCCCCCCCCCCAATTCAGCATACAAAGGGATGCCGCCTCATTAATATTCAGCATGACTCACGCATGACTCACGAATGACTCACGAATGACTCACGCCTGTGACATGATTGGGCAAGATTGGGATAATTATAGTATACATGAAGCTATATAAGCTCGGTGATTTCGTATAGTCGGTTCTTTCACTACAGTGTTTTACTTGTGGAGTTTACCGTCTTTGATAGTGTTTTCTTGGGAGATATTTTTAAAGTCTTTTTGTTGTCTAATTGAAGGTAAGCTATTTTCGTGTTCAATTTATAGTTTTATTATGCTCATTATATGTGTTTATATATTTTATCTGAGTCTAATACATATTTTGTTTCATTGACAGCAATGGATCTTATCGATGTAATTAAAGGTTGTACAACCGTCGAGGAGATCGAAGCGTTAGAGTGGCTGTTTAACTTTGATGAAAGGCATAAGGAAGCAGCCTTATTGCAACGTAGTTTACTATATTGTCGAATGCCTTGGAGCGTGATTTGGAGAACGAACGTTGTGAGATTTCTACGGTGTTAATGGATGGTTGGTCGGACGAGCAACGCGAATCCTTCAAGCGAGATTGGAACGATGTTTCGTTTATGGCCGAGATGGACGATATCCCCGGCGGTCAGGCCCCCAAACCGGCGATACCCTCGTTAATGGATGGTTGGTGTCGAACGAGCAACACGAATCCTTCAGAATGGATTGAAACGACGATTCATTTATGGCCGAACTAGAGGATATTTCTGATGTCTCTGGTGAACCGTCGATACCCGAGGTATCTATCCAGAACGGAGAAGGAAGCCGAAAACGAGCCGCTGAACATGCAGGTACGGAATGATCAATACCAAGTAAGAGATCTAAAACTGTTCCATTATTTACGATAAAATCTGTTAAGCAAGTACGCGTGAAAAAGTTTAAGACCACAGACCTTGATTATCGTGTTCAGTTTGGCGATTTACAAGTCCAAGGTTCGCCTGATGTCCTGAGGCAATTACATCATGTATTTGAAAGCCTACTCGATCGCGTAACCGATGGTATTGCTATGCATGATCAAGTCAGGTTTATTATCCATTCTCCCCAGCTTGAATATCCCATTTCATTAGCATTTATGTCTCGTGAGAGATTAACCGTAGAACGAATCTTGGCCGAAATCGAAAGAGTAATTCAGTCGAACGATTCGTTCAAGTTAGATGATTCGATTACCGTCAATATCATCCATGTCGAAATGCCGCACGGTGGAACTGGAAGAAAGCGAAAGATTGCTAACCTCGATAAGTATCTTACACGAAAACACTGTATCGTCCGTATTCAGAACAAAGATGATCTTTGTCTTAGTCGATCAATCGTCGTAGCGAAAGCCAAAGTCGACAACGACGAGAGATATCTTTACATAAAGAATACCCGTGGCCCGTTGCAAGGTAGCCTTGCTCACGATTTGCATGAAAATGCCGGCGTACCAATCGGACAGTGCGGTATCGAAGAAGTGAAAAAGTTTCAAGTCTATTTGACCGATTACCAGATAAACATTGTCTCGAAAGAACATCTGAATGCTCTTATTTACTCTGGCCCTGAGGCACCGAAGCGTATTTATCTTTACGCCCACGATAACCATTATGACGTAATTACAAGCATGCCAGCTTTTCTTGCTCGTAAGAAGTACTGCCACGTCTGTAAGAAAGGTTATGATAAAGTGGAAGACCACCTCTGCGGCGATACGTGCAAGTTATGCTACACGCAAAATTGTCCGATTACAAGCTGGGTATTTTGCAACGATTGCGCTCGATTTTTCAAGAGCCAAGAGTGTTTCGACAGGCACAAAGAAGCCGTGGGCGAAAAGCGTTCAATTTGTGCATCCGTTGTGAAATGTCAACACTGCAAGCAGGTGGTGAAACGAGCTAATCAACACCCTCAGAGACATCACTGCGGTCTTGTTCGTTGTACAGTTTGTCAACAGTACGTGGTCCCTGAAGACCACCAGTGCTATATTCAACCGGCAAAGAAAAGAAAAACCACTCAAGAAGCGCAATCGGACACGAATGATTTAGCAGATGATGAGGCGGAAGTTGGGGGAGACGAGAATGAAGACGACGGGGGCGAGGGAGGTTACAATCAATTACTTTTCTTCGATTTTGAATGCGTGCAAGAAGGCGGCGAACACGTACCGAATTTATGCGTTGTTTACGACGAAAGCGGTCAAGAGTGGGTGTTTAGCGGTGCAAATACACGGGACGAATTTTGTGAATGGTTATTTCAAGACCACAATTCGAACAGTCTAGTGATGGCTCGTAATTTCCAGGGATATGACAGGTATTTCATCCTACAATATCTCCATAAGAATGGTTTGGTACCGGAAGTTATTATGAACGGTGCAAAGATATTAACACTAAACGTTCCAGAATTAGACATTAAGTTTATGGATTCGCTATGCTTTGTCCCAATGAAGCTCGCCAACTTTCCGAAAACGTTTGGTCTGAACGAACTTGCCAAGGGCTATTTCCCACATCACTTCAACACCGAAACCAACCAAAACTACCAAGGTCCTATACCCGACGCAAGCTTCTATGATCCAGACGGAATGCTTGCCGATGATCGTGACACGTTTTACCAGTGGTATAATAATCAGAGAGCCAATAACTACGTTTTCGACTTTCAAGAGGAAATTCTGAAGTATTGCCGATCGGACGTCGACATCCTTCGACGTTGTTGCCTAGAATTTCGCGAACTGTTTCGTTCTGTTACTGATATCGACCGTTTAAAGATTGTCTCACAATTGCCTCGGCATACAACTTAGTCTTTCGAAAGAACTTTCTTCGTGAAAAAACAATTGCCGTTATTCCACCGCATGGTTATAGACCTCATGATAAGCAATCGGTTATTGCCCTAAAATGGTTAGCGTATACCGCGCAATGCAACGATATTTCCATTCGGCACTCTCGCAATTTTGGCGAGCAACGTATCGGACAGTACCGTGTTGATAGTATTATGCAGAGTCAAACACCGTCTACGAGCTCCATGGGTGTTTCTGGCACGGTTGCGTCTCTTGTTACGCACGAGACACCGTTAACCCCGTCAGTCAGCAAACCATGCAAGATTTACATCAGCGCACGCTCGAGAAAACGCGTTTTCTAAAACGTGAAGGTTACAACGTGATTGAGATGTGGGAGTGCAACTTGAAACGTCAACTCGAAGCAAACTCGGACATGAAAACGTATTTCGATAATTTTGAAATTTCTGAGCCTCTCGAAACCAGACACGGACTGTACGTGGGGCGGACGAACGCGGCGAAGTTGTTTCATCAATGCCAGCAAGACGAGCAAATTCATTATGTGGACTTTACAAGTTTGTATCCATGGACGAATAAGTACTGTTCATATCCAGTGGGCCATCCTGAGATTATCACCGAGAACTTTGGCGACATCACAGAGTATTTCGGTTTGGTTAAATGTACCGTTCTCCCTCCACGTGGTCTTTACCATCCGGTTCTACCGTATCGTGCTCACGGAAAGCTTATGTTCCCGCTGTACCAAACTTGTGTTGACGGATTGAACCAAGAGCCATGCAATCATACAGACCAGGAGCGTGCAATTCAGGGTACTTGGGTCACCAATGAATTAGAGAAAGCGTTGGAGAAGGGTTATCGTTTGGTTAACGTTCACGAAGTATGGCATTTCCCTAGACAGAGCAACGAGCTCTTCAGCGAGTACATCGATACATTCCTGAAGATTAAGCAAGAATCCAGTGGTTTCCCCGAGTGTTGCGACACCGAGGACAAGAAGCAGTAGCATATCGACGAGTACTGTCAACGCGAAGGCATCCTGATGGATCGGAACAAGATCGAGAAAAACCCTGGCCTACGTGCACTGGCGAAGTTGATGTTAAACTCGTTCTGGGGTAAGTCTAATACTTAAGAAAACTTAGTGGTAAAAAAAAAAGGGAAGTAAGTCAAATTGAACAGAATATTGATACGGTTATCCTTTTTTTTGTTTGTTTTTGCAGGAAAATTTGCGCAGAGAACCAACATGACCCAAGTAAAACTTATTACAGATCCGCAAGTGTATTTCGACATGTTGACATCCAATGAGATTGAGGTGACGGACGCCTCGTTTGTGAGTGACGACGTCGTAGAGCTACGATAAAATCCATAAAATCAACACCTAACATCTTAGCTGTGATCCGTGGTCTGAACTGTGTCGTTGGCGGCTGCTTGGAGCGCCTTTGATATGCCTCGACACGGCCACGTTGATCTGCGTCCTTCGCAATTCAGCCACTGGCTGCAAGTAAGGATGATTAGCCCTAAGTCCTTTGATATGAGTACAGAGGCAACTTCATCCAGCCGAATGCCAAGACCAATGTGGTGATTGCTGCGTTCACAACTGCTCACGCTCGGCTAAAGCTTTACAATACGTTGGAACAACTGGGAGAAAGAGTGCTATATTACGACACGGACTCAGTGATTTACCTAAGTAGACCGGGAGAGCCAGAACCGGAGACCGGCGTTTATTTGGGCGAATTGACGGACGAGCTAGATGGTGGTCATATCACGACTTTCGTTTCTGGGGGTCCTAAGAATTACGCGTATGAAATGAACAATGGTAAAACGTGTTGTAAGATACGAGGTATAACTTTAAATTTCCAAACATTGGAGAAAATTAATTTTAATGTTATGTGTGATCTCGTGTATCTTAATATCCTGTGTGATATGGAAAGCACAGGTCCACCGAAAGTTGCTGTAGATATACCGTTCAAAATTACTAGGTACACTCGCACGAAGCAGGTTATCACAAAACAACAACAATAGGATTATAGAATAGTGTATAATAAACGGGTAATTATAGATAATTTCAACACTGTCTGTTGTCTTATTTTGAAGAAAAATGATTGCCAGGTGTGGGATTCGAACCCACGTCTTCTGGGACTTTAAACCCAGCGCCTTAACCATTCATTTCAAAAGTTTTGCTATAAAAGCCCGGTCCTTGTCCGTACGAGTCCATGAACTCCCTTTGTCCATCTGAAGTGAGATAAATTGGTAGCCAATGCGTACCAGGTCCATTACTAGGATCCACATTCAGAATAAAACCTCTAGGTTTTTTCGGTATCTGACTTGGTAGACGATCCGATGGTAACACGTCTTTAAATACGGTATTGGTAAATGGATCACTTTTCAGAACGTTTAGTATTTGTAGAGTGTTCATCTTAACTGCTAAAGTCGCATAGAACGTTTCGGTTGGCGTCAATTTCGATAAGACTTTGAAATTCTCCAAGCACCACGATATTTATAGCTGCTGTCAGAGCCGTTCCAAATTGACATTCTATCGATACGTTTCCATTTTTAATCGGTTGAATATGATCGCTCAGACACAGATCAGCTGTCAGATCAAACACGAATAGAGTGTACCATGCATTGGCGTACTCGTCTCGTGTAATACCATTGCCATCATTTTGAAATAATTTGTTAGTACCAGCATACAAGGTTTGGAAAGCGGACACGTAGTTACTTCCTCTCGCAGCAGCAAATTTCAGTTGTAGGGGTTTTCCAGGCAAATGTTCGCCATTTACCGTTAGACCAAGAGAAGTGATGTCGTAGTTTTTGAAATTGAAAGGATTTTTGGTATAGGTACCATTATAAGCATCTGCATCCACCATTCCGATAACCACTCGATTAGGTAGAGGGCCTTGAAATATATTTGGTTGATTGCCTGACATATTTCCTCTCGGTACAGAAACCAACTTTACAACTGACACGATTAATAGGGTACTTGGCCGTGACACGTTGAGGGGCATGGGTATGAGCCATCATAACGGTAGAAGAGACGTTGACACGTCGAACGCGAAATACACATTCTTCCAAAACCACTTTAAAGTCAGGATGATCTGCTGACGATACCAGGGAAAATGGGTTTCTCGAACGCACTAATTTGAGTTAGATTGGTACAGAACCAAGTATATAACGGTCTTGTGCAAACAGGTCTGAATGGATTCTTCCTTCCATAGCCACAGACTTACTTTGACTTGCATGAACATACCGTAGTTTCAAGCCCTTGTTTGCATCGGCATCTACTGCTACAGGGTTCACGACATCCATTCTACCAGCTTGATCTTTATAGAACAACGCTGAGGTTAGATGAGATGATTTTGCGTCTTTGCTAAAGTTCAGTACAGTTTCCACATATGATCGGTAGGGATAACCAGTGCTCGACGGTGTGACAAGTTTGTTGTTCAGGTAAACTTCTACTTGAGAAAATAAAGCATGCATCAACAGATTTACAGGTCCGACTTGAACATTTTCATCGAGATTAGATCCATCATTGTTGGTTATTTTTGCTTTCACGTGTAGGCAACTGTTTGCTAAATCGTTATACACATCAGAATTTGCAGCACCCAGAAACTCAATAGTATCTGAAGCTCCAATACTCGATCTATATCTTCCCAAAATCCTTTATTCATTTCTAGATCTACTTGTGTACCAGGCATTACAAATAAATCTAATTCTGATTTTCCACACTCACACGAATCTTTATGTAGGGCACTAAAAGCCTGACTCATGATTTATATTTTATAAACGGTCCAATCTGTGCTTCCGTAGGCTCAGATGTTTTCTTCTTCACAGTTTGTGAACGACTGGTGGTTTTACGTTTTGTGTTGACTTTTATAGGAGAATTCACCCGTTTACGTTTACGACCAGCTCCTGATTGGTTCGTAATCCGACGGACCCCTTTTTGAGCAAGATCTTTCACAGCTTCAGAACCACGCCCTTTTATCGCTTGCTTTACATTCTTCCCTGCCAGAACATCTTGACCAACGTCTTTTACAGCTTGCAGAGCTCTTCTTCCAATAGCTTGAGCTCCTCGTTTTACAAGAGGTATTGCAAAGCGTGCAATACTTTTAAAAAAACTTCCAATGCCGTAACCTTTCTGAATACGTGCACCTCGGAAACCAGGTAGACTTCCACCTTGTTGTCTTCTTAAATAATGCTGTTGAAATTGCTTTACGTCTGGAATAATTGTATGTCTCATTTTTAAAGGAAATACGAAGATCTCAGCTGTCTAAAGTGAAGTGTCACGATCGACTTCCCGAAACCAAATGGTACGTTTTCGTTTTTGTCGTCCTTTATATTCACTTCAATCGATTCGAAGGACTTTACCTTGACAGGAATATATTGTAGGTTACGGAGACTGACGTTCACGTTTTCTCCATAATTTCCTTGAGTATTGACAATTCTGAGTAGGGGCGCTTTGACATCACCGACAAACTGTGCATCCACGATATCGGTGTATACATACATGGCTGAAAATCCACCGTTAACATCTGCTACGTAACGGCTTAGGGTTTTCTTCTTAATGAGGGTGTCTTGTTGAAACCCTAATGCTGTAGCAATATCACCAGATATCCACACGAGTCCACCTTTTGGCACATCAATCATGACTTTGTGTTTACTTGCAATTGAAGAAAATTTTATCTTGGTTCGTGCCTCTTTGTTGATGCTACGGTTTAAAGCCCCCACGAGATCGGCAATGGTGTTATAGTAGCCATTTGGGATAAGACCCTTATTGTCATATTTTGTTCCAGCGTTATAGAGAAACGTTTGTTGACTACCTTTTCGAATCGTGCTCCATGTATGGGGATAATAAAACTCTTTTAAAGCTACTTCTCAGTCGCCTGTCAGTTGTATAGTTTCAGCAAGCTTCACTTTAAAATTAGCTACAGTGTTATCGGGAAAATATTCCATAGAGCTATTGCTTGGAAGCGTTAAATAAAACTGTGTTGCCATGTCGAAGAACAATACACAAATGAACACAAATTGTAAAGTACACACATTTTTATTTCGTTAAATCTTTTACATTATCAGCCGGTACCCAAGAATTAAAATCTTCAGGATAGCCTAACCATTTTACAAGATACTCTTTACGTATACCATGCATGCGTGACTTAATTACTCTTTCTATTCTATAAAAGTCACTATCAGTCTTTGTAACTCTTTGCAATTCCTGTTCGTAAAATGTTCCTTGTAATTTTTCCCCGTGATAATCAGCAATCTTGTACACTGGCGGTCGTCTGGGTACTCGCTTCGTAATGGTGAACACCTCTTCGGTCCAGTTAGGTAAGTAGCCTTTCTTGAATGTACGTCTTGCTTTGCAAATCCGAACTTGGTCTTCAACGTTGAATTTATATTTGATGGGTTTGCTGGACTCATTGCCATACAGTTTTTGCCACACAATACTTTCGTTTTCTCGATTGACATCAACTGGTCTCATCCCAATACTAAGGTGTATCGAATGGTTGTAGGAATATATTAATTTTTGTAGTACATCGGTATATTTCAACGTATTCTTTGCTGTAAAATATTTCCACATTTTCCCCTTTAACGTTCGGTTAAATCGTTCAAAGATGGATGCCTTGGTATCGTTGTGTGTTGTAAAAAATCGAATATGTTTGTCCTTCAGTAACTTTTGAAAACGTTTAATGGTAAATTCTGTTGCTTTATCGGTATGAAGTTTATCCGGCTTCCTTCGTTTCTTTAGTATCTTTTCAAAGGCTTTAACCAAACTCTCTCCATTCTTTGTTTTTAATGGTTCCACCCAAGCAAATTTGGACAGTACATCAATAACAGTTAAAACGTATTTATAACCATTATGTGTTTTACTAAGCGAGTCCATAATTACTAGATCCGCCTCCCATTGTTCATCCATCGCTCCAACAATAACACGATTTCGCTTGAAAATATGTCGTACGGGTTTATGCAAAGTATAGGTATCTTGTTGTCTAAGCCATGTTTTTCTCTTGTTTCGGGATATCTGGAATTTTCCGTCACTTTTTACGACACGGTATAAGGCATCTACGCCGCCAAAACTTGCCGGACTTTTTGGGTTGTAATACAGGTCGTGAAGGTGTAGCTCCGCCATCTAATTCGGATGCCTGTATCACAATCTTCCCCACCACAGCACGCCGAGATGCAGCAAATCTTTCGAAAAATATTACGAATGGCTATTTGTGGTAAACCGCCACAACAAGTCATGTTCACACGATTAAGGTCGGAGATAAATGAATGAAAAAGGGCAACGACGTATATACACTCAGGCGATATATGCATTTATTAATTGCAGGGACAGTTGACCAAGCATTAGGAACGAAGAATTCTTACGCCTCTTCTATTGTGATAAATCTACGTTGTGGAAATCGTTCACCGTTCGTCGAACGCCCTCTCGAACCGTTTGGTTATCGTACGCATCGCTAACTCTGTACACGAAAGCGAGATAAGCGACTATTCTTCCAAAATGATTGAGATCCATTTCTTCATAGATGTGATGAAGGTTCACCCGATCTAATTGCTCGCCAAAACTATCAAACAGGTGTCGATGATCGCCAAGACATGTCTGAATATAAAATGATAACGTATCTTTATCAATATCAATGTTATGTTGTTTCAACTCATCAAAAATTGTATCCATAGCGTATGCGTATTGGTCTATAACAATTCGTGTTCACACGACCAAAGTTGGAGATAAATGAATCACAAAAGAGTCAGGTATAAAAATATATTTATTAGATAGATAATTAGAATAAAAAATTATACATGTTCAGCAAATGTTCAGTTTTTCCAAGTCCATAGTCAAGTCATTTACCGACTTTTGAAAAAGGTACTTTTCGTAGGCTTTCTTATGATCAGTTTCATGGCTCGTGTATGTCTCTCCAGTCTTTTTGACTGTATATCTGTAAGATAGTGGCATACTAAACAGAACAGTGGAGAATGGTTCAAGGGGATCTTCTTCCGGTTTCCATTCGAAAAAGTCACAGCAGTTTTCTCTCTCGTTGGGACACGAGTAAAACAGACGACCTTGGTTGTCACCCTCTTTCTTGACTTTGCTAGTACGACAAATCAGACCATATTGACACATTGGTTTGATACCCTCGAAGACATCAGCCCAATGCCAAAACGAACAGGGATTTCCTCGTTCGGAGCAAACAAAGTATGGTCTCCCGTAACTTTCCTTCATCTTATCTTTAACCATTCGCATTTGTGCTAGTCGTCCATGGCCATAGCACCTTGGATGTATACATCCACTTTCATGGAAGGAGGCTACGGCTTTTCCAAACATGTAGCAATCTTCTTCTGGGCAAAAGAACTCGCAACTAGGTTTCTGTCCACAAAACCAAAACGTACCCTTCTGTGTAATTGTCGAAGATGCAGGTTCACCGTGTAAACATTCCATTGTCCGACGGTAGAATTTCTAATGCTTTCAAAAACGTTCCAATCCTTCTCTAAAGTCTCGAACAAGTACAGATTCGTCCAACGAACTTAGCCGACCAGACCAGGTGTAATCCTAACATCGTAATGTCGGAGCTTATATAGCTTCATGTATACTATAATTATTCCAATCTTGCCCAATCATGTCACAGGCGTGAGTCATTTGTGAGTCATTCGTGAGTGATGCCTGAGTCACGGTGCGTGAGTCATGCTGAATATTAATGAGGCGGCATCCCTTTGTATGCTGAATGGGGGGGGGGGGGGGGGGGTTATCTACTCGCATTTCACCACAACTTTGATGCAATGTCAACTGTGACCCAAAAAGACTCACGGGAAAGCGAGAAAGTTTCTGCAATTGTACATAATGCATGCTGTATATACTGTTGTGTATATACTGTTGTTGTATATATTGTGGGAAAGATCACAAACGAAGTTTTAGTCATCCACTTTGTTTTTGACTACCATATTTAGGCTGTTTAAAGTATAGGAGCCGAGAGAGGAAAAGTCCCGGGTTCAAGAGAAATCGGTAAATCACAGACTGATCGTTTCGAATATTATTGCACAGCATAATACCCGTAAAAGAACCATTCAGATATTTAAATAAATACACACAAATATAAATATTATTAGAAGTTACAATCGCAAGTAAAGTGCTGCATGGAATAGGATAAAAACATTTAGCCTACTCTGGGGGCAACTATATGTAGTCTGTGCCCAACGTGATACCCCCTTGCCCACTCCACACAAGTTTTCCCACTCCACCGAAGTTTTCCCACTCCCTCCGGGTTTTCCCACTCCCTCCGAGTTTTCCCACTCCACCCAAGTTTATCCACTCCACCCAAGTATGCCCACTCCACCCAAGTTTGCTCACTTCACCCAAGTTTCCACACCCCGTCCAAGTTTGCCCACTCCATGCCAAGTTTGCTCACTCCACTCAAGTGTGATACACACATAGATAACGTCTGATCAGAATGTTGATGAGCGCAAACACAATGGCTCCCGTGAGAATGGATAAGCTCACACCAGTATGCATTAAACTGTAAACTAAATTGTAATTTTATTCACAAACAAAAGTCAAAGCGATTAATCGATAGGCAAACCAAAAGCAAAAAATCGCAGATGACATCTCCTTCGACGGCTTCAGCCACATATTTTACGTTTCATACTCACGGCTTTTACCATAAAAAATTAAGTTCACGTGGCCTATGGAGGCCTGATTGAAGTTAAACCTACTATGCTAGTCATCTTACCTTGACAAGAGAAATCTTTCTCCTCACTGAAATCGAGGTTTATTTGCAGCTCACAGCACATTTGTACGGACGATCGTTGAAATACACTGCACTCACTGCACTCTGCCTTATGGCATCGACAATTCAGTACATCGCACGGCCGTAGTGGCGAGTTACACGGTTAATAATGCACCACACACAAAGTGGAAAAACCATCTAGAGTATGCAGGTGTAGGGTGTAGGAACAATCTCCTACGTCAAAAAACGTCACAAATCTCGACAAACAGACATTTTCAAGCCGAGATTCAAGTCGCATATACATAGCCTGGTTAAGAAATCTGGGCACACGTCACAGCTAACCCAAGTCAAGATTAGACTCCCTTCGGTCGGCAGCAATTACATTCAATTCATTCATTCGTTTCGTTGCTAAACTTGCAACATCTCCAGAGAATATTTACAAAGTCACAGTTCTCGATCTAAATATAACTACTATACAAACATGAATCTGATCAAATGGTTTAGCCAATAAAAATAAAGAACTATAGTAGTATAGCCAATCGAAATAAGGAATTAAAGATAAGACGAAAACAAAATACAAAAAAGAAAAATCTCAAACATATAAAGTGCAGCTGAGCCAAGATTTCCATCAAGATTTCTGTGACTTTGTTAATATTCTCAAAAGATGATCCACGTTTAACAACGAAACGTTATATCTTATAAATATTAATATTTGTGTGTGCTCAAAATGTAAATTGCAAATATAACTACAAAAATCTTTATAAAACGTTGTAATGCAGTTTAAGATTTCAAATATTTACCTTCAACAACCGGAGAAGACGACCCATTCTGAGTATCCTAAAAACTCTGGCCACTCTAAGAATTGCAGGCGAGAAGCTTCCGGTGGCTCCATTTGTTGCTAAGTCAATCACAATATCCACCAATGAGAAAATGACAATCAATAAGTCCAATAGATTCCAATAATCCGCAAAGTAATGACGACCAAACGCTACAATCTAACATAAAGGAAAACAGACGTCAAAAAATGAAGTATATTATATTTTGTTATATACCAAAGACTTTCGTTTGCCAAATCTAAAATCCTATTGGTCAAATCATGGTCACGTGTAGTTCAACAAACTCAATGTTTCATCCTGCCGAAGGAAACTTTGCACTGTTTCCTTCTGACGTCACAATGAAGAAGGAAACAGTGCAATGCTTCCCTCTGACGTCAGCTTTAATCATGCGTTGTTCACGTGAATACACAATGATTATTTCATCAGATCAAGAAGTTTGGACTATTCGGAGCATTTTGAAAACAAGAGTTTATTTGGTACGTATGGAATAGCTAATTTTCCAAAAGAAAGAATATCTATACATATCTTCAAAGGTCTGAAGAAGTTTAAAACTTTTCTTTGTATACTTGTTGAGTCTGGTGTATTCGTTTAGTTGAATTGAAATTACGAAGACAAAGGTCAAAGTGTATTGGTACGTATTTTTGCCGTTTGCAAGTTTCGAGTCAGTTTGGTATTTTAAAAGTCTTTGGTATATAACAAAATGCTTGTTGACTTTTGCCTGAGAAACATCGAGTTTTACGGTTCCTCCGGTGACATTGAAGCCTTCGGGTCCGTAAAACTCGATGTTTCCCTCGCCGCCAGTCAACAAGTATTTGGTGTATTACATATGAGTATTAGCGATCATTCTCTTGTTTACATTGTTCGTCAAGCTAGACCAGTCAAGAAACCCCCTCGAATAATTAGTTTTAGGAATTTCAATCGTTTTAATGATCAACAGTTCCACGAAGATTTAAACACCGCCCCGTTACATGTTGTAGAATCCTTCGATGATCCTCATCTCGCTTGGTCTTATTGGAAAGATATTGTCAGTGACGTATGTGATTCTCATGCACCTGTAACAACAAGAAACGTTCGAGGAGAACAATGTCCCTGGATGACCGATGAAACAAAAGCTCTTATGCGTCAACGGGACTATCTCCACAAGAGAGCCATAACAACGAAATCATCAACAGATTGGCAAGCGTACAAACAAGCAAGAAACAAGGTAACCGGAAATATCAAGCAATGCAAAGAAAGCTATTATAACTCCAAACTGGCAGAAGATCGGAATAATCCCAAAGGTATATGGAAAACGCTAAAGAAGATTCTTCCAAAGTCCTCCAGAGCCCCACCAAACTCACTCGAAGTAGAAAATAAAACGATTACATCGCCGTCAATTATAGCGGAACATTTCAACAAGTTCTTTACGACAATTGGCTCTACAATCAACAGGACAATAACTAGTATTTCACATACCATTCACTTTATTGACCCACTGCCGTCCTTTCAATTCAAAACCATTGAAATTGACTCAATACGTAAACAATTGAAGAGCTTGAATACAAAGAAAGCTGCCGGTTTGGATAATATACACAGTCGATTTCTCAAAGTGGCAGCGGATAAATTAGCCCCTTCGCTAACTTTTATATTTAATTTATCAATTACGACTGGTTTATTCCCCGGCGAGTGGAAAACAGCAAAGGTATTACCAATATACAAGTCCGGTGCCAGAAATGTGGTCGACAACTATCGCCCCATCTCTATACTCCCAGTAGTGGCCAAGATCCTGGAAAAAGAAATACACAAACAACTCCATCAACATCTAATTCAAAACAACTTACTTCACCCAAATCAGCAAGGTTTTCGTCCAAAAAGATCAACACATTCAGCTTTGATAAAACTCACTGACCAATGGTTTTCTAATATGGACAAAGGTTTGATATCAGGTGTCGTTTTCCTCGATTTAGCGAAAGCTTTCGACACCGTGAAACACTCCATTTTGATCGAAAAACTTCAGGCCTTTGGAGTAAGTGGCAAAAGTCTCGACTGGTTCATCTCATACCTGGACAACCGCAAACAATGTGTATTTCATAATGGAGAACTGTCATCCACTCAGTCTATTAACACAGGTGTTCCACAAGGTTCTGCGCTAGGACCTTTATTGTTTTTGGTCTATGTAAACGAATTACCCGATTGCATAAGTGAGAGCAAAATAAGTATGTTTGCAGATGAGACCGCAATGTATTGCAGTGGAACCGATGCCAAAGAAATTGAAGGAAAGCTGAACTCTGACCTAGCTAGAATTTCCAACTGGATCCATGCAAATGGTCTAGCCATTAATATAACGAAAACCGAATTCATGGTTATAGGTACTTCACAAAAAATGAGATATTGTGAACCTATTGCTCTATTCCTTGATGATGTCCCTATTAAAAGAGTTGAGGCTTACAAATACCTAGGAGTCGATAAACTATGCAAGAAGGCCTCGTCAAGGATTGGCATACTCAAACGCATAATGCCTTTCCTCTCAAAATCAACAGCTAATCTTGTCTACAACACAACCATAAGTCCTGTATTTGATTATTGTGGAGTTGTTTGGGATAGCTGTGGTACCACGTCAGCAACAAAACTACAGGGTTTACAGAACCGGGCCGCAAGATTAATCCTCGGAGTAAATTCCTCTACACCTTCCGATATAGCCCTACACCAATTGGGGAGGATTCCTCTGAGTGATAGAAGACAAAATCATAAAGCTATCTTAATGTACAAATATTTACATTGTGACATTGAAGGAATAAATATGGATCTCACGAAGTATGTGGAAAGACACAGATATAATACCAGAAATAAAGAAGATGTTATTCTTCCTATGCCTAGAACAAATCAATTAAAGAGATCATTTAAATATTCAACAATTTCTATCTGGAACTCCCTATCAATGAGTACCAGAAATGCTGATAACTTGAGGTCTTTTAAAAGTTTGTTGATGAGTAAAACTTAGTTTATAATCCAAATTCTGTTTTATATATACATTTTTAAGTAGATCTTTTAGTAAATAGATATAATAACTTATTTTGTATTTTATCTTATCCTTTTAACGATTGTAATACACTATGTAATTTATAATATATAAATGTATGTAAATATTTTATAGCTGATTAGTTTCAGGGCCACTAGGGAGAACAGTTTTTAACTGATAGTGTTACCCTGTTGAAATAAAGCTTATTATTATTTATTATTAAGTGTATAATATATATTTTTTAATGTTCATTTAGTAAAAGACAAGCAAGGAATATTTTTAGTTCTAGGATAATTACAGCACAGACCACGCTGTACCTATACCTCTGAAGCATCTTGACGTATTAAGATTACCGGATAGCTTCAGTTGTGTCTCCAGTCTAAAGCACGTAGCGCGTTCGCACTACGTCGCAGATACATTAGGGACCTTAAGCAAGCACAACGCGAACGTCACGACTACGACGACGACGACCCTATTACAATAGTATTTTTCAACCAAAACAAAGTGTTGAATAATTTGCAGTCCCAAGAGTAATCCCAACACCGTCTCGTTGCACATAGAACGTCAACTGAAGTCAACTGAAGATCAGTGGATATCAGAAACCAATTAAATTGGAAAACACTGTCGGATCAACGGAAAGATCACATGTTAATTATGGTATTTAAGTTGTTAAATAATTTGACTCCTTCCTACTTGCAAGACCATTTTGAGACCTCTGACAACAACAATTATTCACTTCGAGGGCGAAAAATGACGTGTGTTCTACCTAAGCCCAGAACTGAGTTCTTAAGAAGAAGCTTTGCGTTTTCTGAAGCAAAAATTTGGAATGAATTACCGGAAAGTATTAGGTGCATTGACAATTTGAATACTTTTAAAAGTCGCTTGCAATCATTGCTTCCTCAGCTCGTGTAGTTCTTTGAACTACTTTTTTTTTGAACTACTTTTTTTTTGAACTACTTTTTTTTTTCTTCGACTTTCTTGTAAAGCAGTGCGTTGCACTGAAGAAATTCCGAGTTTAAATAAATTTCTCTGTCTGTCTGTCTGTCTGGCTGGCTGGCTGGCTGGCTGGCTGTCTGTCTGTCTGTCTGTCTGTCTGTCTGTCTGTCTGTCTGTCTGTCTGTCTGTCTGTCTGTCTGTCTGTCTGTCTGTCTATCTGCCTATCTGCCTATCTGTCTATCTGTCTATTTATCTGTCTATCTGTCTATCTGTCTATCTGTCTATTGTCTGAGAGGCGATTTTTTCACAAGGCTAACATGATGTTAAAAATATTCCATGGTAACGCACCTAGTTATTTGATGGAGTATTTTACAAATTCTACTGTGAATAATGCATATGATCTGAGAAATAGAGATGACTGTTTAGTTCTTCCGAAACCACGAACCGAATACCTTAAGAAGAGTTTTCAGTACGCGGGCGCCAAATTATATGGAATAATCTCCCACCTAATATCAGATCACAAAATAATTTTAGTACTTTTAAACGAGAAATAATCGATAATTATTTGTAAATACCCGTTTTATTTTATGAATATCGATCCTTCAAAATGTAATAATATTATATAGGTAATCGTATTGTATAGTTCCAATTTTAATGTTTTTAGCTAGTGTAGTTTTTAATGTAATTAATTATGTAATTTTGTCGTGTACTTAGTCATTTTTAGAGATCTCGGCTTTCATGTAAAGCAGTTTTTTATAACTGATGATTCCCCGAGAAGAAATAAAGATTCATCATCATCATCATCATCTGTCTATCTGTCGATCTGTCGGTCTCTCGGCCTCTCGACCTCTCCGCCTATCCGTCTATCCGTCTATCCGTCTATCCGTCTATCCATCTATCCATCTATCCATCTATCCATCTATCCATCTATCCATCTATCCATCTATCCATCTATCCATCTATCCATCTATCCATCTATCCATCTATCCCCTTACAAAAATTCCACATGCTTTCACGCGTGTGATCACATGTGATCACATGTGGAATTTTAACATGTGAAATAGATTCACATGTGATCACATGTGATCACATGTGGAAGTTTAACATGTAAATAGATTCACATGTGATCACATATGGAAGTTTAACATGTGAAATAGATTCACATGTGATCACATGTGGAAGTTTAACATGTGAAATAGATTCACATGTGATCACATGTGGAAGTTTAACATGTGAAATAGATTCACATGTGATCACATGTGAAATTTTAACATGTGATCACTGATGCTTCCCCATTATCTGCCATAAACACAAAAAATAGCTAAAATGATGAAATTACATGGAATTATACACTGGACACATCACATATAAGTATTTGTTCAGTTAAGGAAGATCTCACATGATAGTTATTTCCTCTAACAGCCATAACATAATTTTATTCTGGCTAACAGTCAGACGATTTTTTTCCTTTATTAAATGCGGGCACGTCGTTCCAGGACCTGCTAGCGGGTTAGAAACGTGCTCTCCCGGCCATGCTTGGAACCTGACGACAACATGGCTCCTTGTTTTTTTCAAAGCTCGGATGTTTTTTTCAAAACAGGGACTCGTTCGAGATAGCGGACTTAGGCATTTATCTCGTCCGTGGCATTCACCTTCTTTTCCGCACCCGGGTTATGCAATTGCTCCCCCAAATTCTCTCCGTTTGATAGGAAAACTCTCGGAAATCCTAATACGAATCACCCAACAAACTCGTGTCATTGGAGCTCGCCTCGTCGCCACCGATGCCAAATTCTACTAGACATCAGCGTCGATCTACGTACTCCAATCTCAAGGAAGCACAAGTCAGTGGATTCCCATATTTGGACCCCCTACCACAACAAAAACACAATTGACTTCTCCAGAAGGATTTATCCTACAACTTAAAATAAATTATAATTAAAAATCAATTATAATGAAAATAAAAAATAAAAATAAATTATATTACCAACCCCCCACACCCTACCCCCCACCCCCATAAAATTCAAAACTTAAAATCCACTCCATAAAACCTAACCCTAATTCTAACCCACCCCTACCTCAACCCTTCAAATCCCAACCCTAACATTAATCCCAACCTTAACCCCACCCACCCTACTTATAAAACCCCACTAACCCTAACCCTAACCCTAATTACATTTATCAGCCCAAGTTTATTTTACAAATTTAAAATAAGTCATAATTAAAATTAAAAAATAAAAATAAATTATAATACTAACCCCCACCCCCATAACTTAAAGCCACCCCCTAAAAACCTAACCCCACCCTAAACATAACCCTCTTAACCGCAACCCTTCTCCGTAATCTCAATAATAATTTATCACCCCAACACCTTTAATAGACCTCAAATTATTAACCATTTTCCACCACTACTCACCAACACAATACACCAAGGATGGTAGGTCACAACCAGGATCTAAATACCTGAACCTTATGGTTTACTTTTACTTTTATTTTACATTTTACAAAACACAAGCGCGGTAAGGAAGATCTCACATGATAGTTATTTCCTCTAACAGCCATAACATAATTTTATTCTGGCTAACGGTCAGACAATTTTTTTCAGCAGAAAAAAAGCGACAAAATTGCAAGAATGGGTGACATAAGTAACTAAACATCAAATAATTGCATTGTCTGAATAAAGCTTGGTTGTACAGTAATTTCAATACTGATATTCAATAAACCAACGATATTGTATACCAGTACAGCAGTATAAACCACTACCAATCATATTTTTCCAGCAGATTAAAGAGACCGTTTAAGGAGTCCCTGCAGGAATGGGTATACTTAGCTAACTAAACATCAAATAATTGCATTGTCTAAATGAAGCTGGGTCGTACAAAGAATTTCAATACTGATATCCAGTACACCAACAATATCGTATACCAGTACAGCACCAGTACCAACCATATTTTTTCAGCAAAGGACCGGTTAAGGCCAACCTCTGCAGGAATGGGTAACATAACTAACTAAATTAAAATATCAAATAATTACATTGCCTGAATAAAGCTGGGTTGTACAAGAATTTCAATACTGATCGATATTCAGTAAACCAACAATATTGTATAGTACAGCATATAAACCACTACCAATCATATTTTTCCAGCAGATTAAAGAGACCGTTTAAGGACAGTCCCTGCAGGAATTGGTAATTTAACTAACTAAACATCAAATAATTGCATTGTCTAAATGAAGCTGGGTCGTACAAGAATTTCAATACTGATATTCAAATTTCAATACTGATATTCAGTACACCAACAATATTGTATACCAGTACAGCACCAGTACCAACCATATTTTTTCAGCAAAGGACCGGTTAAGGCCAACCTTTGCAGTAATGGGCAACATAACTAACTAAATTAAAATATCAAATAATTACATTGCCTGAATAAAGCTGCGTTGTACAGGAATTTCAATACTGATCGATATTCAGTAAACCAACAATATTGTATAGTACAGCATATAAACCACTACCAATCATATTTTTTCAGCAGATTAAAGAGACCGTTTAAGGACAGTCCCTGCAGGAATGGGTAACTTAACTAACTAAACATCAAATAATTGCATTGTCTAAATGAAGCTGGGTCGTACAAGAATTTCAATACTGATATTCAAATTTCAATACTGATATTCAGTACACCAACAATATTGTATACCAGTACAGCACCAGTACCAACCATATTTTTTCAGCAAAGGACCGGTTAAGGCCAGCCTCTGCAGGAATGGGTAACATAACTAGCTAAATTAAAATATCAAATAATTGCATTGCCTGAATAAAGCTGGGTTGTACAGGAATTTCAATACTGATCGATATTCAGTACACCAACAATATTGTATATCACCAGTGGAGCATCTAAACAACTACCAACAATATTTTTTCAGCAGATTAAAGAAACCGGTTAACTAAACATCAAATAATTGCATTTTCTGAATAAAGCTGGTTGTACTACCACAATCTACCATAATACTGTGCCAATAGGCAATTCCCCCTATAGCAATGCATCATGGGAGTTGTGGTAGGCTTTCACTTTCGAGCGAAATGGCCGCCGCGAGGCGAGCATTTTGTCTGAAAGAGTAACTAGTTGTTTTACAATATTTCCTTTCCGCAATGAGGATTTTAGACTTCTCAATGGGACTGGGAGGGTGTAAACCACATTTTGTACAAAAGACAGCGAAATCGCAGTTAGAATAAGCGAGGAAATTACTTCAGAGTGACTCGATAAGCGAATATTGATCAAATAAATACGATTCGAAGACGGTCCTTCCCGGACGCGAACAGGTGAGTAAGCAGATCGATTATAGCTCAGAATATAATTCAGCTTTTGTGACATGTATAAGTTGTTTGTCAGTCACGATCGCTTAGTTGTTGTGCTCGGAAGTCTTTCTTCCTGGCGTATTTGCTTGTTGAAATCAACAAGGTTGGGTGATGCACTCGATCTGTTGTTCGTAATTGCCTCTGTATTTACACAATGTTTTTTAAACTTTTTGGCGCGAAAAAAACCCTGTTTCTTGAGCAAGCGTTGAGATATTTTACAAAGACGTCGAGCGTAAAATAGTCTTGTCAGGGTTTTCGTTCGTTGTTTTCCTCTTCTGTTCCCATTGTTGTCGTCGGTTCCTATCCTCTTAGAATAACAAGTAGGTTCTAGAATTAGTGTAGGCTGTAAATATAAATTTAAGACTATAAATTTACTAAATATTTTGAAAAACCGTCGAGTTTCTTGCCGTGTTGTGTGCAATAAACTTTTTAGTAAATATAAGAAATAATCAAATATCTAGTTCTAATTTTATCAGTTGACTATATGTAAATAATAATAAACCATAGATAGATAGATATTAAACCATATTAAATACATAGTTCATTTTAAATAGTAGATAGTTTGTAAAATGTACATATTTTTTTAAACATATTTGAATAAGTTATAAATTTTACAATGGAGGATGAACCTTGTACTTCAATGGAGAGTCAGAAAGAAAAACAATTGCCAGAAACCTTAAAAATTAGTATGAGCTTGAAAAAAAGGAAAAAAGGTGGTGGTGGAACATCTTGCTGTGTCCCTAACTGTGGTAGTAACTCCAGAAAAAATCATGAGCTCTCATTTTACAAATTCCAAAAGACCCCAAACTAAGAAAGACTTGGTTACACTGGGTGAGTAGAGCTGACTTTACACCAAATGACCACCACAAAGTTTGTTCAAAACATTTTGAGGGAGGGAAGAAAACTTACACTGGAAACATACCAACTCTTGTACCCAAACTTATCAAGCCTACCCCAACAAAACCTCGACCAGCACACAGATGTAGAGAAAGAACTAACACTCTGCCTGATGCATCGCAAGAAGAAAGTGAAGCCATTGAGAACACAAAAGATAAGATCCACAAACTTGAGGAAGAAGTCAAGAGATTAAAACAACAAAATCAACAACAGGAACTTGATATTTCAACTCTAAGACAAAAGCTTGAACAACATACATTTTCTGTACAACGTTTTAAAAGTAGTGATGTTGATTTTGAATTGTATACTGGATTTCCAAATTACAGAACATTCAAAGCTCTATATGACTATCTTTGCCCTGCATGTGAAAGATTAAGATACATTGGTGCAAATAATAGTACCCAAGAAGAAATACGACCGAAATGTGGACGGAAGCGAGGATTATCTCCAGAAGAAGAACTATTTCTGTGTCTTTCGAGGTTTAGATGTGGTCTGTTAGAAAGAGACTTGGCAAATAGGTTCAATATATCAGTATCTCAGGTTTCAAGAATTTGGATTACATGGCTTGGCTTTTTGTATAAAAGGTTGAGGTCCATTCCTATTTGGCCCTCCCATGATTATGTAAGAGAAAGCATGCCAGCAAGTTTCAAGGAAAATTACCCCAACACCAGGGTAATTATTGATTGCACACAGCTTCTTTTAGAGATGCCCTCACAACCAAGAAGTCAAAGTGCTACATTCTCTACTTACAAACACCATAACACTGCCAAGGGCCTTGTTGGTATTTCCCCAAAAGGTGACTTGACCTTTGTTTCAGAACTGTATGCTGGCAACACCTCTGACAAACAACTGACAAATGACTGTGGGATTTTAAATTTGCTTGAGTCAGGTGATGAGGTGATGGCTGACAGGGGTTTTAGTATCGAAGACGACTTACCAGCTGGCGTGTCTTTAAACTTACCACCTTTTTTAAATGACCAGCCACAATTTTCTGAGGAGGATGAAATTAAAACAAGGCGAATTGCTATAAAAGCACCGAATCCATGTAGAGCGAGCTATTCAAAGAATTAAGAGCTTCCGTATTCTACAGCACACATTGCCTATAAGCATGGCTGCGGACATAAATAAGATCTGGATTGTGTGCTCTTACCTTACTTTGTTTTTTAAGCCACTACTTCGAGAACACAACGAGAATGGGCAGGAACTGCAATAAATTTAATGGACAAAAATAGTACTGCGTAGTATTTACGTACATGCACTGTACTGTGATGTGTAATTACAGTTGCATTTAACAAGACAGTTATATAATACATGACGTAAGCATATTTATTTCTGTTATGACATTTTTAATAATAGGCAATACTTTGTTAAAGTTTGGAAGATCTTTATAACAATTTATTCAAAGAGATAACGGTAATTGTATTATAATTCCTCAAAACTATTTTTAAGATTGTTACCATTTTTCTTTGAACCTTGTTTTAAAACAACCTGTATTTTTTTAAAATTTAAACAAGATTCATCAAATAATCAAAATAAAAAGAAGTTAATACTGCTAAAGTATTCTCTTTCCACTCAAGTTCATTGAAATAAATCCTCTCAACATGAAGATCATTTCTAGTGTAAACCACAAAATCTAGCCACCTCAACTGGCAAATTGCCATAACTCCTTGTGACTGGAAAAAGTAAACATGCCCTTTTTTCAGAGATGGCTTGCCATTAACAAGCTCCAAGCAAAATAATTTATCATTGCATGCTTCCATAATAGTCATGTCTGCTTTGGATGCTGGACATTTTACCTCAACAGCTCCATAAATACATGCCTCACTTGCATCAGAAACTAGTGCATCAGGGCTGGACCCAAGCCATGGCCACTTTGGATTCACAACTAAACCACATGCATAGCAAATTTCTACTGGCTCATTTTTCTTCTGTTTATATTCATGATACTTAAGTAGAGCATTATGTTCATTTTCAGTTCCCCATAAACAACTTGAATTTCTTGCAGTGTTGGATGTCTTAATAACTTTGTTTATTATGCTCTTTGGGTATATAGTTTTCCGTCTCTTCATCACTGAGTCAAATATGGATGATGTCAACTTACATCTTCTTTGGGCATACCATTCTAAACAAGCACTCTGTGTACGTGTGTTTTTTTTCAATTTCTTCACAACTCTTACAGTCAACTTGTAATCTGACTTTGACAAACTCTGTGCATTTTGGTTCCACGGGAATAATCAGGTTTTTCATTCAATCTTGCCAGTATATTCTCTCTTATATTGGTTGCTTGAAGTTTACTTCCCTCTGCCTCTGCATTAATCATTCTCTGCCTAGATGGTAGTGTGTTAACATCAAATTCACATGGAACACAGTCATTGTCAGTGGGAAGCCCAATCACAGAACAGTTGCTACCAGCTGTTTCCAAACCAATTTTAAGCTTTTCCAAGTCACTTTTGCTAACCTTTTCTGAAGTAGAACTGTATATCTGCCTCTTACCTTCCACAATAGGGCGTTTGCGGCCATGTTTATCTTAGTTTGTTAAAATGTACATATTTTTTTAAACATATTTGAATAAGTTATATATTTTACAATGGAGGATGAACCTTGTACTTCAATGGAGAGTCAGAAAGAAAAACAATTGCCAGTTCCTAGTGTAACTGAAATGTGGACAAAGAATTTAACAGCTATCCCAGCATTTTCATACCAAAAATTGGAAGAACACCTAATCTTTACATGTGAGAAAACATCAGACCATAAGCCAGCAGAGGCCTTAAAACACAAGAAAGGTGGATATCGACTTTTTAAGGCAGGGTTTGCAACCCAAATCAAGGTCAAGTCCAATGTAAAGAAAGGTGATGACACAATTTATTTTCTTGTCCGTTGCCAAGTAAGTGCTCAAATGCGAATAAAAGAGTACCAGGTCTATGTTCACTTTGATCAAACCTCTGGGAATATTGTGTTTGCAAAATGCTACTGTCCTGCTGGAGCTGGAGGTCGCTGCAAACATGTAGCAGCCCTTTTGTTTCAGTTGTTGGACTACATTGAGCTAGGACTGACTGAGATACCCGATGACAAAACATGCACTCAGGAACTTCAGCAGTGGCATGTTCCCAAGAAATCACAACCACAGGATGCTGTTCTTTTTGAGGATCTACTATGTATTTAATATGGTTTAATATCTATCTATCTATGGTTTATTATTATTTACATATAGTCAACTGATAAAATTAGAATCAGATATTTGATTATTTCTTATATTTACTAAAAAGTTTATTGCACACAACACGGCAATTTATACATGTCACAAAAGCTGAATTATATACTGAGCTATAATCGATCTGCTTACTCACCTGTTCGCGTCCGGGAAGGACCGTCTTCGAATCGTATTTATTTGATCAATATTCGCTTGTCGAGTCACTCTGAAGTAATTTCCTCGCTTATTCTAGCTGCGATTTCGCTGTCTTTTGTACAAAATGTGGTTTACACCCTCCCAGTCCCATTGAGAAGTCTAAAATCCTCATTGCGGAAAGGAAATATTGTAAAACAACTAGTTACTCTTTCAGACAAAATGGTTTCCTCGCGGCGGCCATTTCGCTCGAAAGTGAAAGCCTACCACAACTCCCATGACGCATTGCTATAGGGGGAATTGCCCATTAAAGCTCGTGGATTTAAAACAATTTTGATTCCAAGCCATCCAAGGTCTAAACACAATCTATTGCAAAACAGGCTCCATTTAAAACACCAAAAATAGAAATCAATAAAATGACTGCATTACCTTGATAGAAAGATCTTGATTTGAAATATCAAAGTCATTGAAATATTTTTGTTGAATATTTTATCTTTATTTTTTACTTCTCTCTAATTATGTTGCACCAACATTCAATTTAATATGATGTACCAACAAAGGTTACGTTTGTCTTGTATAGGATCCATATTTTCAGAGCAGTCAAACATCTGTCCTCCTGGACAAGATCTTTGAAAATGGCTAGGGATTTCATGTGTTTGTTTCCATCTCGTCTGATCAATCGCTTGATGGAATGTTGATGGTTTATTTGTGAGCCTGCGGTTCATAACATGAGCATAACTTCCGTTTTGCACGACACTGGGTAGTGAGAATTCACGAGTAATCGAACAAGCATTTATATTATTTGCTTAATCTACTCAAATGTACTCAAGATTTTCTTGTTTTAAATATCTCAAGATTAAAAATTAAGTTTGTTTTGCTTATTTTCGCCACGCAGCATTCCCAATAAAATAATTTTTACGTTGTATTTTTACAAAGCATGACAATAGTTTCTCCCACGTGACTGGGTCCGCGGCAGCTTTGAGTTTAAGCAATTAGCGTCATTTAGCGAAGGCATTATCCTCGTGTCTGATGTGTCAGTCAGTTCATTGCTTTATACGTTTACTAGGAGTTTATATCTTTCTAAAAAGTTATTCGAAGTAGGTTTGCTTCAAGCTTTTTTATACGATGAAGTACGTACTCGTTTATTGGATGGCGACTATTAAACCAGACAAGCGTCTTGACGCCCAGAGGAGTTTGTTCCTGACAATTCGCTATCAATGACCCAAACAAGGAACTAAGGAAAGTATGGTTTTGTTCTGAAATCCAGAAGTTAAACGACCCAAAGTAAGAATGGAAGGCTTATTTAAATCGTGTCTAGTATGCCAACGGTAAGCACAGTGAATATTGTTAGTGTATAATAGTGCAAATTATTATTGTTTTTTAGTTAAAAGTAAATTGAAAGCTCTTAAAATATTGCGTTGCTTTATAAATACAGTAAGATGTATGTATGTATATATGTCTCAGAGAGTGGTTTAATACTGTTAATCCTGATCCTACTCATAAATTTGATCTGTAAGCAACACAGTTTTCTCGGCAGCCTAAACTATTGTATTAAGTAAAACTAAATTATTAAAATTGTTCAGGATGTTGCCATGTGCTCAGCTTGATTAGGGGGGCTCACAGTAATCCCCAAATAGCAGGGGCACTTTATCAGAGCAATATATTTTGGTTTAGGCATTAATAAATGGGTATTGCTGTCATCAATTCCAATTTATGTTCTAAAATCTACATGTATGAGAACCTTTTCACCCTTAAATAACAATTAAAAAATAAAACCAAGAATACAATAATAAAAGTTGCCCTACAGGGCCTGGTTATACAAAGCCTGGATAGCTTATCCGGTGGATAGGTATAGTGTGCCATACATGCTTTGAACAAGTGAACTTAAATTTTATTCGCTATACAGGCTTCGTACAACTGGACCCTGCAGATCCTTATTGCTGCTGACTACTTTTTGCATAATTTTAATCTAGATTCTAAAAAGAAAATGACACGGTGATGAAAACAAATTTCACTAAATAAATTTGCTATGCTCTTTTGTAATTTAATATCCTTTTCACAACTCAGATAGAATTCATATCTTTATGTCACTATGTTATAATATTCTTTTTATATATTTTGGAAAAAGGCCTTGCAATATATTAACTTCTAGTAGTGTGCTATTACTAGCAGTCATAAAAGTAATGAGTAGAGATGAGTGATTACAAAAATTGTCGATTACTGAAGCAGATTAATAGGCCGATTAATTGGCATATACAGTAGTGCTTATTGATATGTTGTTGGTTACCAATCCCTAGTGCACAGTTATTTTCAATGTGTCATGGGATTGCAAGGAGCATACAATATTATTGAAATATAACAGAAATCAAGGTTTTTGCTAGCAGAGTGAAAAGAGAATGGCTCATGGTGAATACTATACACATCCACTGCATATTTTGGATTCACATTAGCTCCATGTGTGAAAGAGTTAATGTACTAATTATTATACAATAACCAGCTGATTACCAATTATTGCAAATTGGCTGATTACATGTATATGGCTTTGCAGATTAGTTTTCGATTAAATAGCTCATCTCTAGTAATGAGCTGACAATAATAAGTACAGTATAATTTATAATAATATAATTTTGTGAGCAATATTCAAATATCAGTACGTATTTAAGCCAAGAGGATGTTGGTTTTGATATCACATTTGTTTGTATCTCTTTTCTATTTAGCTGAAGTCCATAAAAGGTTCCCAAGTGGCACTGCAACCTTGTGCAAAGTGTCAATGGTGCAAAAGTGTAAAGATGAGAGAAATGCCATGGAGACAAGAAAAATATAATTGGAACAGATGTAGATATTATAGGACATTTATGAGGTTAGACCCAACCTAGCATTTCAATTTTTATGGGGTGTTTTAAAAATGACTCTGCATTTAATTCCATCATGGAGGCAAGAAAGTATAATTTCCTTATTCACTAGGAGATCAATACTCTAAAATTATTTCATTTTGTTACCTATTATGCCTGAATTAAATGCAAGGGGTTCTACACACTTTTGTGCGATTATAATAAGCACTTAAGGCTTGTAGATTAATGTTGGTTGGTTAATGCAAGTTCATGGTTTTTTAATCTTTTGAACTATATTATTGTACCTTATTTTTTAATAAACACTCTAAATGAAATCCAGGTACATGTACATGTATTTATGCACCTATTTACATAGACTACAATATTTTAATCTTTGTACTTAAGATAAGCTTTTTTGGAATTCACCATGTCTATATTTGCATTATTTCTGGGTTTTCACACTGTTTAGTTCAGGTCCAGCTTTGGACAGTTTTTTAAAAAGAAATGCTGAATTAATATGACTCGAGCTAAATGGGCCAAAAGTTCAGATCAACTAAAATACATACTGTACATGGTGAATCCCACAAATGTTTTAATTAGTTCAAATAGATTACTTCGCATCATGCAAAGCTTAAAAGATCATAGAAGTTATATGATTTTAGTGAAAAGAAAATTACAGCAGCTTTATTTTATTGATTTGTAAAATTTTTGTATAATAAAATTTATTTAACTATATGCAGTTTGTTTCGTTTTTATGCGGAGTGCTACCTACATGCATGATGCATGTCGACATTCCGCATGTGATCACATGTGGATATTCCATTTGGAACGTGTTTTTGGAACGATTGTTTTTGGAACGTGTGATTACATGTGGAATATTCACATGTGATCACACGTTCCAAAAACACATGTGGAATATCCACATGTGAAATCATGTGGAATTTTTGTAAGGGTCTATCTATAATAATAATAATAATAATAGTCTTTATTTAGTGAAGGTATAAACATCTTTTACATGAAATGTATTCCGCCAGATGGCCTTCAGTTGGGTATAAAGTTAGTATCAATTAATTAGTGTGTTATGCAATTACAGGTTAGTTTATGTTTACAAGATACGCATGCAAATTCTTCTAGGTGAAGCACATTATTGTTTTGTTTTAAAAAATAGTTTTTTTATTCTTTTTTAAATGTAGATATGGTGGTTCTCTCAGTGTCTTTTAAGTAGTCTGGTAGAGAGTTAAACAACATAGCTCCACTGTACGAAATTTTTGTTTTTCCAAACTCGGTTGAGACTTTAGGAATTTTCAGATCTGTTAATGATGATCTTGTGTTTACGCTATGTGTTTCTTTAACGAGTTGGAATAGGTCGTACAAGTTCGATGGAGCTTTGTTCTTTAGTACACTGAACACCAGAATTAGTTTTCTTAATTTAATGAGACTGTGTATCGGAATCCAATTCAGTATTTTAAAAAGTTCGACAGACGAATCATCAGTTGATGCTTCCAGTATAATGCGTGCCGACCTTTTCTGTAATTTTAGAAGATCGTGCAGCCTTTCATTTGAAGCACACCCCAAATCGTACAGCAATAAAGTAGGTGTGGGAAGATTAACGACGCATAAAACAATATACGAGAGTGATGAGGTAAATTTTTCGTATCCGTTTGAGTAAAAAAACTCGTTTACTTATAATTTGAGATATATTTGCTATCTGTTCGTCCCATTGAAGTACACTATCAAAGTGTACTCCAAGCAGTTTAAATGTTTTTACTTCGTCAATTACTTCGTTGTTTATTTTAACAAAAATGTTTTCACAAGTGTCGGATTTACGTTTAGAAAGAATTTTCATGCTTTTGCTTTTTTTGCAATTTAAGGACATGAGATTTGCATTTACCCAGTTCGATACTTGATTGAGGTAATTTGTTAATTTCAGGTTTAGATCTGCTATTGATAGACTGGAAGCTAGTAATGATGTGTCGTCAGCGAAAATAAACGGTGTTGTATTATTTTGAAAAAGTGGAAGATCATTAATGAATAAAATGAATAGAAGCGGTCCTAAGATTGACCCTTGAGGGACACCACAACTGACCGGTAATGCATCAGAGAAACATGTTTTGAATTTTACTTTTTGAGTTCGGTTTGAAAGATACGAGTTAAACCAGTCTATTGTCGCTGGATTGAAATGATATAATTCGAGTTTTTTTAGTAGTATTTTATGGTCTAGTATATCAAACGCTTTTGAGAAATCAAGTAAAGTCAGGCCATTGATTTCTCCCTTCTCAATTGAATTGAGCAGAGACTCGTGCAGACACAGCAGCAAGGTTTCACAGGAGTGGTTTGTTCTGAAACCATGCTGATTTTTTGTGAAGAGTCTGTGACGTTGCAGGAAATTGTATGAACTGTTATGTACATGTCTTTCTAATATTTTGGAAACAACAGAGAGTATAGAAAGGGGTCTAAAGAGAGTATAGAAAGGTCTTTCAAACAACGACTCACTCTTATGCTTTGGTGTAACCCTGGCTTCTTTCCACAGAGATGGGAAAACACTACTGATTATACTGATGTTACATAGTTTTGTAACGGATTTAGTAAGGGCAGGTGCTGCCGATTTCAAGAAAAATGCATCAATGTCGTCCAGTCCAGTAGCTTTATTAACATTTAGGTTATTTAGTAAGTTGAGGACTGTTTCTTCAGTAATGAGCGGTATACTAAAGCTTGTGCTTTCGGAGATATTAGAGTTAATGAACATTTCAAGCTTTGTGAAATCAGTTTGATTGGTGGAAGGTATTTTTTTTCTTGTTTCTTTGATAATGTCCACGAAATAGTTGTTGAAAATATTACTTATCTCGTGGTGGTCTGTGTATTTTACACCATTTACAAGCAGAAATTCAGGAGTTGAATTTGTTTTCACTGATGCAGCTTCCTTGAATATTTTCCACAGCACTTTTGGCTTAGAGATATTTTCGTTTAATAGTTTGGTGTAATAATCTGCTTTCGATTTGCTAATTTCATTAACTATTTTGTTTCTGCACTGTTTATACATGGTCCAATCTTTATCTAGATTTGTTTTCTTTGCTTGTTTCAGGTAGCTGTCTCTTAGTTTTATATTATTCCGTACTTCTTTAGTTAGCCACTTGGGAAGGCGCTTAGATTTAACTCTTTTTACGATTATTGGAGCACGTTTGCTTAAAGTATTTAAATACATTTCATTCCACATATCAAGGTATATGTTCGCGTCATCGATATTGTCAAGCTATCTATCTATTCCGTCTATTCCGTCTGTTCCGTCTGTTCCGTCTGTTCCGTCTGTTCCGTCTGTTCCGTCTGTTCCGTCTGTTCCGTCTATCTATCTATCTATCTATCTATCTATCTATCTATCTATCTATCTATCTATCTATCTATCTATCTATCTATCTATCTATCTATCTATCTATCTATCTATCTATCTATCTATCTATCTATCTATCTATCTATCTATCTATCTATCTATCTATCTATCTATCTATCTATCTATCTATCTATCTATCTATCTATCTATCTATCTATCTATCTATCTATCTATCTATCTATCTATCTATCTATCTATCTATCTATCTATCTATCTATCTATCTATCTATCTATCTATCTATCTATCTATCTATCTATCTATCTATCTATCTATCTATCTATCTATCTATCTATCTATCTATCTATCTATCTATCTATCTATCTATCTATCTATCTATCTATCTATCTATCTATCTATCTATCTATCTATCTATCTATCTATCTATCTATCTATCTATCTATCTATCTATCTATCTATCTATCTATCTATCTATGTCGCCGACATTGTTGAAATTTTGAAGAAATACGGCTTATACCAATATCTGGATGACTATGTATCTACTAGCACGTTTCCTAGCAAACGTGTTTGGCGTAACATAGTAATTAAAGAAATCAATAAAAAGCAAACGGAACTGTGGATTGAAGAAATGCGCAGCAAGCCAGCCCTGGTCCATTTAAGCAAAACCCATCAGAAACTAGAGCCCACTGTTCACTGGCATGTTGCTAGACGTTTCCCAAAACAAAGAGAGCCGCTTGCAAATCTTGTTAATTTGCTTTGTGGAAATGTTCCCTCGGCAGTAATGTGTGCCGTGGTGGACGACAAAACCCATTATACCTGCAAGCTCTGCAATAAACATTTTCCTGACGTAGGATATCATTTTGTGATGGACTGCTGTAAACAAACGAGGAAAGAAACCAAATGTGGGGAAATTTGACGAACAAACTTCCAATTCAAGGGATATGCTTTCTCAGTAGCCTTGAGGACGAAGACATGTACGCCGTACTTGTCAGCGGGAATCATGCCATCTTCAAAAAAGATGAAGAGAAATTGGACACATTTGTCGTTCTGTGCGCGTTAGGAATTTTAAATATTTGTACAAAAGTTAAGGAACTTTCTGAAAATAGTTAGGTACTTTTTAGGAAAAGAATGAAAACATGTACTTTAATATGTATCCTAACTATCTTTTTAAAATCTATGTCTTTTTGAAATATAACATTGTAATTAGTATTTTAATATTTGCATGCATGTAAGATATTTTCTAAGGATTAGCGTAAGGTGCGAACTGTTACGCGCTCTTCAGAATTGGAGGTACCGAAGTAATAAATATCTATCTATCTATCTATCTATCTATCTATCTATCTATCTATCTATCTATCTATCTATCTATCTATCTATCTATCTATCTATCTATCTATCTATCTATCTATCTATCTATCTATCTATCTATCTATCTATCTATCTATCTATCTATCTATCTATCTATCTATCTATCTATCTATCTATCTATCTATCTATCTATCTATTTATCTGTCTATCTGTCTATCTGTCTATCTGTCTATCTGTCTATCTGTCTATCTGTCTATCTGTCTATCTGTCTGTCTGTCTGTCTGTCTGTCTGTCTGTCTGTCTGTCTGTCTGTCTGTCTGTCTGTCTGTCTGTCTGTCTATCTGTCTATCTGTCTGTCTGTCTGTCTGTCTGTCTGTCTGTCTGTCTGTCTGTCTATCTGTCTATCTGTCTGCCTATCTGTCTATCTGTCTATCTGTATATCTAGCATATGCAATATGGCGGAAGCACATGTATTTTCAAGCTCTGTCATTAATGATGCTATTAACGCTTGTAATCAACCTACAAGCTTTAAATATCCTATTTCTGTGGAGAAGACACGTAGTGGGCAACAACTAAAATGGATTGGAGACTTTGTCGACCTGAAGTCATTCATTGAAGCCCAATTGAAATTATCGGGAGAATGGTCTTTCATCAGCAGCAATGGTGGATTTCACGTCTTAAAATGTGAAACCGTGACCATTTCCTATTATCCCAGCACCAACACCATCAATGTGCAAGGGGCTATGAAAGATGTTGTTAAAAAGAACTTATTAAGTTTTGTCAATTTAATGGATGATACAACTGGGGAAGATGAATTACAGATTGCTGTCGATGTCGAAGCCGAAAGTCAAGCAGATTATGTGTGCCTTACTGTTGACGTGGAAGAAACCCCCGACGTCGTTCTAGTGTCTAAAAATGATCTTCATGAAGATAATATTGAAGATGTTTGTCAGCGATGTAACGACAACCTTTTATCAAGTAATACTTGTCGGGACTGCCAAAAGAATAGTTTGGTTATTGAATCGCTAATTCTGAGACTGGACGTCTTGGAGCGCAAAGTAAATTCAAAGGCTCACGAGGCATCTTACGAAGAGTTACTCTCGAATTACAACACTATGAAGGAAGAACGGGATAGTTTGTTAACAGCTTTGAAGCTTTTGATGAGGGATGTGAAGTCGACAGAAGTCAAACCACCCGCAAGCTTTAAAGAAGCTCAGGCGAAAGGTAAATCGGCCGAAACCTCTAAATCGAACAAAAATAATAGTCCTTCTTCTTCCCAAAAAGGCCAGGATGACAAGAATGGTAAGCCTCCTTCATCTCATTTATCGGGAGGTAAGCAACATAGTGAAATCTTCGTTATTGGGGATTCTATGACCAAGTATATACAGGGGAGACGGCTTTCCAGAAAGCATAAAGTAACTAATATGCACTGTCCCGGTGCATCGGTAGCTGATATGGAAGATTTTGTCAAACCGATTATTAGAAAAAAGCCTAAAAAAATTATAATTCATGTTGGTACTAAAAATCTTCGTCAGGATAAACCTAGACAATTAAGTAGAAAAATTGTTGATTTGGCTAATAATATCAGAAAGGAGCATTCTTCTGTAGATATAACCATCTCATCGATTATTTACAGATCCGACGATACATCGTTGAACTCTAAGATTAAACAGGTGAATGAAGGCTTGAGGGATAATTGCTCAAATAATAAATTTGATTACATTTGTAATGACAATATTAAGCAGGATTCACTTAACGCTGGAGGCCTTCATCTTAATCTGAATGGAACGATTACTTTAGCTGCTAATTTTAGAAAATATATTAATTTTAATTGAAATCTAGCTGGCACAGATGCTGAATACAGCCATGTTGAATCCTCACAATCTTTCAAATCGTTTGACCAAATTATGGCTAATACTAGAGGTTTCAAAATGGCATTGTTGAATATCAATAGCCTTGGTAAACATATTGATGAGCTGAAGGCTCAAATGGTCCACAAACCTCTAGACGTGTTAGCTATCAATGAATCAAAACTTGATCAAAATGATAGCGACGAGTCTATAGCTTTGATGGGCTATATAGTAGAGCGTAGAGACCGAAATAAGCAAGGTGGAGGGGTTTGCGTTTATTTACGTAATGCTGTGAACTACAAGAGGCGCTTCGATTTGGAAGAGCAAGGTTTGGAAATAATAGTTCTCGAAATTATAAAACCGAATTCTCAACCCTTTCTTATTATTACATGGTATAGACCACCAAAAAGTTCTCTTGAATACTTTGATCAATTTGAACTTCTTTTGAAAAAAATCGATGGTAAATACAGAGAAATTTACATTTTAGGTGATCTGAATTGTAATTGCTTGGCAAATCCTCCTGAGTGCCATACACAACACCTTTTAGATTTATTAATCAATTATCAATTGACCCAAATCATTGTTCATCCAACAAGGGTTAACAACATTTCAAAAACGTTGATTGATTGATTTATTACAAATCAGTGTGAATCTATTATAAGTTCAGGGGTTTACCCTCTTTCAATAAGTGACCATGATTTAGTATACGCAGTGAGAAAAATCGGCGTACGAAAAGGTCAGCCACGTTATATTGAATGTCGGAATTTTAAAAACTTTAAGGAAACACAATTTAAAATAGACCTAAAATCTGCTCAGTGGCCCTTTATAAATGAGTACACTGATGTCAATAAAGTATGCGATGCATGGTCATCTGTTTTCCTCGAAGTGATTGATAAGCACGCACCTCGACGTAATTTCAGAGTACGTAATAAACCTAGCCCTTGGCTTAACTCCGAAATTAAAATATTAATGTTAGATAGAGATAGGCTTAAGAAAAAAGCCATCTCGTCCGATAATTCTGATTATTGGTCTGCTTATAAAAAGCAACGCAATTTTGTAAACAATTAGATTAAGGAGGTTAAAAAGTCATATTATCATAATGAGATTAATAAGAATAAAGAGAACGCTAAGGAAACGTGGAAAATTTTTAACAATGCTATGGGTAAGAAATTAGATAACACTGAAATAAATACGCTGTCATCTGACTCAGGAGAAATTTTAACAAAATCACATGACATAGCTAATTCTTTCAATAAATATTTTGTTGAAATTGGCCCAAATTTGGCATCTAAAGTCCCCGTTCTAAACAATGAGAAAACACCAAAAGATTATATGTCACAGGCTAATTCATCATTTGAATTTCAAAAGATAGATGCTAAGCAGGTTATAAAACTGATAGATAAATTGAATTTGCGTAAGGCTTCTGGCCACGACAAAATATCAAATAAATTGTTGAAAATATCTGGTCCGTACATTTATGAATCTTTAACAAATCTTTTCAATCTTTCAATTGAAACAAAGAATTTTCCAACCAACTGGAAAATCGCGCATGTGTTTCCATTGTATAAATCTGGGGAAAGAGATGATGCGAACAATTTTAGGCCAATCTCTGTGTTATCCACAATTGCGCGTTTATTTGAACGTTTAATGTACAATCAAATTTATGAATACTTACTCAAACACAGGCTAATTAATACTAGACAATCCGGATTCCGCTCGCTGCATTCAACTTTGACGGCATTACTTGATATGACTAATCAATGGTGTTTTAATATTGATAAAGGAATGGTGAACGGTGTAATATTCCTTGATTTAAAAAAAGCATTTGACACCACTGACCACAAAATATTGCTGATGAAATTAGCATGTTATGGCTTGAAAGAGTGCAGTCTTGAGTGGTTTAGATCCTACTTGTCTAATAGGACACAAATTTGCCATGTTAATGGGGTTTACTCCAATGAAGAATTAATTTCATGTGGAGTTCCCCAGGGTTCCATTCTGGGTCCGGTCTTATTTTTACTTTATATAAATGACCTACCCGAATGTTTGGAACGTAGTGTTGCAAGACTGTTTGCTGATGATACAAATATGACCTTCACAGGCTGCAATTTAGAATCAATTCAAGAAGAAATGAAGGTTGAGTTAGACAAAATTTTCAAGTGGCTTTGTGCTAATAAGCTGACATTAAATGTCTTAAAAACTGATTTTATGTTAATTGGTTCTCGACAAAAATTGGCGGCCCTCGGGGGTTCAGTTGCATTGTCAGCAAACGGTGTTTCATTAAGCCAAGTTCGCTCGGTGAAATGCTTGGGGATTGACGTTGATGAAAATATATCATGGAGAAACCATATTCATGGTATCCGTGGAAAAGTTTCCCGCAATATTGCTACTCTAAGACGTGTTAAACCCATTTTCAATAAAAAGAATCTGGTGTTACTTTATAGAGCTATTGTTGAACCATATTTCATTTACTGCTCTATAGTTTGGGATAGCATTGGAGAAACATTGGACAAAAGTTTACAAATTTTACAAAATAGAGCAGCTCGTGTTATTACAGGGGCACATTTCTTGAAATCATCCTCGCTAATTTTGGAGGAACTTGGCTGGATGAATATTAAAGAAATGAGATATAGGCAAAAGGCCATTATGATGTATAAAATAGTGAGTGGTATTGCAGCACCATACCTATTGGATATATTTAAGCATTGTGATGGCCTAAATGCTTATAATCTCAGAAGATCTAAAATAACTTTTGAGCTTCCTAATAATAGAACAGAGTATTATAACTCAAGTTTTGCCTTCACTGGTGCAAAACTTTGGAATTCTCTTCCGGACGAAATAAAAGAGGCATCGTCATTACAAATATTTATAAAAAAATTGGAGTCAACTATTATCTGTGCCAACTAGATAATTACCATTTTGTTTCAATTGATTGTAAATAATGTAAATATGTATTATAAATTATATCACGGCTTTTAGGAAGAACAAATGTATTTTTATATACAATTTGATAAAACTACCGTGTATAAATAAATATTTCAATCAATCAATCAATCTGTCTATCTGTCTATCTGTCTATCTGTCTATCTGTCTATCTGTCTGTCTGTTACAATTATTTATTTAATTAACAAGAAACTTAGAACAGATATTGAAAATGTCTACAAAGATTAAAATTAAACTAAAGTTCAGAAACTTATCTGTCGTCTGCGCACAACGAAACAGTCAATAGGAGATTCCGGCAACAGGTTAACAATCCGTATGGACTTGAAAAGGAAGGAATAATAAAACCAACGGCAGGAACTCCAGGACAGACTTCGTAACCACTTTGATACATATAGCTCACTCTCATACATATGCATGCCTGATATATGTTCGATGGCTGCTTATATAGTTTCTAGAGTATATAATTATAGTAACATACTTCATGCTATATATATAATATATTTACATAATTAATAAATGACATCATAGCTGACTCATGCCAAGTCACAAGTATTTACTAATTGGTTACAAGTACTTATTATGTTCAGTGATCAAATAACGTCTAGTGAATTAACTGTCTTACGATAGGCATATCCGTAACATAGTCAATAGATTTTCTTGTTCTTCGCGATTTGCTTATTTTCCCACAGAACACGATGGTCATTATTTCCAAGCGTATTTGGCAACAGCAGATTTATCATGTTGGCCTTTTATGCAACATGTCTTGTGCTCCTTCAGGCGAGTTGAGAGATTCCTTCCCGTTTCCCCGATATATACCAAGCCACATTCACACGGAATGCGTTACACTCCAGGCATAGATAAGCTATCCACCACATCTTTATGTGTGAAAAGTACCTTCAACAATTTGTGCTAACTACCGTGAAATACCTTCATACCAGCACGATTTAGAATTCTCTCAATCTTGTGGGATGTTGGTCCGATGTGCGGAAGAGAAACTGAAAGTGTTTTTTCCCGGGGCTGAGTATTCGGCTCCCGATGTACCGTAAGTGTCATAGAAGCTTGAATCAACTTCTCAGGAAAACCTTTTTTAGTTAAAACCAACTTAAGATGATCTAATTCAAACTGAAGATGTTCTTCGTCACAAATTGTTTACGCTCGATGAACGAGAGTTTTGCACACAGACGATTTAATACTAGGATGGTGGAATGAAGTGTAGTTAAGGTATCTGTCAGTGCGTGTTGGTTTTCGATACACAGTATGACGTAAAGTCCCATCTGGTTTAACGGAAAGCAAAACGTCCAAAAATGGGATAGATTTGTCTTGATTTTGTAATTCCATAGTGAATTTGATGGAAGGGTGAATGCTGTTAAGGTGGTCAAGAACATTAGACAAAGCATTGAAACCGTGTGACTGAGGTACTGGTCGTTTTCACATACCTGATTTTAACGGCGCAGTTGCAAGAGCCTTCTTCTCGAACTCATCCATCTATAAGTTATCTATGATTGGAGAGAATGGGGAACCCATTGCTGATCCAGTCGTTCGCTCGAAAAATCTGTTCCGCCATTGAAAACATGTTGATGTAAGGCACAGCGTCAACAGTTGATAGACCTGATCTGCAGAAAGATTCGTTCTTCTAACGAGTGTTTTATCTAGAAGAAGTCCTTCTTTCGCAATCAGGCACGCTTCTTCAATGGGAACATTCGTAAACAAACTGACTACATCAAAACTAACTAGTAACTACATCATCTTAACTAGTTTAAGTGTCTTAATTTCAGAGACAAATTCCTTAGAATTAATACATGGTGAATGGACTTACCTACCAAAGGCTTCGAAACAGTAGCAAGATATTGTGCTAAGGCGTATGTGGAGAGCCTCGTGAAGCCACTATTGAACGAAATAGGGCATTTGTTTTATGAATCTTTGGAAGACCACACAATTTTGGACATATTGAAGCAGAATGGCGTAAACGGCGGTAAAGGCTTTTCGGCAAACTTTCCATCTTATAAAGTTCTACCAATTTACTAGAAACCTTACGTTCAATGCTAGGTGTTGGATCGCGTTTTAACTCTCTACTAGAAATACATGAACGCAACAACCCCTCGCCCGCTTTTACATGCTTTTTTAACACACCCACCCACCCCCTGATTAAAATAAGCACTCCTAATATACAGCCAATACAAAAACAAACAGATATAAAAACAAATGATGTTAAATCCTTGGGATATTAAATTATACAATTTATGGATAGGTCGATAGGATGACAAAACAGATTTAAATCATTTAATGAAAGTTGAACATATCAAAGCAAAATTTAGATTTCATTATTAAATTCTGGTTATAAAAAATATATTGTTTTTAGGAGGTTTCAAAAGGGATTAATTTTAGCAAGCCTTTAAATGGCTTCTCTATGCATGTACATTTTGCAAAGGCAGCATTAAAAGTAATTAACAGCTCAGAAATTACATTTATAATAGAGTCTGAGATAAAAACAATTTAGTAGAATCTGATTCCAGAAAGAAGAATTCAAAAGACAACGTTTCAGTCGAAACACAGCCAAGATAACCAACAAAGCCCATGAGTATTTTTAATAATAAAAAGTGCATGCACGTCCACCACGGTTAATATAAGCCTTAAAGGTAGTGTTTTAAGTTAGCTTTAGTTAAGCTGACTTATGGTTTGGATGAGCAAAGGGAAAGCACGAAAACGTGAAGCTGAATATTGTTTAGGTTAAGCGAAAACTTGAAAACAACCAGAATCCTACCGTTAACCACTTTAAGATGATTTGACCATGGACTCACGGAGTGTCTTCAAACCAGGGCTACATACACTGCAGAACGAGTTTTTGTTTACCATACGGCGTTTGGTTTCTTCAAGTTCTCTGGTTTCTCTTCAAGATATATTAAACGGGTTGTTTGTATCCTTTTCTTCGTGCTCCATTTCATTTCGTTTCGTTTAAATAAACGAAAGCAAAACACTATTTGTTTGAGAGTTTATAGTTATCTTCGTCGCTAGTCACCAGTGTCCAACTATTCTTACCGCGTGACACCGTGCCATACATATATATATATATATATATATATATATATATATATATATATATATATATATATATATATATATATATATACTATATAAACTATTTCCCAGATTTCGTCTCCCTCGCTTTTTCTCCACGCGTGTAAAGTGGACTACACGCATGTCGAGATTAGCACCCTCACCGGGCTCCGGGCCTTCGGGCCTTCGGCCCTACGCCCGGGCTCGGGGATAAGTTGGAGTATCTAAGAGAGCACTTACCTTGTTGTCATATACGTCACGATCTAAAAGAACAGTAGCATTACCTTTATCTGCTTTTAAAATATGGACTGACTTATCTGAACTTAGGTTTGATAAAGCAATCTTTTCCTCTTTCCTGAGGTTGCTTTTCGGTAACTTGGCTTGGCGAATTGTTTCAGCAACTTCGGTAAGAAAAACAGTTTAGGCTTGTTGAACAATTTCTTCCTTCGGAATAGATGGAAGATGGAAGTTTGCCTAAAAACCTTTACCGACGTTTACGCCCTCCTTCTTCAGTATGTCCAAATTTTATGGTCTTCCAAAGATTCATAAAACAAATGCCCTATTTCGTCCAATAGTGGCTTCACGAGGCTCTCCAACATACGCCTTAGCACAATATCTTGCTACTGTTTCGAAGCCTTTGGTAGGTAAGTACACTCACCATTAATTAATTCTAAGGAATTTGTCTTAAGACACTAAAGCTAGTTAAAGATAGATAGATACGTTAAATAGAAAAACACCTTGCAGCTAAAAGCTGAATTGCGTGTACAGATATATCAAAATTACATATCAAAAAATTTAAAATTAACTAAAATAAACTAAACTACAACTACCTAAATAAGCTAAGTAACGTTTACAAGGAATTTAAAAATCTGATGCACATGCGGGTAAAAATGATTGTTTAAATCTATTTGTTTTACACTTGGGGATGATAAAATCTCTTTGCTTCGTAAGTGAATAAATAGATGAATTAACGTTAGGAAGAATATCATATAATTTGTGATCTCAATTTTCCACTATACTGTTAAAAGTTTTCTTGGTCAGATGATATCGACGGTGATGAAGGCTATCCAGGTTTGTAATTGATAATCTTTCAGAGTAGGATTTTACAGGAAGAATAATTGATAATATACGCTTTTGAAATCGTTCAATGTTATCACTCAGATATTTTGGTAACGAGAAGTGGAATACTTCACAACTATATTCTAGAATTGGACGAACGCACGTACAATAAAAGCTAATGATCGCGTTGATAGGAACATGCGCGCGTTTCAATTGAATTATGAAGTATATACGTTTGTTAGCTTTCTTAATAATATTTTTGATTTGTTTTACGAATGTTCCCATTGAAGAGGCGTGCCTGATTGCGAAAGAAAGACTTCTTCTGGATAAAACACTCGTTACAACAACGAACCTTTCGGCAGATCAGGTCTATGAACTGTTGACGCTGTGCTTTACGTCAACTTGTTTTCAATGGCGAAACAGATGTTTCGAACAAACGACTGGAGCAGCAATGGGTTCCCCATTGTCTCCTATCATGGCTAACTTATACATGGAGGAGTTTGAGAAGAAGACACTTGCAACTGCGCCATTAGAACCAAGTACCTGCATGGTCACACGGTTTGAATGCTATAATGCGATAAAAAAATTAAAATCGTTAATTAATAAACTCGTTAATTTCTCTTAGAACGTTAGAACCTTAATAAATTTTATTATACTTTTACAATGCCTTACATTCGTGTTTTATGCTGGGCTTTAGTTTTTATCATTCGTTTACGATTCCCGCCTAGTTCAACTGTTGCCCTTTCATATCTTGACTGAATCAAACATCTCATCAATTATAGTTGGCATAGTAAGGTTTTCATATTTCTAGTTACTCTTGTATTACATTTGTTCCCGTTTGGCAACTAGCGTGCCTAGAAAGCGTGTTTATTTTGTTTCTTCGTTTGAAATCTATATTATTTAATTTATTTTAGTTTTATCGATAAACCGTAGACCGACTTTATTTTGTTTAACGGAAATAAAATTCGCTTTTGTTTATTTAACGCTTTATTTTCATTCGTCGGGATTTGACAAATATGAAGCGGTCAAGCGTGGGTGGTTTTTAAAATCTCGGGGTCTGTCTGCAAGCGTTTCCTCACCCAGGCTACTAAGAAACGCTTGCTATACGCAGGCTAGCCATTGTTTAGCTCAGCTATACATTCTCGTTCCCAGCCCATTGCCTTCTGCGACGTCAAGTGATTCTGAGGACCACTGTTAAGTTGAGCGTTTTGATTGGTCGAAAGCGACAATCTAAGCATACCAATGAAATCGTCGAAGGCTCTACTGAAAACGAAACAGTTTCAAGGTTTCTTACAAAATTTACGGACTTCAACTCGGTGTTCATGCAAGATTCAGAAACGACACAATAAAACGGACGAAGCTGTAAGTAAAAATTTAACTGTAAAAATTAGTGCAATTTAGTACACTATATAAGAAGGGACATATCTAGTTCTAGAAATTCACTACCCGCCTAAGCTCGAAAAAGTATTGAGTACTACATCACCGAGTAAGTTTGTGAAATAAATCGAGTTTATCTGAATTTGTATCAATTTTTATCAGCTTCTTCGTGTTATCGTGTATTAGATTTATATAACAAGGTTTGAAATGTATTGTACATAGTTTGTCAATTGACGTATTGATATGTCCACCCTGAATTTTCATGCAACTTTAGTAGATGGTAAGCATTTAAATGCACGATAAATATCTTTGTAAACCTCTGCACAAAATTATGAATACATTGTTGAACAACATCTTAAATTCTAAGCACTTGCTTGTTTTGTTATTCAAACAACAATCAGAACGCTCAATTTTACATAGGTAGCACAAGGCAATGGCCAGGGAACGAGAATGGCCCAACTATTACTTTAAACTTCAAAATCCAAAACTCTTTACCCATGTAGACTGTGCAACTAAGGGCCCTTTCCAATTGACAAGGTTAGACCGGTCAGTCCGGCCAGAATGGACTTGCTTTTGATTAGGACCAAATTTTCCAGTCAGACCATCCCAGGCCTCAAACGAATCGTGTTCCATTTAACCGGACTGACCGGTCTAACCGTGTAAATGGAAAGCCCCTTAGGTTACTTACTTTTAATATTGCCTCAGAGACATAGATCGAACAGAAAATGTAATTAAGGATCCGTAGAACGATGAAATACGACACATCTTCGTCCACACTAAGTTCAAGTGATATAGGAATCATGTTGACCAGGATTAGGACATTTACGGTTGTATCAAACCAAAAGTTAGTTACAATATAATACAAATGCCGACGAATTTTACCATCCGGAGGCTGGATTGATTCCGTCGGATCTGCCTTCTTTAAACTCTCGATCTTATCTTTCTGTAAACAAAAAATTAAGAGTTACAAACCGAAAAATTCAACAAGTACCTACCCTGGATGCCAGAGATTTAGGTCGAAAGTTAATATTCAACCCATGTATCAATATTTATCCCATGCATGAATAGATATAAAATAAACTCTGGCATCCAGGGTAGGAATTGTGGTGCCCTGACGAGTAGCCGCTGAACAACTGGCTCCTTGGGTAGCTTTATATTCTGGGTGTCATGGACACAGAAACGTGGGCTCTGGGAGCGAGAATACAAGTGATGGATTTTAGCGGAGTTTTGACGACATCGTGTTTGTGAAGAAAGGCATTGAGCATATATCCTGCCAGTAGATTTCGAAAAAGATGGCGTCTTGTATATATTGAGTAGTAATACCCCCACTCTGGCAGCGGAAGTAATTAGTATGCAAACAGCCATCTAACCATAATCTCATTAGTATTCATTTTATAGCGGCGCGTCAACTTATTATTTATTCATTCTCAGGCTCCTTTGAGACCTCCAAACCCTAACCTCATTATCTACGCTTACATCATTATTTCTCAGGCTCCTTTGGGACTTCTTAACCCTAATTTTCACCCCTAACCCCAGCTTTCATCCAACCCCCCGGTATTTCATACGTCACTCCCGAATGGTCTCCGACTAATTTCCGAAGTTCTGGGTGATGTCATTATCAAAAGGCACTCGACTTATATCCTTATAAGTAATAGTAATTACCTTTTCATTTATACACTTTACCCTACTGACAGTCAACACTTGTGGGACCTGTAGACATACAGAGCATGCGTACAGTAAACTTTAACAAAATAGACGTTCTTTACAAGGAACTAAAGAGAAATTGATAGAGACACTTTATATTTTTTATCTGAATCCTTGTCTGGAGGAATAGAGAGAGTTTTGAACAGTCTAAATGTCTGAATCGGCTGAGATAACTTAGCTCGAATATTATTTGAATAAGCTATGAATATTATATTAGAACCTGAACAGAGTAAGTCATCCTAGAATCCGTGTTAACTAAACCCTCGTTTATAAGCGAGGAAATCGTAGGAAAATAGAATGAGGAATCACTTCGAGAAGTCATGAAAAGAACGATTTTAAATGTCAAAATATTAACTAAAGGCAAAGCGATTTATTACTTTGAAAGCGTTGCTACGCTTTCTGTTACTAAGTGTGATGTTTGCATTTTTATCCTCAGTGCACGTGCAGGAGACAAAAGAGAAATTCATTAGGGTCATTAAGGAGATTAAGCGCTTAGGCAAGTCTAGGCGAGAAGGTCATTAACAGTGTTAGCATAGCAAAACAGCGTCGCGTCCTTCATTCGTCTTAGGCTCCTTTGAGACCCTCTACTGTTACTCAACCCCCCGTGTAATACGTCATAATCGATAGCTCTCCGACTAATTCCCGAAGATCGTCATTATCAAAACATGCTCGACTTATATAAGTAATAGGAACCAAATTTCATTTATGCACTTTACATTACTGATCGACAGTCAGCAGTTGTGGGGCATGTTATAATATTCAAACAGAATAAGTCATCCTAGAATCATTGCTTGCTAAACCCTTGCTTATAAGTGAAGAATTCGTGAGAAGATAGAATAAGGAATCACTTTAAGCCGTATACAAGAAGAACTTAAGATAGTGTGAGCAATCATTTCGAAAAGCCGTGAGCTAAGGGGTTTAAAACGTATTAACACTAGCACATAGCAATGAAAAGCTTATATATGAATATTATATTAGATATTTGGTTCGCCTTTGTGGTGTTTATACGTTTAAGAACTGTGCAAAGTTCCACAAGTCCGGTACAGTGGCATCAGCTTTCTGGGGTTTCTGGAGTATACACTTCCTATTTTAAATCTTTAGGCATTATGAGAATATTTCCTTTGTATTCTGTCAACGAATTGGTGGCTTTTAAAAGATTATAGTAATTAACGAAATAAAGTTTAGAAAATATATAATTTCATATTTACAATCACATAAAGCTCCTATTATTTACAAACACGCAAAAGTTAAAATCCATACGTGTCAAAATTATTTACAATCACTTGCCGTTTAATCGCAGATTGAATTTATTCTCGGGCGAGAAGGTCATTAGCAATGTTACCATAGCGAAACCGCGTTGCCGGCTCTGAGCGGCTCCGAGCCTTCGGCGCTTGGTTCCGAGCGACTCCGAGCCCTAGGCTCTTGGCCCCGAGCGGCTCCGAGGCCTGGGCTCCGATATACTACGAGCGACTGCGGCTTCTCTTTATCTTCCTTTTATCTTCCTCTTATCTTTCTTATCTTCCTCTTATCTTTCTTATCTTCCTTTATCTTCCCCTTATCTTCCCCGTATCTTCTTTTATCTTCCCCTTATCTTCCTTATCTTCCTTTTATCTTCCTTATCTTCCTTTATCTTCCCCTTATCTTCCTTATCTTCCTTTTATCTTCCTTATCTTCCTTTATCTTCCCCTTATCTTCCTTCTCTCTTCCTCTTATCTTTCTTATCTTCCTCTTATCTTTCTTATCTTCCTTTATCTTCCCCTTATCTTCCTTATCTTCCCCTTATCTTCATTTATCTTCCTCTTATCTTCCCCTTATCTTCCTTTATCTTCCCTTTATCTTCCTTCTATCTTCCTTATCTTCCTTTTATCTTCCTTATCTTCCTTTATCTTCCCTTTATCTTCCTTCTATCTTCCTTATCTTCCCCTTATCTTCCTTTATCTTCCCCTTATCTTCCTTCTCTCTTCCTCTTATATTTCTTATCTTCCTTTATCTTCCCCTTATCTTCCTTTATCTTCCCCTTATCTTCCTTATCTTCCTTTATCTTCCTTATCTTCCTTTATCTTCCTTATCCTCCTTTATCTTCCCCTTATCTTCCTTTATCTTCCTCTTATCTCCCCCTTATCTTCCTTCTATCTTCCTTATCTTCCTCTTATCTTTCTTATCTTCCTCTTATCTTTCTTATCTTCCTTACCTTCCCCTTATCTTCCTTTATCTTCCTCTTATCTTCCTCTTATCCTCGCCTTATCTTCCTTTTATCTTCCTTATCTTCCTTTATCTGCCTCTTATCTTCCCCTTATCTTCCTTTATTTTCCCCTTATCTTCCCTCTATCTTCCTTATCTTCCCCTTATCTTCCTTTATCTTCCCCTTATCTTGTTTCTCTCTTCCTCTTATCTTTCTTCTCTTCCTCGTATCTTTCTTATCTTCGTTTATCTTCCCCTTATCTTCCTTTATCTTCCCCTTATCTTCCTTCTATCTTCCTTATCTTCCTCTTATCTTTCTAATCTTCCTTTTATCTTCCTTATCTTCCTCTTATCTTCCTTCTATCTTCCTTATCTTCCTCTTATCTCTCTTATCTTCCTCTTATCTTTCTTATCTTCCTTTATCTTCCCCTTATCTTCCTCTTATCTTCCTTCTATCTTCCTTATCTTCCTCTTATCTCTCTTATCTTCCTCTTATCTTTCTTATCTTCCTTTATCTTCCCCTTATCTTCCTTATCTTCCCGTTATCTTCCTTTATCTTCCTCTTATCTTCCCCTTATCTTCCTTATCTTCCTTTTATCTTCTTTATCTTCCTCTTATCTTCCCCTTATCTTCCTTTATCTTCCCTTTATCTTCCTTCTATCTTCCTTATCTTCCCCTTATCTTCCTTTATCTTCCCCTTATCTTCCTTCTCTCTTCCTCTTATCTTTCCCATCTTCCTTTATCTTCCCCTTATCTTCCTTTATCTTCCCCTTATCTTCCTTCTATCTTCCTTATCTTCCTTTATCTTCCTCCTATCTTCCCCTTATCTTCCTTTATCTTCCCTTATCTTCCCCTTATCTTCCTTATCTTCCCCTTATCTTCTTTTATCTTCCTGTTATCTTCCTCTTATCTTCCTCTTATCTTCCCCTTATCTTCCTTATCTTCCTTTTATCTTCCTTATCTTCCTTTATCTTCCCCTTATCTTCCTTTATCTTCCCCTTATCTTCCTTCTCTCTTCCTCTTATCTATCTTATCTTCCTCTTACCTTTCTTATCCTCCTTTATCTTCCCCTTACCTTCCTTATCTTCCCCTTATGTTCCTTTATCTTCCTCTTATCTTTCTTATCTTCCTCTTATCTTCCTTCTCTCTTCCTCTTATCTTTCTTATATTCCTCTTATCTTTCTTATCTTCCCCTTATCTTCCTTCCTTTATCTTCCTCTTTTCTTCCTCTTATCTTTCCCTTATCTTCCTTCCATCTTCCTTATCTTCCTCTTATCTTTCTTATCTTCCTCTTATCTTTCTTATCTTCCTTTATCTTCCCCTTATCTTCCTTATCTTCCCCTTATGTTCCTTTATCTTCCTCTTATCTTCCTCTTATCTTCCCCTTATCTTCCTTCTCTCTTCCTCTTATCTTTCCTATCTTCCTCTTATCTTTCTTATCTTCCTTTATCTTCCCATTATCTTCCTTATCTTCCCCTTATCTTCCTTTATCTTCCTGTTATCTTCCTCTTCTCTTCCTCTTATCTTCCCCTTATCTTCCTTATCTTCCTTTTATCTTCCTTATCTTCCTTACCTTCCCCCTATCTTCCTTTATCTTCCTCTTAACTTCCTCTTCTCTTCCCCTTATCTTCCCTATCTTCCTTTTATCTTCCTTATCTTCCTTATCTTCCTCTTATCTTCCCCTTATCTTCCTTTATTTTCCCCTTATCTTCCCTCTATCTTCCTTATCTTCCCCTTATCTTCCTTTATCTTCCCCTTATCTTCCTTCTCTCTTCCTCTTATCTTTCTTGTCTTCCTGTTATCTTTCTTATCTTCGTTTATCTTCCCCTTATCTTCCTTTATCTTCTTTTATCTTCCCCTTATCTTCCTTATCTTCCTTTATCTTCCTCTTATCTTCCTCTTATTTTCCTCTTATCTTCGCCTTATCTTCCTTATCTTCCTTATATCTTCCTTATATCTTCCTTATCTTCCTTTATCTTCCTCTTATCTTCCCCTTATCTTCCTTTATTTTCCCCTTATCTTCCCTCTATCTTCATTATCTTCCCCTTATCTTCCTTCTCTCTTCCTCTTATCTTTCTTGTCTTCCTCTTATCTTTCTTATCTTCGTTTATCTTCCCCTTATCTTCCTTTATCTTCCCCTTATCTTCCTTGTATCTTCCTTATCTTCCTCTTATCTTTCTAATCTTCCTCTTATCTTTCTTATCTTCCTTTATCTCCCTCTTAACTTCCTTATCTTCCCCTTATCTTCCTTTATCTTCCTCTTATCTTCCTCTTATCTTCCCCTTATCTTCCTTTATCTTCCTCTTATCTTCCTCTTATGTTCCCCTTCTCTTCCTTCTCTTCCTTTATATTCCTCTTATGTTCCCCTAATCTTCCTTTATCTTCCCCTTATCTTCCTTTATCCTCCTCTTATCTTCCTCTTATCTTCCCCTTATCTTCCTTATCTTCCTTTTATCTTCCTTATCTTCCTTTATCTTCCTCTTATCTTCCCCTTATCTTCCTTTATCTTCCCCTTATCTTCCTTATCTTCCTTTTATCTTCCTTATCTTCCCCTTATCTTCCTTTATCTTCCCCTTATCTTCCTTCTATCTTCCTTATCTTCCTCGTATCTTTCTTATCTTCCTCTTATCTTTCTTATCTACCTTTTTCTTCCCCTTATCTTCCCCTTATCTTCCTTTATCTTCCTCTTATCTTCCTCTTATCTTCCCCTTATCTTCCTTATCTTCCTTATCTTCATTTAGCTTCCTCTTATGTTCCACTTATCTTCCTTTATCTTCCCATTATCTTCCTTCTATCTTCCTCTTATATTTCTTATCTTCCTCTTATCTTTCTTATTTTCCTCTTATTTTATTTTATTTTATTTATTAAATTCGCCATACATACATAAATACATGATTACAAATAGCATACATATAAGGTTACAAAACATAAACCATACCTCAGGGAAATAAGTGGCAGGGACATCGCAACAGCACGTAGCCAATTACTGCGGGCCCTTGCCCATCTTTCTTATCTTCCCCTTATCTTCCTTCTATCTTCCTTATCTTCTTCTTATCCTTCTTATCTTCCTCTTATCTTCCTTATCTTCCTTTATCTTCCCCTTATCTTCCTTATCTTCCTTTATCTTCCCTTATCTTCCTTATCTTCCTTTATCTTCCTTTATCTACCTTTATCTTCCTCTTATCTTCCTCTTATCTTCCTCTTATCTTCCCCTTATCTTCCTTTTATCTTCCTTATCTTCCTTTCCCCCTTATCTTCCTCTTATCTTCCCCTTATCTTCCTTTTATCTTCCTTATCTTCATTTATCTTCCCCTTATCTTCCTTATCTTCCCATTATCTTCCTTTATCTTCCTCTTATCTTCCCGTTATCTTCCTTTTATCTTTCACTCATCTTCCTCTTATCTTCCTCTTATCTTCCTCTTATCTTCCTGGGAAGATAAAGGAAAATAAGGGGAAGATAAGGAAGATAATGGGAAGATAAAGGAAGATAAAAGGAAGATAAGGGGAAGATAAGAGGAAGATAAAGGAAGATAAGGGGAAGATAAGGAAGATAAGGGGAAATTAAGAGGAAGATAAAGGAAGATAAGAGGAGGATAAAAGGAAGATAAGGAAAATAAGGGGAAGATAAAGGAAGAGAAGGGGAAGATAAGAGGAAGATAAGTAAGATAAGGGGAAGATAAAGGAAGATAAGGGGAAGATAAGAGGAAGATAAGAGGAGGATAAAAGGAAGACAAGAAGGAGAAGGGGAAGATTAAGGAAGAGAAGGGGAAGAGAAGAGGAAGATAAAGGAAGATAAGAAAGATAAAGGAAGATAAGGGGAAGATAAGAGGAAGATAAGAGGAAGATAAGGGGAAGATAAAGGAAGATAAGGGGGAGATAAGGAAGATAGAAGGAAGATAAGGGGAAGAGAAGAGGAAGATAAAGGAAGATAAGGGGAAGATAAGAGGAAGATAAGAGGAAGATAAGGGGAAGATAAGAGGAAGATAAGAGGAAGATAAAGGAAGATAACGGGAAGATAAGGAAGATAAGGGGAAGATAAAGGAAGATAAGAAAGATAAGAGGAAGATAAGAAAGATAAGAGGAAGATAAGGAAGATAGAAGGAAGATAAGGGGAAGATAAAGGAAGATAAGGGGAAGATAAGAGGAAGATAAGGAAGATAAAAGGAAGATAATGAAGATAAGGGGAAGATAAGAGGAAGATAAAGGAAGATAAGGGGAAGATAAGGAAGATAAGGGGAAGATAAAGGAAGATAAGAAAGATAAGTGGAAGATAAGAAAGATAAGAGGAAGATAAGGAAGATAGAAGGAAGATAAGGGGAAGATAAAGGAAGATAAGGGGAAGATAAGAGGAAGATAAGGAAGAGAAAAAGAAGATAAGGAAGATAAGGGGAAGATAAAGGAAGATAAAGGGAAGATAAGAGGAAGATAAGGAAGATAAAAGGAAGATAATGAAGATAAGGGGAAGATAAGAGGAAGATAAAGGAAGATAAGGGGAAGATAAGGAAGATAAGGGGAAGATAAAGGAAGATAAGAAAGATAAGAAAGATAAGAGGAAGATAAGGAAGATAGAAGGAAGGTAAGGGGAAGATAAAGGAAGATAAGGGGAAGATAAGGAAGATAAGGGGAAGATAAAGGAAGATAAGAAAGATAAGAGGAAGATAAGAAAGATAAGAGGAAGATAAAAGGAAGATAAGAAAGATAAGAGGAAGATAAAAGGAAGATAAAGAGATTCCGCAGCCGCTCGGAGTATCTCGGAGCCAAGAGCACAGGGCTCGGAGCCAAGAGCCGACGGCTCGGAGTCAAGAGGCAAGGGCTTGGAGCCGCTCGGAGTCAAGAGCCTAGGGCTCGAAGTCGCTCGGAACCAAGCGCCGAGGGCTCGGAGCCGCTCAGAGCCGGCAACGCGGTTTCGCTATGGTAGCAATGCTAATGACCTTCTCGCCCGAGAATAAATTCAATCTGCGATTAAACGGTAAGTGATTGTAAATAATTTTGACACGTATGGATTTTAACTTTTGCGTGTTTGTAAATAATAGGAGCTTTATGTGATTGTAAATATGAAATTATATATATTTTTAACTTTATTTCGTTATTTAGTCATATTACAAAACGTTTCTTTAAAGTGTCACTAAGACGAAAAAATCGTCAGTCTTTTTTTGATCTTATCATAAAGTACATTTAAAATGAGGGTGAACGGCGTTTGTGGTTTGTCAATATCTCATCTCGTTCAAGAGATATTCACGTTTTGGCAATATGCAAATTTATGGCTGATGACGTCATGTACTCCAAACGAGCGAAATGAAAATCGTAAAATAAGGAATATCTCTGGAAATAAACAATAGAACGTGCTTAAACTTTGTATGCTTATAGTATCTAATAAAATACACTTCTCTGTGGAGCTTTTGTGATTGCCATGGTAAGCGCATGCTCTCAGGTTACTCCAAACCTTAAAAAGGGAGTTATAAAAATAGATAGATTTAAACGTTTGAATTACAATGCCTACATAAGCCCTAATCGTCACATTTATTCGCTGGAGTAAACGCTACTTGATTGCCGATAAATAAGAAAATTTAATTTTATCATTGGATGGGGCCAGGAACCAGCAGTTTCCACGAAAACAACTAAAGTTCCCCAGTGAAACGTATTTTATTTAATACTATAAGCATGCAAAATTTGAGCACTTTCTATTGTTTATTTCTAGAGATATTCCTAATTTTACGATTTTCATTTCGCTCGTTTGGAGTACATGACGTCATCAGCCATATAATTTGCATATTTCAAAAACGTGAATATCTCTTGAACGAGATGAGATATTTACAAACCACAAACGCCGTTCATCCTCATTTTAAATCTACTTTATTATGATATCAGAAAAAGACTGACGATTTTTGGTCTCAGTGACACTTTAAACAAATCACATTCTAAAAACTACAATCTTTTAAGAGCCACCAATTCGTTGACAGAATACAAACGAAATATTCTCATAATGCCTAAAGATTTAAAACAGGAGGTGAATACTCCAGAAACCCCAGAAACCCGATGCCACTGTGCCGGACTTGTGGAACTTTGCACAGTTCTTAAACGTATAAGCACCACAAAAGCGAACCAAATATCTAATATAATATTCATATATAAGCTTTTCATTGCTATGTGCTATTGTTAATAAGTTTTATACTATTTGGCTCACGGCTTTTCGAAATGATTCCTCACACTATCCTAAGTTCTTCTTATATACGGCTTAAAGTGATTTCTCATTCTATCTTCTCACGAATTCTTCACTTATAAGCAAGGGTTTAGCAAGCAATGATTCTAGGATGACTTATTCTGTTTGAATATTATAACATGCCCCACAACTGCTGACTGTGGATCAGTAAGGTAAAGTGCATAAATGAAATTTGGTTCCTATTACTTATATAAGTCGAGCATCTTTTGATAATGACGATCTTCGGGAATTAGTCGGAGAGCTATCGATTACGACGTATTACACGGGGAGGGGAGGGGGTTGAGTAACAGTAGAGGGTCCCAAAGGAGCCTGAGACGAAGGACGCGACGCTGTTTTGCTATGGTAACACTGTTAATGACCTTCTCGCCTAGACTTGCCTGAGCGCTTAATCTCCTTAATGACCCCTAATGAGTTTCTCTTTTGTCTCCTGCAGGTGTACTGAGGATAAATATGCAAATATCAAACTTAGTAACAGAAAGCGTAGCAACGCTTTCAAAGTAATAAATCGCTTTGCCTTTAGTTAATATTTCGACATTTAAAAACGTTCTTTTCATGACTTCTCGAAGTGATTCCTCATTCTATCTTCCTACGATTTCCTCGCTTATAAACGAGGGTTTAGTTAACAAGGATTCTAGGATGACTTACTCTGTTCAGGTTCTAATATAATATTCATAGCTTATTCAAATAATACTCGAGCTAAGTTATCTCAGCCGATTCAGACATTTAGACTGTTCAAAACTCTCTCTATTCCTCCAGACAAGGATTCAGATAAAAAATATAAAGTGTCTCTATCAATTTCTCTTTAGTTCCTTGTAAAGAACGTCTATTTTGTTAAAGTTTACTGTACACATGCTCTGTACGTCTACAGGTCCCACAAGTGTTGACTGTCAGTAGGGTAAAGTGTATAAATGAAAAGGTAATTACTATTACTTATAAGGATATTCGGGAATTAGTCGGAGACCATTCGGGAGTGACGTATGAATACCGGGGGTTGGATGAAAGCTGGGGTTAGGGGGGAAAGTTAGGGTTAGGAAGTCCCAAAGGAGCCTGAGAAATAATTATGTAAGCATAAATAATGAGGTTAGGGTTAGGAGGTCTCAAAGGAGCCTGAGAATGAATAAATAATAAGTTGACGCGCCGCTATAAAATGAATACTAATGAGATTAGGGTTAGATGGCCGTTTGCATACTAATTACTTCCGCCGCCAGAGTGGGGGGTATTACTACAATATTGTTTCTTGCAGAATAATCGGAAGACAGGGTTTAAAAAGGGTAAACTTTGGCAGGAATGAAGTTCTTGCTTATTTAATCTACTACAACATGATAAACAATGTTTAGTTATTATTTGGGCTGATTTGAGGTCGCAAAGCATTACGGTTAAATGTACCGACGCCATCTTTTTCAGTACCGACAACTGTGGTGCCCTGACGTGCCAGCTTGTCAGTCAGCTTTATAATTTTTGTGACTACCGCTGACAAGGGTAGCCATAATGTCGGCGTGATCTTGCTTGTGTGCTTGTCTTGGACCTCACCTACGTCATCTCGACAACTATCGCCAGATATTCGGCACCATCGCCATATAGTCGAGAAGATCGCCATTGATCGCCAGGTATTCGAGAAGTACTCGAGTTGTTAATTTCGTGGGAATAAACTAAAGTGAATCTCATCTTTGCATTTTGGTTGGTTTTGATTTTTGAAAAGTGTTAATTATTACTTTGCAAATCTTTTCTTCTTGGAACGGTTTCTGTCATTGATCAGTTTATACAAGGTAAGAAATAGTTTCAAAACTGTGACGTTGTTTATCTTATATACTATATACAAAATCTATAAATACTTGATGGGAAACAAATTTAATATCTCAAAGGCAACCTCGGACTTCGGTAGTTTATAGCAGTACCAGAAATATTCAGGTTATAAAGTTCGCTAGAATTTGGGCCTTCAACCTTCTTTTATCGAAGAAATTGTCAATATACGCCAAAGTCTTTGATACAAATGATTTATAATGATAAGATTTAATTTTCGTTGAATTGTGTGTTGTGCTCACTGGTCAGTGACTCATGTTTATACTGCATGTACAGTACATGTATATATCACACACGAAATATTAATTTAATGAGTTTGAGAAGTATATATATCACAGTGCCTTGACTCCGCAGTTTGGTTATTCCTGTGGTTATTCATACCAGTTTTGTTGTCATCGTCCCATTCTTTTATTGGTACTATTTTGGTTGATGCTCATCTTATATATTTTGATATATAAGTATAATCGTCAAATATTTATCAAGATCAACTGTCTCCTTCAGATTTTATTATATATATATATATATTTATTATATAGCATGCTATCGGATATGAGCTTTTGCGTAATCTGATTGGTTCCCTACTACCAGGCTATCAGCTCATATCCTACTAGTAGAGAAAAAACAAGATGGCGGCACGTTTTTTTAAACTGCCGAAAAGAGTTGAAATTGACGGATTTTTATACAGAAAAACATCAACACCCTCAAACCAATGTATAAAAAACCAACATTGTGTAAAAATACATTAACAAATACACAATTTAGCATGGTAAATGGTAAAATTCACCTAAAAATTACGTATTTTTACTTCAAAAACCTGACTAAATTAACGGGTTTATATTAATTTGTTGCCAAACAAAGAAACTCCAGTTAAAATCAAGCTTACAACACATATTTCATAGGAGATCACCAGTAAAGAGACATTTTTTATTTAGATAAGCATTTGGAGTAGTAAAAAGCATGTTCTTTTTCAAAAACAACCAACTAAGTAATTTAGTTTCACTGCCGAAGGTGTTTCAGTTTCATTTTGGCATGAAATCAAAACCTTTTTCACGACAGCAACGCTAATATAAACAACTGACCCACCTTCTGACTTCATAAAGGTACCTTTTAATATTTTTTGTTGATCTGCTTAACACATTTTTTGCCTCTCGAGCAACATTTATGCAACATTTCAAAGCTGTTTACCGAACAGCTCAGCGAGAAACTCTATGTGAATGCATCATTACGCATGGCGGAAGTATTAGTTGCCTATGCCGGAAGTTTGTCGTTGGAAACATTTCGCTGCATGTAATTTTGTCTCTTGTACAGTGCTTGGCTATATAATAAAACAGTTATACCATTCGCTCTCGTCGTATACGAACTAATAGCCAACTCGGCGAAGCGCCTCGTTGGCTATGAGCTCATATACGACTCGAGCTCATGGTATAACTGTTAAATATACCTCGAAATTTTCGCCTTGTTTTCATCAAATTTTCTTCTTACTGCTATTTTGGGATCGCTTAACATTTCTATACAACTACTGTCTGATTTTGGTTTATTTTAGTACAACAGTTTTTGTTGCATTTTTTATTTGATTCTTATTAGACTTACAACACGGGTTTTCCCCGTGTGAAGTATCATATTTCCTATGTTATCTTCTTGAGTATTTTGCTGATTACGTCATGTCTTCTCCACGTGCTATTCGAACATTTATTTGTCCTGACTGCAATTTTTCATCGTGTTCACAAGCTGGCCTTTGCATTCATCGTACTAAAACTCACAAAATTACTGACACCTCTATTAAATCGGTCTCCGTAGTGAGATCATATATACCCTGAAGGAAAGAATTTTATTTGCTGTCTTTGCAGAAATACCCTGGTCAATTTTCCTAACTTTAAACGTCATTTTAAAAACATTCATCCTGATACTCTTCTTTTGGCATCTGCTCATTGCTTAATATGTGATATGGTTTGTCTAATGCAAAAGCTGTCAGTGTTCATTGCCAACGTGCACATGGCACTTCAAAAAATAATCCACATGTTCAATATCCTCAAAGTCCGACTCCAATAATGTCTCAGATTACCGCTGACCATAACCAGATCTGTTCGTAATAAACGTTCTTCCAAACAACGATCTTCGACCTGTACATATCAATCCTCCTTGCCATCATCTGTCCAACAACCGTCAAATCCACTTGATGATCCTATCTTGGTCCCAAACCAGTCATCTTCATTACCAGAACTCCGTGATTCGTGTTCTCGCCACTTTTCCAATTCCTCTATCAATCCCTTAAAGATTCAACTCATCATATACCTTATGTCTCTGATTTGGTCTTCTCTCCTTCGACACAACAACCAACATCACCTGCCCCTGAGTCGGATCCTGTCTTTCATCAACTACTCCGCTTACCATCCTCCCTCGATAAGCCAATTGAATGCTCTCCTCCCACCATCATTGAGCATCAGACTTCCTCCGACAATTCTCAACAAACGTTGAATTGTCTCAGTTCTTTGCTTGGTATTAACAAACCTTTTTCATTACCCCGAACTGAACAAGCCTCAAACTCCTTATCGCGTTTCATTTTTGAATGCAATAATATTCCTCCTTCTGTTCCTCAACAAGCTCCCAAAACAGTTGGTTTACCTTCTTCGCCTATTTCTTCATCAGAAGTCTCTTCCATCTTAACTGTTGTTAACGATTCATCCCGATCCTCGCCTCCTGCACCTAGTCCTTCTCCTAGACGTTACCAAAGACCAACAACTGCTGGATTCTTTTCTCCCTGGTCATCTCCACACCCTCCTCGTCGTTCACCCAACGTTGCCCAATCAGATGTCGATGACCTAATTAATCCGACTTTACATTCTTCTGCTGAGATACTTACTCCTTCCTCATTATTTCACCCCACTCCGCCATCTTCCTTTACTTCTGACAACGATGGAAATCCTTCGACAAATACCTGTTCAACTTCTGAGTCGCGATCTTTTCCTGTTAATGATTATTCTTCTCCTAACATGCATGATGATGATTTCAAACAATCTCAAAATTCACCATCGTCCACTCCTTCAGAATCACGCTTGAAGAGAATTGCTTTTCGTGAAAAATGGACAACTGCCTTCTCCGGGGACATTCTGTGCTCGGACTTTTGCACCCTCTGTGATGAATTTGCCGTTGAATCTCGATCTCTTCCTTCAGAAATCGCTGCAGATCTTCATCTTCTTTTCGTCACCCAAAACCTCTTCCTCGTCGTGATCGGACTTATGGCCGCCGTCCTGCTTTCCGTCATTGACCGCTTTTATCTTATTTTGCCATAGGCTCAACAAGATGGCGGGTGCTGACAGTGCTGACTTAGATAGTACCCTATTGAGTGAAAGTAGAGATTCCGATGATTCCAGTTCTATACTGAGTTCGCTTTCTACAACCGAGATGGGCAGTCTTAAATGGTATGGAACGTTTGAAGCCCTTCAACAACTAGTTAATGACCTACTAAAGGTAAAGTCGAAGTGGGCTTCGCCTGGTTGAGGGAGTCGATTGTTTGAAGGCGAAGAAGTGGCTATTCGTTGGTATTCCAATAATCGTTCGCTAACACTAAAAGGTGAGAAAGCAGATGATCTAAAGTCACAGCTTCTGCTGTGGGTAGATAAGGATAAGGAAAGATTGATCGATCATACATTTCTTGAAAATGATGTTGGAAATATAAACTGCGATCTAAATAATAATTTGAACAACAACATGGCAAGTGGCTTTGTTTCGTCCACGAATAATTGTTGCTCAACCAAGCAGGATCTGGACGATTTAACAAGATCTGTGAATAAACTTAATGACTATGTAGAAAGTAAAATCGATCTCATCACTAAGGAAATTGATGAAATGAAGGGTAAAGTAGACGGTGATTATAACGAATCGCGTCTATGATGCAATCTTTACGAGAGGAGAATCGTGAATTGAAAGTCGCTAATGACGCTCTGCAAGAGAGAACTAACACCTTATTGTTTGTATCTTCTGATTTAAAAGCTAGCCTTCTGGCATGTGAAAACGAAAAAAAAGCCTAATGACTGTACTGCAGCTGCTCAAAACGGAAACTGATAATTCTCAACGTGTCCCCTCAAAGTCAACCCACGACGATCAAACGTGGAAAGTTGCAGGTAACAGGAGGGGAAGAGATAAACCCACTAAATCGCCCGGGGCGACATCGAAGGACATGCTTGATTATGTAAAACCAGAAACCTGAAAGTCACCAGAGCATATTATTATACATGTTGGTACAAATGATCTGAAATTCAATGAAGCAGAATCTGTAGAAAACAACATAATAAAGGTATGTGAGCAAATTTCACAAATCAGCCCCAAGACGAGAATAACTCTTTCCCAAGTCACGCTGAGAAAGGATGTGCATGCCTGGTATTGAAAACAAAGTTAATGATCTAAATGATCGCCTTAGTAATCTTTGCAGTCGGAGAAATTGGACCCTGATTAACAACTCTAACATTAATGAAAAGGGCCTAGATCGATTCGGATTACATTTGAACAGATCTGGTGCAGCTATTTTAGCCAAGAATGTAATTAACTGTATAAAAGGTTTTTAACACCCCTATCATTGGGCCTACCTCTAATAATAATCTTTTGCAAGGCCCTCTACAAAACAGTTCTGTTAGATTTGACGTGAATCCATTCAACATAATACAAAAAATCGGTTTAATCTTATTTCATATTAATATACAGGCAATCTCTAATAAAGTAGACCTCATCAAGCGTATGATAGCCAATTCCTCCTTGGATAGACCAAAAGATAATATTGTATTCTGTTTTTCTGAAACTCACTTAAATTCGGTATGGTCTAATTCAGAACTCCAAATTGATGGTTATACCATCATTAGAAAGGATAGGACATATGCAAAAGGTGGTGGCCTTTTGCTTTACGTACCTATCGGACTAAAGTTTACGTATAGAAGTGATTTTAAAGTACCTAATGAAAACTCACATCTTGAGTATATTTGGCTTGAATTCCAATTTCCTAAAACCAAGTCTTTTCTTGTTTGTTTCATATACCAACCAGGTAATACTAATTCTTGGAGGGATGAGCTAAATTGTATGCTGGATGAGATCGACAACGAGCATAAAGAAATTATAATGCTTGGAGATTTTAATACAAATTACCTTAATAAGAAAGATTACAAATATTCATAACATTACATCCCAATACCACTTAACCAAGGTCATTGAATCAGTTACTAGACCTGTGTCAGGAACTATTATTGATTATATATATATATATATATATATATATATATATATATATATATATATATATATATATGTCACGTGACGATTTAGTCCTTAAATCTGGTGTTTTACCAGTTGGTTTAAGCGACCAATTACCTATATTTATAACTAGGAGACTTAATGCAGAAAATTTTAAGCCACGTGTCTGCAATAATATTATAAAATATCGTAGCAAAAAAAACATAGACATTAATAGTTTCTGTCGGGATCTTGAATCAATTTATTCTGATGTTTGGAATAAGTTTGATAACCCTAAAATGTTGGAATTTTGGCATAAGGACTTTTTGTTAGTGCTAGAAAAACATGCTCCAATAAATAGTAAACGAGTGCGAGTAAAACGCCTGCCAGGGTGGTTTAACAACTCAATTCGAGATGCACGTTAATTGAGAGATAAATTTCTAAAGGAAGTTAGACGGACAAATAACAACGAAAAATGGCTTCAATTTAGAAAATGGAGAAATAGGACAGTTCACTTCATTAAAAATTCTAAGAATGCATATTAATACGTCAACTGTGGAGTATCTTTAAAAATCTTATGCCGTCTAATGCCAGGCCATCACCTACTGCTTTGGTTATTGATGGTAAAACTATAGATGATCCTAAAGAAATCGCGAACCTTTTCAATTCATATTACGCTTCGATAGCAGTAAATCTTTTCTCATCATCAGCACAATCAAATCTAAATTATCATGATATACAGGGTAAAGCGGATGAGACCAAGTTTTCAATTCCGCTTATGACTCTTGATAATGTTCAAAATCATCTTAATAAACTTGATATAACCAAAGAAACTGGTCTTGATGCATACTTTATAAAAATTTGTAAAACAACCATAGCCCCTGTTCTACTGCGTTTATGTCATTTAAGTATTAAAACTGAAATTTATCCCGATCTGAGGAAAAAAGCTAAACTTATACCTGTGTATAAAACCGATAACCAATTGGAAAGAGCCAATTATATGCCTATTTCTATTTTAGCTATTGTTTCAAAAATCCTTGAGCGACACGTGTCTGTTTCATACACGTATTATCTTACAACCAACAATATTCTATCTGGTCACCAACATGGTTTTAGGGCTTATCATTCTTGTGAAACATCGTTAATTACAATTTTTGAATCTCTTTTAACGACCATTGAGCAAGGCGAAATGAATGGAATGCTCTTAATTGATTTCTCTAAAGCTTTCGATCTAGTTGACCACACAATTCTTCTACAGAAATTAGCTAATTATGGCATTTCCTTAGCAGCCTTGAATTGGTTTAGATCACACCAGTGTACCTCAAGGTTCTAGTCTTGGACCTCTTTTATTTCTTGTATTTATAAATGATTTGCCACTAAGTTTAGGGATATGTAGTCCATTTCTATTTGCTGACGATTCTACCTTCTTACTCATAGGTATAATGAAAGTACCATTAGTAATAATCTAAAATTAGACTTAAATCATATATTCAAAGCGTAAATTTCAAGCTGCTTCTTCCCTTATGGTGCAACTTAATAACATGGTTATTGAGGAGGTAAAGACGGCAAAACTTCTTGGTATTACATTTGACTGCAATTTAAAATGGGATTGTCAAATTAATTTAATTTATAATACGATTAACTCGAGACTTTACTTGTTTAAAAGAATCCGACAAAGCCTTCCTCTTAGCTTTCGCATTCAATTCTACTACTCTTTAATTTATCCTCACTTGTTATACTGTTGTACCATATGGGGTAATGCAAGAAATTAGTTACTCAATGATTTATTACAACTACAAAAAGAGCAGCCAGACTAATACTTGAACAGGATACTAGAGCTCATTCCATTGAATTATTTCGCCAACTTGAATGGATTCTAATTCATAACATCTTCAAACACTTAATAATTCATGAGGAAAATTCAAAAGAAATTAAAGTTTAATCAGTGTTTTTATATGTGATAAAGATACCTCCTGATTTACATAAACTTTAGCTTTGATTTTCTCGGCTTAGACAAGGTTATTTTTCGAGCTTACTACGCCAATGAACTTACCAAGTGGTTCATTTTTTAAGCCGTTCAATAAACTCCCAGTTTGTGTTTTATCAGATATAAAAACACTCGGCTTCGCCTCGTGTCTTTATATCTGATAAAACACTTCTGCATGCTCGTTTATTAAACAGTACATTAAAATGAGGAAAATCCTGCAAACGTTTAACACCTTGAAAACATCACTACCTAGTGATATAAGAAATATGTTTACCTTCTGCAACGAGACATCCAGTGTCAACACACGATCATCTCTAACAAATCTGAAAATTGTTGCTATCAAAATTGAGTTTGCTAAGTCTAATTTCATACAGTGGTGCAAGTCTTTTCAACTCATTGCCTGATGATCTGAAAGATATTGCTAGTCACACTGTTATTTCATATAAGAAAAAAATTTAAAAATTCTTTATTGCCTTAAATCACAATGTTGACTATGTTAGTAAATTTAGCTGCAATGTTTATAAACATGTTGTTGTTTGTCGCTGTATCACCTACCAATCTAATTTTGGTTGGCGATGCGGCGACAAATAGCTACATGTCTGTAGAGGGCCATTAGGTAGAATACCGCTGAAAAACTGTAATAATGTAGAAAATACCTTCTTAAAATAAAGTTTTAATAATAATAATAAAAATCTACTCCCGCAGCAGCACAACGCCTTCAAACTTTATATCGTCATTCTAAGAAAAGAGCTGCTCGGAAAATCCTCTCTCCTAACAGTCCTTTCTACTCTGGATCAACAGATAAAGCAGAATCGTTCTTTAGAAATACATTTTCCTTTCCTCATGTTACACTACATCTCGTCAAGACAAATTAAAAGATCTCGTTACACCTGCTCCGAGCGATGACTTTCTCTTTTCACCTCCTTCTTCTGATGAAATCCGTCGAAAACTCTTCTCTGCCGCCAATACCTCTTATGGGCCTGATCGCGTGGAATACCGTCACTTTCAAGCAACGGTGCTCATCCATAAGAAAGGCAGCACAGACGATCCTTCTAACTTTAGACCCATCGCCTTAATGTCGCGTCTCTACAAGTTAGTTATGGGAGTTATCGCCAAACGACTAACATCATGGGCCATTGATCACGATCTTTTATCCAAAGAACAGAAGAGTGCTCGTCCCAGTGAAGGTTGTTATGAACATATCTTTCTCCTCCAGTCCGTCGTAGGTGATGCCCGACGTAATCGGAAAAATGTTTTTGTCGCTTGGCTTGATCTTCGCAATGCTTTTGGAAGTATCCCTCATTCTGCTATCACCACTACCCTTTCCCATATTGGAGTACCACAACCACTAATTGAAATGACCACCAATTCTTATTCTGGAGCCATCACCAAAATACGTACCCCCACCATTTTGACCTCTGATATACCAGTTTTATCAGGTGTCAAGCAAGGTTGTCCGTTAAGCCCAATCATTTTCAATTTGACCATCGACATAATTTTACGAGCGATTAAACAAAAAGCTTCAGACATTGGTCCTGCTAAACTTCATGGTATACCTGTCTCTGCCTTTGCTTATGCTGATGATCCTGTCATAATCTCCAGAAATAAAGATCGACTCCAGAAACTCTTAGATGCTGCTTCTTCTACTGCGACAACCCTTGGTTTATCCTTCAGACCTGATAAATGCGCCTCTATCAGCCTCACCTGTTCCAGATCTAATCATTCTGAATCTTCTTTTGAACTTAATGAATTCATCGTCCAGAATAATTCTATTCCTCCACTTGATCGTGAACATCCTTACAAATACCTTGGTGTTCCTATTGGCTTAATCCATGACTCAGATAACTTTTCTGACTTGGTTCAAAACCTTTCACGTGATTTGGACAACATTAAGAAATCTCTTTTGCTCCTTGGCAGAAATTAGACATGATCCGTACCTTTCTTCAACCTTCCTTAACATTCGCCCTTCGTGCTGGTTACCCTAAAAAAGAACACCTTCGTGAATATCGTTCAACTCTCGTTTCCACCATTCGTAGAATATGTTCTCTACCATCTCGAGCTTCTGCTTCCTACATCTTCACTCATAAACGCGCTGGTGGTCTTGGCCTCCTTGATCCAATCCTTGAAGCTGATGTTCAAGCAATAATTCATTCGGTTAAGTTTTCTATCTTCCTCCGACCCGACTGTAATTCACATTGCTAATGCTGAATTAAACGAAACCATCCGACATGCCTCCCGATCTAATCCTACTTCTGCTCTGAAATCCAACTATCTGTCCAGCCTTCCTGATGACCGTTTAAACAACATACATTACCGCATTCAATCGTTGTGGACCCGAGTCCGCAAATCCACTCGTAACCTTGGTATTGAAATTAAATTCTATGACAATGGTCTTCCTGTCCTTTCATCGCAAAACTCCGGTACTGTTCTTGCTAAAGAAGCCAGTCGTTTCCTGCATTTTCATGTCCAAGATCGATTCGCTTCTACTCTATTTGCTCTTCCTGATCATGGAAAAGTTACTCGAGCGCTTACTACTGACACCTTCGCCAATGGATCTACTTGGCAATACAATGGCCTCAACATCCGTTTTAGAGACTGGCGTTTTATCCACCGTGCTCGACTCAATTGTCTTCCACTTAATAATGTCAAGAGTCGGTGGTCTAATGCCAGCCCAAAATGTCGCCGTTGTACTTCGGATGAGACAATTTTTTCATGTCTTGTGTCACTGCCTTCCTAACATGCCTAGTATTCTTCGCAGACACAACACCATAGTAGACCGTATCACCAACGCCGTTCAACATGGTACCATTACTACCGACAAACAAGTTCGTGCCGCCAGCTCTCGTTTACGTCCTGGCATTATTGTTGAAGAGGATAACAAAGTACTTATCATTGATGTTTGTTACCCATTTGATAATAATGCTGAAGCCCTTCATGATGCTCAACAACGAAAAATCAATAAACATGAAGGGCTGAAGCAATTTTTCATTGGTCAAGGCAAGCAATGTGAGGTCTTTGGTTTTGTCGTTGGTGCTCTCGGCTCCTGCCATCCTCCAAATGAAAATGTTTTACGACACCTTGGAATGTCCAAAAGATACCGTTCCTTGTTCAGAAAACTTTGTTGCACTGACGCAATTCAAGGCTCGACAAACATTTACCGGGAACATCTTGGCATCACAGAAGATGTCTTAGAAGTAGAAGTTGATCCTGAGTAAACTGTTCACATATTGACTCGTATTAATATTGTTATGTCAGAACTTTACTTTGGAACTTCTTTAAACATATTAACCCTTTAAATTTTATTACCAATTTTCTTTAAGAATTAAATTATTTCATGTATATAATTATCTATATTTGTATGACCATTAATGGCACTTATTGTTATCTCGAAGGACTTAATCAAGACCCATCACCTGTAAATTTTAATTTGTAATAAAAAATCAATAGTGTAGTGTAGTGTAGTGTAGTGTAGTGTAGTGTAGTGTAGTGTAGTGTAGTGTAGTGTAGTGTAGTGTAGTGTAGTGTAGTGTAGTGTAGTGTAGTGTAGTGTAGTGTAGTGTAGTGTAGTGTAGTGTAGTGTAGTGTAGTGTAGTGTAGTGTCAGGTGTCAAGTACGCGTCTCTTTAGCTCTGTTTATTTCTGCTTCGTTGGTTTTAATAATTGGTACCCATTATGTAAATTTTGGATTGTTGATTTGCTAAGTATTTCGTGAACATTCTGTCTAAAGTTCTGGATCGATTGATTATTTTCTGTGACTATATTTTTGGATTATCTATTTGACCATTTGGCCTGTGGCGTATCTGTAGTTCATGATTTTGTACAAGTATTGTTTCTTCGTGTCACGATTATTTGGTGAGCCCTAATTTTACAGTTCGTTTGCTTTTGGTATTCCTATCCTGTTGTACAAGTTTCACTTCTGTTGGTGTAATCAATTTTGAATTATTTATCATTTCGTGTTTGACCGTTGGATTTGTTTTGTCTCACTTGTTGTCTCCTAGCAACAGCTAAATTTGATTATTCTATTGGTACTATTTTGGTTGATCCTCATCGTTTATATTTTGAATTTTACACCAGTTTGTATCGTGCCGTATAACCGTCAAATATTTATCAAGATCAACTGTCTCGCTATATATATACGTCGAAATCTTCGCTTGGTTTTATCATATATTCTCCTTTTGTTATTTTTAAATCGCTTGCCATTTATACAGCTACTGTTTAATTTGGTCCTTTATATCCTGCTATCCAAGTTTTATTCATATCTGAACAGTAGGTTTTGAATTATTCATGAATTTGTTTTTGACCGTTGGTCTTAGCCTGTCTGTTATCTCGTCGCCTAGCAACAGTGAATTTTTGAATTTACCTGTCTTAGGACGTCTCCTTTGGGCCAAGTTTTATATTATATTGATTGCTTGGATCTGTTCTATCCACTCGTTATATTCTCGCAGTTTCCAGTTACTGGTTTTTAAATTATCGTCAACTTTGTTCCGCGCCGTGCCATTAATAATTATTCTCAGCCGGCTGGTTTATTTTCATCTATATTTTGTCCTTTTAAGTTTCTACACCGGGTAGGAACCTTTTATTGATAACAAGTTCATCGCTTGACTTTTCTCTACATTTTGATCATCTTTTGAAAGGATCTGTGCTATTGGTTTGGTTTTTATCCGTTTTCTCAGTTCGTAGCGTATTGGGGATTTCCCTATTTTGTTCGTTGTCAAGGTTTCGTTACTGACAATTCAACTTTCAGTCGAAGCGGGGTTTCCCTCTTATCCACATCAATGTCGTCCGATTCAGATGACTGTTCCAAACAATTTCGCTGCCTCAATTCCAAGTTTTCCTCCTCTTCGCAAGCTGGTCTAAGTGTTACCAAACGTCATTGGGTTAAAGATCTGTCTGTTCAATCCGTGTCGGTTGTCCGTTCTTACCCTGAAGGAAAGAAATTTTATTGTTGCAATTTGTGAAAACATTATTGTGAATTTCCCCAATTTCAAGCGTCATTTCCAATCCGTTCATCCTACAACGCTTCTCGTCGCCACTGGCCATTGCTCTATTTGCAAACTTGATTTTCCAAACGCCCAAGCGGTCAGCGTCCACTGCCTGCGACAACATGGTATTTCTTATAAAAATCGTCTAAATTCCGCCATCCCAGTTCTAGTTCGTCGCCTATTAGATCAGAAATTAATTTGGTCTCTCAAGATCTACCAAATGTCTCTCAACAACCAGCCGAAGTCGCCCTCTCCCAATCTCACTGTGACTCGTCTCCGCCTCCTCCACTTCGCCGCTCGACTAGACTTCGTCCAAGTAACTATGTCGAAGAAGGACCCTCTAGTCCGCCTAGTGATCCAGACTCGCCATCGCCGTCCACGCCTGCCCTCTCCAACGATGACAGTGCCTTCATTGCCCCTTCTCCATTGTCCCTTCCACCCAAGTAGTATAGGGAAGAGGGGTTATACGGCGGGTGGATCTTTTGATCCACCAATGGCGTCACCATTTTAGTCTTATATTAATTTATGTGTTAATCAGCAGCGTAGACTTCAGTGTAATTTAGTGGCACTCAACCATGACGTAATCTATCAATTATTTACAAGGACATATGTGTCCCGGAGGGACTTTTATTTTGATAATTAGTTCCGTTTTAAGAATATACCTTGTCGCCTTCCATAGCCCCATACCCCCTCCTAACACCCCAGTTTTAAATATTACTTGAAATTAATTATGGCCCAGAGGGCCCCTTTTTTTACCCTGTGGCCCTATCTCTTAAATAAATCCCCTTTCCTTACCCCCGCCATCACCCTCAAAACACCCCATACCAACAAATCACTACCCTAATTACCCCAAGCACCCATCAAGCACCCCAAACACACGCCCAAGTTACTCCAACATCCCATTCTTTTAACCTCCCTCTACTCTGACCAAAGACCAAGCCACACTAACTGGTTATTAATAACAACATTTATTTGAACCAATTTAAACTAATACAAAAAATATCATAAAACTATAAATTAAAGGCAAAGCAGTACTCACGCATGTACTACACACAGCACATTTGCTTAGTCTTATAATGTCCATAAGCAAAAGTGTCAGAACCATTATCTAAAATGAAACGTTTGTCATCGTATGGACTTAGACCTATTTTGTTCAATTTAATTGAATATATTTCATGATTTTCACTACGGATTTGATTCATGGAAGCCATGGTCTGCTTCTTTTCAAATAAACACTCTTTGTAGCTTGCAACAGACTTCTTAATTCCTTTTGCTGTCTTCTTCTCTACTTGTTTGTTGTTCTCTTCGTACATAATCGAATACATCTTGGGTCGGAGCCCAACAAACTCTTTAATAGGAATTCCATATGTCTCGTCTTTCATTTTACCAAGTACTTTCTTATTTGTTATGCTGTATAGAGCATGGTCTTGTGTGTATTCAGAAGTGTCGAATTGGTCAATGTCGTGTAGCATATCCTGGTAAATGTCTTCGGTCTTTACTTCATAACAAAGACTGTCCGTGTCTGTGAATAACAATTTCGCGTTGGGGCCATACTTTTCCTTCATGTACCCGTAGCGGAACTGGTACATGAGCACCTTGGAGAGATCCAAAATGGTGAATCAAACGTAAATTGGGCGGTTCAAGTACAACTTGGTCTTTCGCATATTCACTGCTGCCAGATCCTCAGAAAATATGCGAAAGGAATCAAAAGATGGAGAAGCAGCGAGTTTGGATAATTTAGCTTTATCGTTCACCAGCTTTACGTTTACTCTCTTTCTCAAGTTCTCCATGGTCTTACCAAACACGGAATTGTTCTTTAGTTTGAAAAAGTCTTTCTCGAAGTCGTTGGCTGCGCGCTTTCGCTTCTCAGTGTTGAAATCAATGTAGGACTTGAGCCACGGACTCTGTTGAAACACCAACACTCTATGAATCTTAGTCAGTTCCATCCCCAATGTCAAGTATTGCTTTAGATTGCGGTAGTGGACAGCATAAGTGATCTTGTCTTGGAGGTTGGGGACCAACTTGGGCACAGCACCACTACCAAGTTTTAAATCTTTCGATAGCTGCTGAGAATTAGGCGATAGCATCTCTGGAGAAATCTTCACTTTTTGAGGTGCTAGGGGGTAATCGAGAAGATCGCCATTGATCGCCAGGTATTCGGGAAGTACTCGAGTTGTTTTCGTGGCCTCGTGGGAATTAACTAAAGTGAATCACAGTTTGATTTTTGAAAAGTGTTAATATATTACTTTGCAAATCTTTTCTTCTTGGAGCGGTTTCTGTCATTGATCAGTTTATACAAGGTGAGAAATAGTTTCAAAACTGTGACGTTGTTTATCTTATATACTATATACAAAATCTATAAATACTTGATCGGATCTCAAAGCCAGAAATATTCAGCTTATAAAGTTCGCTGGAAGTTGGGCCTTCAACTGTGTCCTGTTTTAAAGCTCTTCTCTTATCGAAGAAATTGTCAGTATTAATGATAAAATCGCTTTATGAATTTAAGTTTAATTTTGGTTGAATTGTGTGCTGTGCTCACTGGTCAGTGACTCATCATTTGTGCACACCAGAGCTGCAACGGTGGTCTGACCACAGAATAGTAGATACACCAGAAGTCTGACTCTTGTGAAAGTACTAAAATATTCTATAATCTGGTGTCTAAGTGCCACCAATTGTATATTTTGATAAATTGTTGAAAAGCTATTGTGAAGTGTTGGGAAACTTAAAGCCTTGAATATGTTGAAAGCCTTGAAGTGAAGAAATATATCTGTTGAAACTACATTACTGAGTATTGTCGACTGTCTTATTTAAAATACTAGCAGAATTACAAAATGTTAGTGATGTGCATTACACTTGAATGCCACTGACAGCATATTTATGGCAGGTAAAATGTTGTTTTGGAACATAATGTTGATATTTATCTGGGGTGATTAATTCTTTGAAAGTTTTCATGGCGATAATGTAATATTGATTATTTTTGTGGAAACACCATGAAGAATATTTATTTGGTAAGCTTTCGGCCTGAGTCAACAGGCTGAAATGCTATAAATACTGTATGTTACATGGTGTTTCCACAAAAATAATCTACATGTATATGATCTGGGGTGAGTTGTACAAAGATGAGATAGCTTATCTAGTTGATAAGTTCTAGCTAAACAACAGCACTAATCATGCTTTGAACAATCTAATATAAAATTTTATCCACTGAATAGTTATGTACATGATAGTGTTGTTCAGTGGATAAAAGTTAAATTGGGTTGTTCAAAGCACCACTAGAGTGGTTCTCTAGCTAGGATTTATTCACCAGATAAGCTATCCAGGCTTCATACAAAAATCTGAATTTTACAAGTTCACTTCATGTAAAACTTGGGGGCATGTTTATGATGCGAATATATGCTGTTTTGGAAACAGCCAGTAAAGATGTATGTATAGTATGTGCCATGTTCAAATTAGCAATACATGTATAAAATGATTTAAAATACTGAACTATCATTTTTTTTGTGTGTCTGTGTGCTTTTCACACATTTAGCATGCATTGCTTCTTAAGTCTATATCTCTTTCTGTGCTTAACAACGGTAGTCACATGTACGCATTGCTTACCTATTTTTAGTCTTGTATCAATTTATTTATCATAACAACAGCATTCTCATTCAGCCATGACGTACCCTAGCAACCGATTAGCCAAAACTTTAGTTGGCGAATCTAAACTAAAGAAACAAATGCATTTCTATCTAACTAACGTAACATATTGATTCCTTCTCTTTCGGCTGATCTATCGAAAGAGGTTGGTGTCGGTTAACGAACAAAACCAGATCGATAGAGACATTGGTAGAAAACAACATAAACCTAGATAAACTAAGATTTGAATATATTAGAACATGTCCAGCTTCGTTCAATCCGTGAACAAAGACGGATGATTATCAAGGAATTACATGATCTCAACGAAGAAAAGAAAGCACACTTATCTGTATAAACATTGATTATATTTACTCGCAATATTATTTCGAAACCTTGCGTGTGTAACACCTTCGCTCCCCCTCGTTATGATGTATCGTAGAAAGAAAAAAAGAAAGAAAGAAACGTACTTGAATAAAGACGTGGCGTCCAAGTGACGTCCCACATGTGGTTAGTAAACATTTTGGACATATATGTCCACATTTTGAACAGAAATTTTATTACCGTGGAAACCTTACCAGTGGATAAGTGCGAGAAATCGAATTTATCTGTTCGACGCTTAGTTTCTGTTTATGCGAAAAGGTAAGTCACAGAAATCTATTAATATATATTTCAACCTTGGCGAGGATAAACATCTATCAAAGTGATGGTCTTAGCCTTAACCAACTGCAAACGGGAAGAGAAATGGAAAGTTTTTTTCCATTTTGTAATCCGTCTATTGTAAAACATTCTTACTCATAAATGTATTATTTTACATACGCATTTACTTGTTTTGTATATAGGATGGCTCACGTATGCGGGACGTGTTCAAAGAGTTTTAGTCAGCTTACCAATTTGAATCGCCATAAACGTACTGCTCATGGAACCAAGAAGTTTGTTTGTGAGAACTGCAACGAGTCATTTACACGCAAAGACACCCTGAAGCGACATGAATGGAAACATCTAAAGACGATGATATGTATGTGTAGTCGTTGTTCAAAGGAGTTCTATCGTCAGGATAAGTTCGCTGAACATCAGGTTTTCTGTAAAGAGAACACTCGAAAAAGAAAGCTAGGAGAGGCCGATGGCATTCCTACTCCGAAAAAACGAAAAGCTGATAACCAAACTGGTGCAGGAGAAGCGGAGAGACCTCCAGAAGACGGTGACGACCCTTGTCAGTTCACATCAGCCTTTGAAGACTCCTTGAAGAAAGTTGAGCTCAAGCCGAGAAAAGATCAAAAACACGACATGTCACAGTTCTACGTGGGAAATCCAAACCGGTCCTAAATCACCTTTCCAAAGAGTTGAAAGAGAAGAAAGGACTCAAGTGGTTTATCAGCGTGAAAGTACGATTTGTAAAACCTAAACCCGAAGGCGAGGGGTGGAAAGCCGAACCTCACTTCCGTAGTCCCTGTATGACAACAGTGAATAGGCACGAACTTGAAAACCAACTTCAAGAAGCGAAACAAAAAATAACAAGTTCCTGGCCATCTATCAGAAAGAAGGAAGCGGTTGCGTATTGGATCAAATAATTCATCTGGACTTGAACATGGTCCAGTATGCTCCACTGAAAGGTTCGAGTTACATTCCACTACCAAAGAAACTCAACATCAAGAAAGGTATCGTCAACATTAAGAATTCTGACGACAAGTGTTTTATGTGGTCAGTTCTCGCAGCTCTTCACCCCATTCACTGGAAGAATAATCCTGAAAGACTTTACCACTATCAACGCTTCAAGGATAAGTTAAATTTTAGTGGACTCGAGTTTCCTGTTACCGTTGACAAAGTTGGAAAATTCGAACGACAAAACAATATTTCAATTAACGTCTTTGGCTTTAAAGATGTACTGTTTCCAATCTACATTACAAAAGAACGTTTTGACACTCACGTTAATTTACTATTATACTCCCAAGAGACTATAAGACATTACTGCCTCATTAAAGATTTGAATAAATTACTCTACGACCAAAATCTTCGCAAGGCCCGAATGTTTTATTGTCGTTATTGTCTGCATGGATTTATCCGAGAAGATCTGCTACAAAACCACGAACCTCACTGCTGTCAACATGGCCCTCAACGCTTCGAGCTCCCGAACGAAGACAACGCTACACTTTTCTTCAAAGATTATTATAAACAATTAAAAGTACCATTTGTCATTTATGCAGATTTTGAGAGCCTGACAATGAAGATCGACTCGGGAGCGCAGAACCCAGAAAAGTCCTCCACCGAGAAGTATCAGCGCCATCAGCCTTGTGGATTTTCCTCTTGCACCAGTTCCACTACGGGTACATGAAGGAAAAGTATGGCCCCAACGCGAAATTGTTATACACAGACACGGACAGTCTTTGTTATGAAGTAAAGACCGAAGACATTTACCAGGATATGCTACACGACATTGACCAATTCGACACTTCTGAATACACACAAGACCATGCTCTCTATACAGCATAACAAATAAGAAAGTCTTGGTAAAATGAAAGACGAGACATATGGAATTCCTATTAAAGAGTTTGTTGGGCTCCGACCCAAGATGTATTCGATTATGTACGAAGAGAACAACAAACAAGTAGAGAAGAAGACAGCAAAAGGAATTAAGAAGTCTGTAACAAACGACAAATACGACATGCAAACTACAAAGAGTGTTTATTTGAAAAGAAGCAGACCATGGCTTCCATGAATCAAATCCGTAGTGAAAATCATGAAATATATTCAATTAAATTGAACAAAATAGGTCTAAGTCCATACGATGACAAACGTTTCATTTTAGATAATGGTTCTGACACTTTTGCTTATGGACATTATAAGACTAAGCAAATGTGCTGTGTGTAGTACATGCGTGAGTACTGCTTTGCCTTTAATTTATAGTTTTATGATATTTTTTGTATTAGTTTAAATTGGTTCAAATAAATGTTGTTATTAATAACCAGTTAGTGTGGCTTGGTCTTTGGTCAGAGTAGAGGGAGGTTAAAAGAATGGGATGTTGGAGTAACTTGGGCGTGTGTTTGGGGTGCTTGATGGGTGCTTGGGGTAATTAGGGTAGTGATTTGTTGGTATGGGGTGTTTTGAGGGTGATGGCGGGGGTAAGGAAAGGGGATTTATTTAAGAGATAGGGCCACAGGGTAAAAAAAGGGGCCCTCTGGGCCATAATTAATTTCAAGTAATATTTAAAACTGGGGTGTTAGGAGGGGGTATGGGGCTATGGAAGGCGACAAGGTATATTCTTAAAACGGGACTAATTATCAAAATAAAAGTCCCTCCGGGACACATATGTCCTTGTAAATAATAGATAGATTACGTCGTGGTTGAGTGTCACTAAATTACACTGCAGTCTACGCTGCTGATTAACACATAAATTAATATAAGACTAAAATGGTGACGCCATGGGTGGATCAAAAGATCCACCCGCCGTATAACACCTCTTCCCTATACTACTCACCCATCTCCCAATTTTCCCAGCAACATCAAGCTTCCACGGAAACGTTGCCACCTGTTTCTCCCTAGCCCATCCCATTGTCGCCAATGACCCAGCTTATACTTCCTGCTTCAACTTTGACTGATCCTAACCCCACCATCATTGTTGACCCCCCTGTTATTCCTACGAATGATTCGTCTCCATTCACCTCCATAGCAACTCAAATGCTGGTGTAGTTGACTTTCAGAACAGATGGTCTCCCGTCTTCTCAGCGGACTCCTCCTGGCAAGATTTCTCCTCTAAATGCTCTGACTTTGCGGACGATGTCCTCAAGACCAGTGTCTTAACCTCCAAAAAATCCAGACCCACTCCTCGTCGTCCTGACCGTCCAGCCGCCCGTGCTCCTTTCAACAACCGTCGTCACCTTGAGTTAAATCCGATTCTCGCTCGTACAGTCTCTACAGAATTTCGAAGAAGCGTGCTGCTCGACAGGTTTTTAACAACAACTCGCCTTCCATTACTGGCACAGCCGATGAAGCAAACGCCTTCTTTACTAAAGTGTTCGACAATAAAGATTGTAATCCTGAACTCATCAAACAGAAGCTTGAAGAGTTTGTCCCAACTGGTCCCACTGATGACAGTCTTACAGCTAACCCTACTCCAGCAGAAATTACTAAGAAACTCCGTTCTCTATCCAACTCCGCCCCTGGTTCTGACAAAGTCGAATATCGCTACCTTAAAGCTGATGATCCCAAAGGGGAAATCCTTTCACTCATCTTTGCCAGATGTTTATCCGAATGCGATGTGCCTGCCTCCTGGAAAACTTCTACCACAGTCCTCATCCACAAGAAAGGTTCCTCCAATGACGTGTGCAACTTTCATCCCATTGCCCTGATGAGTTGCATCTACAAACTCCTGAGTATTTTGGCCAATCGCTTGGTGTCTTACTCCAATGACCTCATGTCTCCTTCCCAGAAGAGTGCACGTCCTTCCGAAGGTTGCTATGAACACATTTTTATTCTCCAATCTTTGGTCGCCGATGCTCAACGTCTCAATAGAAATCTTTGCATTTCCTGGTTGGACCTCCGTAATGCGTTTGGTAGTGTTCCCCATGGTGTCATCGCCACAACTCTATCTCACATTGGTATTCCTCAATCCATCATTGATCTTATTGGCAATGTGTACACCAATGCTTCCACTGAAGTCCGTACTCCAGCTGGAACCACTCCTCCTATCCCCATTTTGGCTGGCGTTAAGCAAGGTTGCCCTCTATCTCCCATCCTATTCAATCTATCCATCGAGCTAATCCTCCGTTCCGTCACTGCGAAAGCTGAATCTCTGCGATCTGGCCCAGCTAAACATCATGGTGCCCCAATCTCTGTTCTGGCCTACGCTGACGATCTCGTCATCGTCTGTCGAAAGTCTGAAGATCTCCAACATCTCCTTGATGCTGCCAGCTCCTCAGCTACTCTTCTTGGCCTTGAATTCCAGCCAGAAAAATGTGTCTCGTTGACTCTCACCAAGTCGAATGTTGCTGCCATCGATTACCTCGTCCAAGGCAAAACCATCTCTGCTCTCCTCCAACAAGAACATTATCGTTATCTTGGCATTCCTATTGGTGTTATCCGAGACGTCTCTGATCTTCACACTCTCGTTGACCACCTTTGCAACGACCTTGATGAGATCAACTCCTCTCTCCTAGCGCCATGGCAGAAGCTTGATGCTATACGAACCTTCATTCAACCTTGTCTTACATACGTTCTCCGCGCTGGCAACCCCTTCAAACGCTCTCTCATCAATTATCGAAAGAAGTTGATTGACGTAGTTCGCTCCGCATGCAACTTACCGCTCCGAGCCACATCCCACTTTATCTTCGCCTCCAGGAATGTTGGTGGTCTTGCTTTTCACGATCAACTCGCTGAAGTTGATGCTCAAGTCATCGTTCAAGCTTTGAAGATGCTATCCTCTTCTGACACCTTTGTTTCCCACATTGCCAAAGCCGAGTTACACCAATCTGTCCGCTTTGCTGCTCAAGACAACCCTTCTCCTTCCCTCATCTATGAATTCCTTTCTGGCTCCACTTGTGGTAACTTACATCCCAACAAGATTCGCTATCGCAAGCAATCCATTTGAACTCGGGCCCGATCATCTTGTCGTCGCCAGAAAGTGTCTTTCTCTGTTCCTGACAACGGCGCTCCATCTATCGCTTCCCTCGATATAGGTCCCATCCTGGCAAAATCTTGCTGTAGTTTCCTTCACCACCTCGTGCAAAGTCATGCTGCCGAGAAACTCACCTCTCTTCCTGAGCAAGGCAACTTTGCCAGAGCCCTTGTCGCTGAGCGCTTTTACAATGGTTCCTCTTGGGCTTACAATGGCCTTAACATCAGTTTCAAAGATGGGAGATTCATCCATCGCGCGAGACTAAATGTTGTCCCAACCAACCAAAACAAATTCCGTTGGTCCAATATTTCCACTATTTTGTAATATATAAATAATATATTTTATAATATATAATATTTCCATATTTCCATATTTCCAATATTTTCAGAAGACGAAACCCTGCCAGACATAATCTGCCACTGTCGCCAACAGATGACTGAGATCCGAGATCGTCACAGCAGAATCGTCGACCGCCTCTCCAACGCGACCCGATCTGGTGAAGTTAAATTGAACCAACAAATTCCCGACATCCCTGAATGTTGGTATGTCGACGCGCTCATACAAGTCGCTATTCCGCAAACTTCGTTGCAGTGATGCAATCCAAGGATCTGCTATCATTTACTATAACCATACATGTACGATGATGGTCATAATTAACTTTTAACATATGTGAATAATGGATGAATTATTCGCTTATCGTAGTGTACTGCATGGTCGCTTTTCTCGAAAACAAAATTGTTTCAGAAATAATATTATTGTCATATGGCTCGTCGCTTCGTATAAACTGCATGGTTGCTTTTCTCGAAAACAAAATTGTTTCAGAAATAATATTATTGTCATATGGCTCGACGCTTCGTATAAACTATAAAGAAAGTGCGTTCTTATCAATTTGTCGAACCACAACCACTGTGCTATCCTTAATATCTTCTCTTTATCTAATTATTTTGATTTACAATGATTACTAGTATTTTACAATTAAAAATGACTCAGAGTAAAAGAGAAAAAAACAACAAAAAAAATAGAGTTTGTTAAAACGAAAAGTCGCTGCTCGAATAAAACTGTTCGCATAACGAGATGTTCTGCGCTTCGGATTAGATAAGAGTCCAGATTTACGTAGACGGTACTTAAGTGTTCTTTGTGGGGGAACTAAACAATTGATCTTATGAGATGGATCCTTAATATGGCTTAAAGATTCTTAATATGGCTTAAGGTGAGTCTGCATTCTATACATATTCTGCAGTCTTCAGTCTGCAATTTATAGCACAGTGGGTATTTTATACCCATTATGCAGATTATACTGAGTGTATTGACCGATTCATCAATCTATATATTTACCAGTTATAATCTGCCTTTATTAAGCTCAGGGTTTATGTCAGTCATCAGTGTCTTATCAGTTTATCATGGTGACACAGGCATTTCCTAATTCGCTTATTTGTTCTTTTCTTTACACGAGGACGTTTAATATCTCGGTTAAAGAAGGTGAAGTCGCTGAGGCCGTATTCTTAGCCGTTCTATCGCAATCGGAAGAATACCCCCAGCACCGTTTTCGAAAAAATGTCCCAGCCCAATACGGCACACATGAAACAATGTTTGAGTCGTGTTTCTTCCACTGATCTCGAAAAAGACTACATATATAGAGCATCTATTGTTTCGCGCGAGGCAAAATTTGAAGTCGGACGAAGTGAGGAAAAAAATCCCGCGGCAGCCATATCCTGTAGGACCCACTTCGTAGTTATATCACTATTGCTGAATCATAGTTTTCGCTTTAAAAGATCGGGTTTTCAACGAAAACCAGCTAAACTTTACATTTTTAACAAGAAAATCTATCAGTCGCTATGGGAGAACTACAAAGTAGCTGGGATCATGGAAAATCAGCCGAAATTTCACTGTTTTTACTGAGCGAAAACCAGCATCAGCCACCAGCTACAGTTTGAAGAATGATAATAAAGGACTAAAGTAAGGAACATCTTGTATTAACTTTAGCAGTTTGACAGTGACTTTATGATAAAGCAAAAAGCAAAAATATTATCGTTTCTATATCCGTCTTTTTCAACGTATGTCGGATCGGACGATCTGGGGGTTTATACAAGATGCTTATTGGAAGTTTGCTGTTACTTTATTTAACAGGAAAATTTAGCATTTAACTCACTGTTTTACTATTATTGATGAGGTCCTGTTACTATAATATTGACGAGACAATTCCTGTTCACCTATTTATGAATTATAGTGGCAAGTTCCACCTGCCTCTCCTGACAGTAACAGTCTACAGTCTGCAAATATCTTTATACAAAACAAAGAGAGTTCACTGACTGCTAGCAACTGCAGATAAAAACGTTTCATACAACAATAGATAAAAAGAGTCATGTCCAGCATTTATCGTGTGCATTTTACATAATTTATTTGTAAATACATTGTCTTCTTGTAAAAAATATACTTTTTTGTTAAGTTACATGTATTAACTTACATGTAACTTACATGTAACTTACATGTTGCTTTATTTTACCCTGTCCTTATTATTATATATGTAGTGAACTCATTGCTGCCTAGGTTTGCTGAGAATTCTTTCTTTGATAAAGAATTGCTGGCTTAGGCAGCAATGGTTAATGACGTAAGCCATTGCTGGAGAAACTTGCCAAGGATTTTCTATTTGACAAGTCAAATTGTCTGATATTTGAAAGAGTAGAATCATCTGAGATTGAAGTAAAATTATAATAAAGGGGCATGGTTTGGCCAGCTCTGATTAAACGCACAGAATTTACTGGTTATTCTCTACTGTAATCTTGCATCATACAACCACAGGCTTTACATATCGGGCTAGACTTTTTAGGCTTCATGCCCATCTATGTTTTTTTCCTTAGATCCACACAACTTTTTTATGCACAAATGTCACTTGCTGATCTTGGCAGAAGACAAGATCAATCATTATTTTTTTTTAAATCAGTGATAATATCAATGCATGTACAGAGGTTTGTATATAAGATTCTAGCTTACTTGAAGCTAGTGAAAGCCGCTCTGGATATTTATGCTGGATACCTTTAACTCTATCATGCAGTCATATCTAAAGTGTTCTTTCTAGAGGTCCAGTAAGGGTTATCCCTCATTGGTCAGTCTTACTACAGGAGGAACCTAGATTACCCGGAAGAAACCTGTGGTGTTAGGTAGGGTCAAACTAGAAGCACTCCTCTCAAATGCATCCAAGCTGAAATTTTAATCTTATAAGTGCATCAAGTAGGAGTTAAACCCAGATTGCAGGGTAACATCCTTAAATCTACAGTAACACTGGATAACTGGAAAGACTTTTCTTGCTTTCAGCAAACTAGATAACATTTTAATCTGCTACAGTACATGTAGGTACAGTAAAGCTGCATTGATCGAGTAGGAATCAAACTTGGGTTACTGTACAACCTGTAACTTAATGGCCAGTAAGATGCTCTAACCATAATAAACTACCACCAACTCAAAATGTTATGTATGTATTTTGTTTGAGACATACTGTAGAGAAAATAAATGTGCTGTTTAAACAAAAGTGTTCGATAGAGTCAAACTGAAAATATTATCAAGGGTTTGGGCGAAATACATACTGTACTGTAACCATAATAAAACCATCGGAACTGGTTGAACATTAGCCCAAATTCGAAAAAACTATCGTTTGTTACATATCACACTAGAAAGCAAATATACTAAAAATATACAATAAAATAAAGTGTCCAACTTAAAATATTTACTGGAAGACAATGAGCACAAGTCAGATTTAACCATGTCTCACTGAATTATAACGACAAAGAACTGAACAAACCGCTCTATTCAACTTCGAATTCTTCATGTGAACAGTATCGACAGCGGTTAAGTTTAAACAGACACAGTTATGCTTCTTGGGGTTTAATCGGCAAGAAAAAAAAATCAAAACTTAGACAAACACATCGTCGTAAATCATCAAATAATACGCGTTAGTAGAAAGAAACAAATACACAGGCAGTCACATCCAGACATTTCACATTTGTTTGAAGCAAATAAACAGGCAAGTGTATTTTGTAAAAAAAGACTTTCTAAACAGGAAAATAGTTCAAAACACTAACTATTACTGAAAATAAGATTACAAACGTCAATTCGGTGGTAACTCTTCATAACATCCAATAATTTGGCAAAAAACGCCGTTCAACTGCTTCGACTCCTATTTACGCCATATTAAATGGGACCCAGGTGGGTCTTACTGGAAATGGCAGCCGCTAATTTATTCCGAATTAACAGCTCGAGCTCAGATGCTCTATCCAGTCTTTTCCGAGATCAGTGTGTTTCGTCCCTTTTCATTGTTTGCTCTTGCCAACAATCTCCAGAGCCAGCGATCCTTTTGGCCACTATATCGCTTCCAGACTTTCGCACGTCCAATATTATTATAAATAGTGGCGTGGGCTCCCTGTGGCTTGGAACTCGTGTGAGTAGAGATTAGTTGGTCTCTCCGGTGCTTCGAGGGTTTTTCGCCGGGCTCTCCAGTTATTCTCCCTCGATAAAATCAACACTTAGGTCTTAGCTGTAATTCGTGATCTGACATGTGTGTCATAAATGTGTCGTATGGCGGCTGCTAGTGCGCCATTAATATGCATTTAACTCTGCCACTTGAAACTAGTATGTAATTGCTCTTGAAAAGCCCCTTGTGGAAAGAAGTAATTAAACGCAAGTTTGTATTTGAATCAATGTGACAATGCCAGAGCCCATGACGTTTGTGTGGCTGTGGCTATCAATTCTGCACAAACTTACAAGCAATATTGTAAAGCTGACTGACGAGCTAGCTGTTAGCACGTCAGGGCACCACAATTGTATCTAACTGCGGAATGCCCAATACCTTTCTTCACAAACTCGATGTCGTCAAAAAGCCGCCAAAATCATTGGTGTAAAAAACATCGCTTGTATTCTCGTTCCCAGAGCTCACGTTCTGTGTTCGTGGCTTATGGGTGCCACAAAAAAGGACACTCAGAAATAAATAGGATATAAAGCTACCTACCGAGCCAGCCGCTCAGCGGCTACTCCTTAGGGCTCCGCAAGTATATGCACGCACGTGTACTTACAATATGCGACATTTTCATACCAAACAAACTGAACTGCAAAATATCTTACTCTGTTATTTTAAGTGTTCCATCAAATAATTAAGACAAACTTAATTTTCGTGCCATACACCTTGATCTTTACCTAGAAATGTTGCCCATTAGAAACCTATTTATTTTGGCTGCGACTAACGCCAGACGATTATCATTGTGTGCCATATTTACAAATAACAAATTATCATCAACATATAACCCAACAAAAAAGAATCTTACCAGTTTTTGTAAAGACGGTGGGACTTCCCAGTGCTGCTTTATATCACTTAAACCAGTACATCTAGAAACAAAATATTGATAGTAAAAGTTCAGCTTTTTGCAGTGTATATATTACAAGTGATATTTGACTTTTCGCTCGATTAAACTGCGTGTTGTAGAAAGTTACGGTGAAGCAAAATTTCGAGACATTGTAAGGTTATAATACATTGTAAGGTGGATCGATACAGTTTTTTTGTGAAATTTAGATGTATATCAGCTTGACACTGACAGATACAAAGGGGATATTACACGGTGGCGAGAAGATATGGATTTTATGTTCGAGTGGCAAGGACAATATCTCACAAGTGAGCGCAGCGAACGAGTGAGATATTGCTCTTGCCACGAGAACATAAAATTCATTACTTTGAGCAACCGTGTAATGTTCTATTTATTATATGACAATGAAATTATGCGTGGAAATGATGTTGATAAATTGGGTTAATGCAAAAACTACAACCGCTTGACCTAAAACTTTTAGAAAAATACAACAGCTTATTCGAATACGTCATTTTACGTGAAAAACTGAATTAAGAGAAGTTACTGGCTCAAATTTACTTGATTCGAAACTTACGGCAAAAGGCGTAAATTTTGACTTGTCGATATGTCACTCGCGAGCGTTACGTACGAGAAGTACGCCACTCGGTTCCCGGATGTAGTGAAATATGGATTCTACGAGTGTTTTAGTTGCTAGTAAAATACTTTTCTCCATATAATAATGTTTAATATACATAAATTAATATTTCTAATTTTGAATTCTGTTATTTTTAGTAACGTTGAGTCAGTTGTTTTCGTCAAGCATAAACAATCAATAGAAAGATTATAAAAAGACCTGTAATGCCAATAGTTTACAAAAGCGAAAAATAACGTTTTCTTTAATAACATTCTTTTGGGTTATTTAATTTTTGGTTAAAGGAAGATTTTGGCTATAGAAAACATCGTACAAAATTTAACCATAAGTCACCGGATAAAATACCGAAGTACACTGGGTTTCTTTTAATTTGTAGTTTTCATTTTGTAGCATTTCACGCGCATCGTACGTATAATGGCGCAAGATGGCGTCAGCATGCAGCTTGCGTGCGTCATGTCATTTTGATGGTCCTATTTGGTAATCCTTCCAACTAGGAAACGAACCCGCAATCTTACGATTGTAGTACAGTGCTCTGACCACTGAGCTATACATAAGGAGCCGTTTTAATTCTTAGTCCGGAATCGGTATAAAATGTGGGGTCACTACTTAATGTTGGTAGTAATGTACTGAAATATCCATTCCTTGGCGGATGTTTGGCTGAAGAGGGATAAATTGTGTCAGTGGGACAATAACAACTTTTGAATTTTATTTCTATATTAAAAGTAGATTTTAAATTTTGAATACTTCACCTCCCATCAAAATGTTATTTAATTAAATCTGTGCCCTACAAAATGAGAGGGGAAATTTTCATACCCCATCAAAATATCCTCCACCTCTGGGTTGTACATACTTTATGACCAGTTCCTTAGCTAAATTCACTATATACCTGTCTTTGGAATCCATGACGGTATCAGCAGTAGCCATTAGCGTTTGAACAGCATCTCGAGAAAGCATGCCATGCTCAAATTGTTTCCAGTAGCTGACCTGTTGGGCCTTGATTATCCTTAGGCGCCCTTCTTCAGTCATCTCAGCAAACTCCTTTGGAGAAGGTTGGTTCGGAACAATACTAGAACAGCCAGGACATGTGCTATGACGAATGACCAGCAAGTCTTGTTTACCTTCTTGTTGCTAAAAAATGAATGAAAGATAAATTAAGACATCGTGTACAGTGCTACTCTGGTTTAAAATTAAGAAAGAACGTTGCCTTTTTATGTACGACGACACTTGTGAATATACATCTCTCTAGGCGAAAAGAAGAATTACATGGGCTCATATAATATATATATATATATATATTATATGCGTATAAACCATACCTTAAGTTAAGATGAGAAAATTTCGATTCGATTATTCGCTAAGGAACATTCCGATACGATCACAAGATGCTTATTTGAGAAACGTGATAGTAAAAACTGAAAGTGTAATCAGGCGCATGAGATGGAAAGCCTACTTTTCCCTTTTTGGTGAACAAAACATACGTGAAAACAATCCTTTTGGACTTCCTTCAAATAAAGCACCACCAACAATCATAGAAATGAAACCTTTCGAGGAGGACTTAATAAAATTAGTAGAAAACATTCAATTTCGGAAAATAAACAACCACTTCCAACAACATTTGGCAAATGACTTAAAGAAAATCAAATCGTCACCAAACATGTTCATTTTCGCAGATAAAACTAGAACTATTTACGAAACAGACACATACAATAAGCTTTTGCATGATAACATAACAAAAACATACAAGCATGGATCAGAGGACACAGTAAAAGAAATTGATGAAGAACTAAATCCGCCATTTTGTGGCGACAATTTTTTGACTGACAGGAGATAGGAGCCCGCATTCTAGGTATATTATTTCTATGGTCTGCACCCACATACCAAAACGCATTACACCACAGCAATTTTAACCAACAATTAGTATACACGCAAGCCAATGAGGAAACAAGCCAACCACGTAGGAAGTGACATAGAAACATAATTTGGTTTAACCCACCATACAGCAAGAACGTTAGAACACACATAGGACGATGTTTCTTAAAGTGCCTCTATGGTCTGTGGGATCTTTACATATTTAAATAACTTAGGTTAAAAGAAAATGTTTCCCGAAATTTGTTCTCAAAATTATTAAATGCTCGCCCATAATAAAAATATTAAGTGCTCCGAAGTTGGCCAAATCAGCCCAAATCGCGCCATTTTCAAACTTAGACCGTTTTCTTGGGCCTGGGCTCTAATTGATAGATTTACGTCACATTTGCGTCACAGTCGGAACACCAACATTTCTTCCACCGAGTCTGAGTCAGACGAACCATCTTGGAACATATTGATGAATATATCTAAAGTTTTCATTGCTTAAATAAAGGTTTAAGAGACGCAATACCAAAAACACACTAAATAGTCAGAAGTTCGGTTCCGACCGTGACGTCACAGAGTAAACTCGCACCCTGTCCCTAATGCACGGTCACAGTTATAGAGATACCAACTTTGAAGCGCTGTTATATAATGGGCGGGGATTTAATATTTTTGAGAAAAAATTTCGGGAAACCTTTTCTTTTAACCTAACTTATTTAAATATTTAAAGATCCCACAGGCCATAATGGCACTTTAAACTTAATTGATAAACATTTCCCACCACACAACAAGCTACACAAGATTTTCAACAGAAACACAGTAAAAGTTAGTTATAGCTGCATGAACAACATTAAATCCACAATCACGAAACACAACACACACATTCTTAGGAAAAATGAAGGAAAAAACAATATAACTGCAGAAATAAAGATCAATGCCCACTCGGTGGGCAATGTTTCACAAACAACAAACAATCATATATAAAGTAACTATTTCGACAAACAACACCAATGACACTAAGCATTACATAGGCATGACAGCAAACAGTTTTAAGGAGCGATACAGAAACCACACATAATCTTCTCAACACAACAAATATTCAAACGAAACCGAACTCTCCAAACACATATGGAATTTGAAAAACAAAAAACAAAACGATGACGTAAGCAACTCAACCTATTTAAGACAGCGCCGAATCGAAAATCTTCAGCCGCCTGAAGATCGCCCAGCTTGAAACTGACAGTAGCGACCATCAATATTTGAGGTAAGCCCACTTATAGTATATATATATATATATATATATATATATATATTCTGTGTTATATCCGCTCTACTTCGGTATCGAGCACTCTATTTCATATATGATTCCAAACTCGATACTTCTCTCTCTCTATATATATATATATACATATGATCTCAAAAGCACAAGACTTAAAATACACTTCAAATAAACGACACATAAACATGTTTCGGCAACACTTATGCCATCTTCAGTACTGAGCAGTAATGGATTAAAATATTTACAAGCAGTATTTATATAACTTAACCTAATTTGTATTACAATGGTGATACTAATCTAAATCTAAATATTTAAAATATAAATATTTTAATACATTACTCCTTAGTACTGAAGATGGCATAAGTGTTGCCGAAACATGTTTACTTTTAAAAAATTTGTCGTTTATTTGAAGTGTATATATATATATGAATTTGAAGATTTGTAATCCAGGCATAATGTAGTAGGTAAGTGTTCCCCGGATTATATTATTAAAGTTTTGAGCTTTCAACTCGGTTCTTCGAGTCTTCTTCAGAAAAGTTTAACGGTGTATTCGAATGTTCGCGCTGTTCCTCACGTAATTGTATTCGACGAGAGCGTCTGATTGGTGCGATGCTAGGAATAGGTGGCGTTTGATTGGTTGTGATGGGACGCGTTGCTAACCAGGTCTGTGTATAGTTGATGGTGGTCGTGGAGTGTCCAGTGTTCGACGGGTGGATTTCTTCAGAAGGAACGGAAGGTGGGCGTGAATCAGGATTGTTATGTGAACGTTTTAATTGAAGGTAGGTTGTAGGTATGTCGATGTATCGGTTTAATGTACGTATGTCTATGCTGTGCCACGCTTCTTTAAATTCGCGCGCATGTTTGGTAGTCGCTTGTCCTAGTATTTTCGTTCGTGACCAGTCAAAAGTGTGTCCGTTGTCGTCAGCGTTTTTGGCAGGAAGTGAATTATGGTCATGTCGGTTTGTAGCGTTCTGATGTTCTTTCAGTCGTGTCTCAATCTTTTTAGATGTTTGTCCAATGTATTGTGGCGAGCAGTTACGGCAAGGAAACATGTAAATAGCGTTGTGTCTATCGATTGTAATCGTCTTGTCTTTGTGTTTCGTGAAATGATATCTAAGATTATGTGTTGGTTTGTGTGCTATGTCAATGTTAAATGGTCGGAGAAGTCTAGCTGTCATTTCTGACGCAGTGTGGATGTATGGTAAAGTGATCCTAGTCCTTTCAGGAGCAGGTTGGTCAGGTGTGATGTTCGTTGGCTTTCGTTTTTTGCGCGTTAAGACTTTGTTGATGAAGTTCTTAGGGTAGTTGTTCATACGGACTGTCGAGAGAAGGTATCTACGTTCTTCTGTTTTGGATTGTTCTGTGTTACATGCAGTGCGTGTCAATTCGGTTCAATAATGTTTTAATACAACTGATTTTGTGTTGAGTAGGTGGTTGCTGTTGTAATTCAGTATTTGGTCAGTGTGTGTTTTCTTTCGGTAGACTTGGGTGTGCAAGGTGCCGTCATTAGTTTTAGTCAGTAAGACGTCGAGAAAAGAGAGTTCGTTTTTCTGTTCTTCTTTTGTGAATTTAATATTTTCCGTGACGTTGTTAATATTTTGTCAGTTTTGTCTTTATTGATTATTGCAAACACGTCGTCTACGTATCTGTCCCATGTTCTAATGTCGTTGTTGTTAGTCACGGTTCTCTTTTCTAGTTCCTGCATCACTGCTTCAGCAAGGAAACTGGAAAGAGGTGACCTCATAGGGGTTCCTGATACTTGTCGGTAGAAAGTGTTTTGAAAGCAGAATTCCGTAGAAAGGCATAGGTCAAGGAGTTCAAGTATGTCTTCTTTGTCGAGTGTGGTTCTTGTTTGCTATGATGTATCGTCAGTAAGTAGTTGTTCAGTGATTCGTCGTGCTGTGTCTAGTGGTATGGAAGTAAATAGAAAGACTACGTCGAAGGATACCATGATTTCATCAGGTTCAATTTTTAAGTCTTTCATATTGGTCAGGAAAGTGTTAACGTTGTCGATAGAATGACGTGATGTTTTGACCAGAGGTTTCCCTTACAAAAATTCCACATGATTTCACATGTGGATATTCCACATGTGTTTTTGGAACGTGTGATCACATGTGGAATATTCACATGTGATCACACGTTCCAAAAACACATGTGGAATATTCACATGTGATCACATGTGGAATATTCACATGTGATCACACGTTCCAAAAACACATGTGGAATATTCACATGTGATCACATGTGGAATATTCGCATGTGATCACACGTTCCAAAAACACATGTGGAATATCCACATGTGATCACATGTGAAGATTTCACATGTGATCACACGTTCCAAAAACAATCGTTCCAAAAACACGTTCCAAATGGAATATCCACATGTGATCACATGCGGAATGTCGACATGCATGTAGGTAGCACTCCGCATTAAAAACGAAACAAACTGCATATAGTTAAATAAATTTTATTATACAAAAATTTTACAAATCAATAAAATAAAGCTGCTATAATTTTCTTTTCACTAAAATCATATAACTTCTATGATCTTTTAAGCTTTGCATGATGCGAAGTAATCTATTTGAACTAATTAAAACATTTGTGGGATTCACCATGTACAGTATGTATTTTAGTTGATCTGAGCTTTTGGCCCATTTAGCTCGAGTCGTATTAATTCAGCATTTCTTTTTAAAAAACTGTCTAAAGGTGGACCTGAACTAAACAGTGTGAAAACCCAGAAATAATGCAAATATAGACATGGTGAATTCCAAAAAAGCTTATCTTAAGTACAAAGATTAAAATATTGTAGTCTATGTAAATAGGTGCATAAATACATGTACCTGGATTTCATTTAGAGTGTTCATTAAAAAATAAGGTACAATAATATAGTTCAAAAGATTAAAAAACCATGAACTTGCTAATAGGTTGTAAGTCGGTGATCCAGGGAGGGAGACAATTGGTCGGAGAGGAGTATTTTCTTTATGGATTTGCGGTAGGCCATAAAATCTAGCGATTGTTGTGTTCTTGGGTCTAACTCGGTTGTACGTGTTTTGGTTCAGTTTTTCTTGGTCTTTGAGAGTTTTTAGTTTTTTGTTGATGCGATTTACTGTTGTTTTACTGGGGTCAATGTGAATTAATTAAGTGGTTGATATGTAATTGCGTCCTTGAGTAATGCGTTGGCTTTATCGATGTAATTGGATTTGTCCATGATGACAGTCGTGCGTCTTTATCGTCCTTTATAAAACACACAATTTACACAGAAGACAACAGATTTCAGTCGAACTGTCGAGCTGAATTTTGGTCAAGAAAAATTTCGTCTTTGCTCAGCACACCTAAGAGGCTTTTCTGCAGGTATGGCACAGAGATATAGACTTACGTATACGAAAGCAATGTATGAAAATGTGTGAAAATCACAGACACAGAAAAATGACAGTTATTTTAAATCAATTTTTTACATGTATTGCTAATTTGAACATGGCACATACTATACATACATCTTTACCGGCTGTTTCCAAAACATAACATATATTAGCATTATAAACATGCCCCCAAATTTTACGTAAAGTGAACTTAAAAAATTCAGATTTTTGTACGAAGCGCAGATAGCTTATCTGGTGGATAAATCCTAGCTAGAGAACCACTCTAGTGGTGCTTTGAACAACCCAATTTAACTTTTATCCACCAAACAGCACTATCAGATACATAACTATTCAGTGGATAAAATGTTATATTAGCTTGTTCAAAGCATGATTAGTGCTGTTCTTTAGCTAGTATTTATCAACTAGATAAGCTATCTCAGCTTTGTACAACTCACCCCAGATCATCAACATTGTGTTCCAAAACAACTTTTTTTCCTGTCATAAATACGCTGTCAGTGGCGTTCAACTGTAATGCACATGACATCACTAATATTTTGTGATTCTGCTAGTATTTTAAATAAGACAGTACAACAATACTCAGTATTGTAGTTTCAACAGATATATTTCTCATTTCAAGGCTTTCAACATATTCAAGACTTCCCAACAGTTCACAATAGCTTTTCAACAATTTATCAAAATGTACAAATGACTGACACTTAGACACCAGATCATAGAATATTTTAGTACTTTCACAAGAGTCAGACTTCTGGTGTATCTACTATTCTGTGGTGAGACCGCTGTAGCAGCTCTGGTGTGCACAAACTTTGGTTTCTTAATTTCATTATACAAGATATTGAACAACACCTAAAACAAGTAAACAAAGCACCAAGTCAAGGTTTTGTAAAACGGCCAATATATTTTGTCTGCATAAATTTCTTATATACTTGTATATAGTGTAAATACAGGGCACTGTGATATATACTTCTCAAACTCATTAATAATTCATAAACCAAACACATAGGAAAATCATTAGCGAGACAAAGGTTTGATATGTGATCAAACACTTGGATAGATCATAGTTAATAGAAAATATACATGGTTTGGAAACCTGGCAAACTTCAAAGCGGTTAACAATCAAGCTACGATTCATGTTAAAAGGTACATGAAGGTGCCAAATCCTTTGTTTTAGGTTTATTAATATTTAAACAGTATACGGTTGAGTGATTGAACCCAAACGTTGCTATTGGATGATTGCTTCATTATACAGAAAACACAATATGTTCAGTAACCGTGAAAGTTAAAAAATTTCCAAACCTGAACAAAAACAAAAAACAATGACTTTTGTTGAGCTTCCAAACGATGTATATTTTCTATTAACTATGGATAGATTAAGCCAACTTTGACCTCAAACTTATCTTAAAATACTAATTCATTTGACAACTGATTCATTTCCTGATTTTTTTTATCTTGAAACACTCAAAAGTTGTGTTTGATCTAATATCAAAACACCTAGCTCAAAGTTGGTTAAAACACATTTCTCACTCTTAATAGTGTATGATATATACATGTACATGCAGTATAAACATGAGTGATGAGTCACTGACCAGTGAACACAACACACAATTCAACCAAAATTAAACTTAAATTCATAAAGCGATTTTATCATTAATATTGACAATTTCTTCGATAAAAGAACAGCTTTAAAGCAGGACACAGTTGAAGGCCCAACTTCTAGCGAACTTTATAAGCTGAATATTTCTAGTACTGCTACAAGTACCAAAGTACGAGGTTGGCTTTAAGATCCGATCAAGTATTTATAGATTTTGTATATAGTATATAGTATATATAATGATAAACGTCACAGTTTTGGAACTATTTCTTACCTTGTATAAACTGATCAATGACAGAAACCGCTCCAAGAAGAAAAAATTTGCAAAGTAAAATAATTAACACTTTTCAAAAATCAAACTGTGATGATTCACTTTAGTTTATTCCCCACGAGGCTACGAAAACGACTCGAGTACTTCCCGAATACCTGGCGATCAATGGCGATCTTCCTCGACTATATAGCGATCGTGTCGAATATCTGGCGATGACTGCACGAGTATGACGTAAGTGAGGTCCAAGACAAGCACTCACTCACTGAATCAATCAAGCAAGATCACGCCGACATTGTGGCTCCCGCTGACAGGTCAGTGGTAGTCACAAAAATTCAAGATCTTACAAACAACACCATTGCAACGCAGACGCCTGGGTTAAAAATATCAGCCACAAACAGCTCAGCGAGCAAGAGACACAAGTGCTAACGAAAGGATTGAATTACAATGGAGATAATAATAACCATTAAATTCTGGTCAAAATATATAATTGTATACAAACTTAACAAAACAAAATAAAAAGAAATTATTATACTATATTTGTGTGTCTATTATAATTATGACTGTTCCCATCACCCCTTACAAATGTAAAAATTAAAATGTTGTCATCCTCAATTGCCGATTCTATATACCTCCCCCCAATGAGTTTATACTCTTTAATCGCTGCTCTCTTTGTACACCAAAAACGAACAGTACCATGCACAACGTAGGCAAAATCTCCATTTTGGTTAAATATACGTTCGTCCCATTTGGCACCAAGTACAATATCCAAACTTCTATTCGAGCGAACAGAGTAAATAGTTTTCCCCCGGATAAATTTGGTCGTGACGTCTTCCGTTTTCTTGAGACCTTCCTCAAATACGTCCTATCTATGGGGATATCTATTCTGATCTCCGGGTCGTCGCGACGTGTAGAATAGAGTTTTCGTTTTACTTCCCGATACAATGATTCGTGCAGGGAAGTAAGACGGTCAACTAACGAATTTCTCGATGCCGTACTCCTCCGTTCCAAGCGTGTGACAGGCATATTGTCACCATTCACCAACACAAGATCTCCACTCGTCGTATTCTTCTCCATATCCTTTATAGTGAAGTTTTACCTTCCCCTCCTCTTTGTTGACATCGACGATTTCCACTTCGTAAAGTTTATTGTCATTTCTCACACTTTTAGATGTTTTTTTCCGCTTTGGGATTCTTGTTTCTCTCTTCGGCCTCGTCGCCATTTTGATTACTGCGCGTGTTTTGAGAAAATAGGAAACTGGGATCTAGTAAAAGCATTTGTCTCAACTAATAGGGATAAGTTTGATATGATAAACTTAGATCTAATTTCACGAAACACAAAGACAAGACGATTACAATCGATAGACACAACGCTATTTACATGTTTCCTTGCCGTAACTGCTCACAACAATACATTGGACAAACATCTAAAAAGATTGAGACACGACTATAACAGAACATCAGAACGCTATAAACCGACATGACCATAATTCACTTCCTGCCAAACACGCTGACGACAACGGACATACTTTTGACTGGTCACGAACGAAAATACTAGGACAAGCGACTACCAAACATGCGCGCGAATTTAAAGAAGCGTGGCACAGCATAGACAAACGTACATTAAACCGACACATCGACATACCTACAACCTACTTTCAATTAGAACGTTCACATAACAATCCTGATTCACACCCATGCACCCTCCGTTCCTTCCGAAGAAATCCACCCGTCAAACACTGCAACCTCGTACCCAGGGCCTTCTCTGCTTTCAAAATGGCGCGAGGAGAAGACCCTGGCAAAGGCTGGTCACGTGACACCAATAATTTTGGAATATTTTGATGAGTAACTCACACTGTACCGGGGGCGCGGTACAATCACTGACAAACAGCGTATAGTTGGCTTGCGTATATGTAAAACTATTCAGCGAACTATTTAGGCACTCAAGAATAACCAAATCGTACAACAAGACATTCTCTTTCAAGTTTATCAAATCAGTTAATGACCGTGTTTAGTAAGAAGCGTCTACACTACAACATATTTGCTTTATTATGCAAGCAAGAGCCAAGAAGTATTTATTAATATTTCGGTTTCTGGACTTTCCGAAACTAATTTAAAAGGTTTAGAAATATACAAAGTCAAAGTCTTCAGTGCTGATCTCTATAAATGTTCGTCGATCGAAGAATTGTTGTTGATCGTATATTTGTAAAAAAGTACAACCTCAAAGTCAACGAGGAGTCGAGGACAGCAGATTCGATTCGAATATGCCGTTTGAGTATAAATCGACAGATACAACAATTAAATTTCCACAAATCCAAAACGTCTGGACAAGAAATATAAATGTGCTATACCGGACGGTAAATATACTTCCAACAATCAACAGCATTCGAATATTTTTAGTGTATGTATCAGTACCTGTAACCGCAGACTCGCAGAGCGGGTTTCTGTTTATCAGTTTATAATCGTTCGTCGCCTTCGGCTTCATTTCTGGCGATTGACGGCAACAAATATGAATTATCCAGCAAATGTCGTAAATTTTGAAATATATCTAATTTACCGCTCGAATTTAACGTTACTGAACTTGCAACAACCTTGACGTTTATAAGAACCGAATCAACCACTCCCCCCAGGACGGGCGAAGCTCAAATTATCCACGTGACCAAATACTCCAAGAATCTTGGAGTATTTTGGAATCACGTGACCAGCCTTTGCCAGGGTCTTCTCCTCGCGCCATTTTGAAAGCAGAGAAGGCCGTGGGTACGAGGTTGCGAACACTGGACACTCCACGACCACCATCAACTATACACAGACCTGGTTAGCAACGCGTCCCATCACAACCAATCAAACGCTACCTATTCCTAGCATCATACCAATCAGTAGCTCTCGTCGAATACAATTACGTGAGGAACAGCGCGAACATTCTAATACACAGTTAAACTTTTCTGAAAAAGACTCGAAGAACCGAGTTGAAAGCTCAAAACTTTAATAATATAATCCGGAGAACACTTACCTACTATATATTTAACAGTTATACCACACAGCAAAAAATCATTTTCTTAACAAGAAAAATTTTCAAGAAAAATTTTCTCGATTCAAGAGAAATTTTCTTAAGATAAGAAAATGTTTCTTATCATCAGGAAACATGTCTTATGGTAAGAAAATATTTCTTATGGTAAGAAAATATTTCTTATGGTAAGAAAATATTTCTTATGGTAAGAAAATATTTCTTATGGTAAGAAAATATTTCTTATGGTAAGAAAATATTTCTTATGGTAAGAAATATTTCTTATGGTAAGAAAAATTGTCTTATCATAAGAAATTTTTTTTAATAACCATGAAATGTTTTGCTATTGGAGTATAATAAAACAATGAGAATTTTGTTCGTACTATATATATATTGGGTAAAAAAATGACATTTAAACTGATTTCTTATGACAAGGAAATTTTTCTAATGATAAGATTTTTTATAAGAATCTTTTTCTTATGACAAGAAATTTTTTCTTATGACAAGAAATTTTTTCTTATGACAAGAAAGTTTTCTTATGACAAGAAATTTTTTCTTATGACAAGAACCTTCTTATGACAAGAACATTTTTCTAATGACAATAATACTTTTTAAAATATGAAATGTCTTCCCATTTATATAGAGTATAATATAGCACAAAAATTTGGAGAATAAGAAACTTTTTCCTGCATAATTGCAGAATGGCTTACAATAAGAAAAATTTTATTTGTATATTTGACAAAAACAACTTTACTAAAAATTATCCAGTGGAAAGCCGGCTTAACAATTTATTGCTAAATGTTTAAGACCATGATTTAAAATATTAAGATAATACTATTATTAAAATATGAAAAAGTGGTTGCTCCAATGTCGAAAGTGACAAGAGAAATCGTACGAAGAAAAGCGCTAGAATTACGCGAGAAAAGCGCGAGAATTGCGCGAGAATATCCCGTGATGCCTTTTTTACGACATTGCAGCCTCGCTTTCCGGAATTCAGTACTAGTTTGTCACGAGGCGGTCTGATGTTGTTCGAGTTGAAGAAAAGCCTATTTTATGATGGATTCACGAAGAGGTTCTTTACTTTTCAAAGATTGCCGTTATAGATGAAGATTTGGGAGAAATATTAGAAGGTAAGATGTTTCACACAACCTATTAAAATTGTTTGCAAGCTATTGTTAATATGCTTCCCACTGTTCCCAGTTCTCGCGTGGCAAATCTATTCTACGATTTGAGACGTGATGCTTTTCTTATCCTTTTTATATGTTTTTTCATTGTGCTAACGTGTATATAAATAATAATATCTAAAAATTATGTTAATTGTTTATGAGGAGTTAATTGTTTACGAACTTTACTGGTTAAAAGGGGCTTAAGAGCAAAAGTGCGCCATATTTGAATGTATTAACACTATTGATTCCCCTTGAGTCCCATAATAATATGAAAACCACTTTTCTGTAAGAGTTCAGTTGATCATGAAGTTCTTAGTTGTTTGCGTACATCATGGTGCTTGTGCTAATTTCACTAGTTTTCACCATTTCTCCTTCACCTTATTTTGTAGTTATTTTTTTTATTAATTTAACCCATTCTTAACTGAAACAACTGTATACTTTAATGGTTTCCTATTGATGAGTAAAGTCATCTGGTGTAAATCATCTGGTGTTAGCCAGTGTAAAATACTAAAGGCACTCCTGGGTGTGAAAGGGTTAATGAAGATGGTTTCTTAAACCCTTTATAACCCAGAAGGTTTCCTATTGAGAAGTAAAATTGTGTGGTCTTAGCCAGAGTAAAATACTAAAGGAACTCTTGGGTGTTAAAGGGTTAATTATTATAATTATTGGCAATTCATATTTTTGTTTTAATCTGTTTTAATTTATTATTAATTCATTTTATTATATTTTTTCATCTTTGTTATTTTTTCATACTGTAGAGGGTATTGATAAAGATCAGCTTGAAGATGCAGGTATAATGGAACATAATTTTAAAGCCATACAAAAAGAAATGGGGAAGAGTCGTCCAAACCCAGCCGTTATCAATCTCAACAAAGAATTTACTGCTAGAAGAGATTGGTTGAACATGATTCCAGCCACCGATAGATGCAAATAGCTCCTGGATGTGTATCCTTGCTTTGCTGACCATATTGAGGTTGGTGCATGATTTAACACTGTTTGATAACACTATTGCTGCTTAGGCTGGCTAAGGATTCTCCCTCCTATGTGTACAGACTAACCATGCAGGACATGTCATTGACAACAATAGACTAAAACATGCACCTACTGTACATGTACTTTATGATGTAACCGAACAAACTAGACACATAAATAGGTGAACCTGACAGATACTCTTTACTTGACTCTGAGGATGACCACCACTGTGGCCTTCAAAACATCTGTCACTACCACCTTCGACAGTCTTTCTCAAGACTAACCTAGATTCATGATAACATTTCACAAGCGCCATCTATACTGATACTTAACCTAGGTTCAAACCATTACAGTACTTTATAAATAAACATGTGTATTTCTCAAACATATTTCTAGTTTTCTAACTGGAAAATTTGTTTTATCTTAACAGGTGCCAAGATCATATATATATTGCAAAATTTGTCAATTTTACCTGGAAGACAGAAGGCAAACAAAAAGGCACAATAGTTAGTTCATGAATTAAAGGTGAGGAATATTTTTAATATGTACAGTCAAATCTCTCTACAAGGGCTACACACACACACACATCTGTGGTCTATTGTAAACGACTACTTGAACTATTATATATATATATATATATATATATATATATATATATACCGTGTATATTGCCCAGCATGAAACTGAAAGTATAGTGACCATCAACATTTGAGGTAAGCCCTGGCACTTATAGTATATTCGCTCTATCTTTACGGTATTGAGCACTTTTCGACATTTTGCGAACAACACGTTGTTTGTTTGTTTGTTTGTTTGTTTGAATATATATATATAGACAGCACTTAAGAAACTCTTGGTTGCCAAAGAAAACTTTTAACACTCACCATTTAACTTAATGTTTGTACTGTACATTGTCAAAAATAGCTTTGTAACTTACTTGTTTCTTTTTGTTATCTTAATTTGTAAACACTACATAGTTTCAAATTTTAAAATTTGTAAATAATTTCTGAAAAGCCCCTTTTAGGGGAGAAATTTATTAAATATCTAACCTACCTACCTACCTACCTACCTACCTACCTACCTACCTACCTACCTACCTACCTACCTACCTACCTACCTACCTACCTACCTACCTATCTATCTATCTATCTATCTATCTATCTATCTATCTATCTATCTATCTATCTATCTATCTATCTATCTATCTATCTATCTATCTATCTATCTATCTATCTATCTATCTATCTATCTATATATATATATATATATATATATATATATATATATATATATATATATATATATATATATATATTATATATATATATATATGTGTGTGTGTGTATATACAGTCATTGGCACCTAAGCGTGTACACCGCCCATCAAAACATGTTCTAAATTTAAGCCAAGGTTAACTGTTTTGAAATCAACACCGGCGAGACGTGATTGGCTAAGGGCACATTCATGTGACAATAATGCATTGGTTTGAATGTATCGAATGAAAACCTAATACGTTTGCATTAGGTAAACAATATTTAACTTTGACATAAAACATGTTTTGATTGGCGGTGTACACGCCTGGGTGCCAACAACTGTATTTATGTATATATATATATATATATAATTATATATATAATTTATATATATAATTCAAAACACTCCCCTCGGGGCTTTTCAGGGCTCGAACCCATGATCTCAGATTCTCAGTGGTGGGAGGCTGTTGCTTAGATGACTAAGCCAAAGCCCCAGTTTGTAGAGAGGTGGCCATTATCAAACAGTCTGAACTTGAGGCATCCATATGGTTTCTGCTGATCCATATACACTATGCATGTATTCTAGAATTAATTATGTTAAAAATAGTAACTGTTGTTAAAGCAACAGAGGAGAAGCTATGCTTTAGAGTACAGTATACTGCAATTATTACAATAAAATTTTTTTTAAGGATTATGAAGATCCAGATGGTTGAATGTTAAAACAGTCTGGAAATGTCCCAATCATGGTAGTTGACAAAGACATGGTTTACGTCATTGTGGGCAAAATAGTTTTGTTCAAGACAGAGGTCAGCAACATTAAGGAGGCGGCAGTTGGTTGCATGGCCTCATTTTATTTATTGGACTTTGATTACCCGAAGCATGATGAGGTTGGATTAATTTAACACAGTCCATCATTTGTGGAGACAATAAAGTACCGAATGATATTGCTCTGGCAGCGCTATAGTCCGCATGACTATATAATTATATTCATTTATAGATAGTAATAAAAGATTACAGTACATATAAAAAATAAATAAATTGAATTCATATTGTTTTCTTATTTCTTTTATATACAATGTTAGTACTAGTTAAATATTTATTTTAATGTTTATTCTTTTTAGGAATATTATTATACTTCTATTTATAGAGTATATAAAATCCTAAAAATGAGAAAATATTTCTTAAAACAAGTTCTTGTTTCAAGAAATATTTTCTTTATAAGAAAAATTTTCTTACTATTCTCCCAATCCAAAATTTCTTCTTTCAAGGAAAAAAATCTTGAAATAAGTAATTTTTTCTTAAAATAAGAAATAATTTTCTTAAAACAAGAAAATATTTCTTAAAAATAAGAAAATATTTCCTAAAACAAGAAAATTTGTTTTCATTTTCTTGTTTTGAGAAACTTTTTCTTACAACGAAATAATTCTTCTCATCAAAACTTCTTATTTTAAGAAAAAAAATTATTAAAATAAGTTTATTTATCTTAAAATAAGAAAATAATTTTCTTAAAACAAGAAAATAATTTTTCTTGTTTTAAGAAATTTCTTAACAAGAAAAAAAGTCTTGCTATACTCCCAATCCAAAATTTCTTATTTCAAGAAAAAATATCTTGTTTTAAGATTTTTTTTCTTAAAATAAGAAAATGATTTTTTTGCTGTGCATGCGCTCGAGTCGTATACGAGCTCATAGCCAACGGGGCACTTCGCCGAGTTGGCTATTAGTTCGTATACGACGTTCGTATACCATGTTTCTCAATGGTATCGGAATGTTCTTTAGCGAACAATCGAATCGAAATTTTCTCATCTTAACTTAAGATATGGTTTATACGCAAACGAAAGTGCACAACTGCAGTATACAGGTGCGATTATATTCAAACAAACAAAGTGTTGTTCGCGAAATGTCGAAAAGTGCTCAATACTATAAAGGTAGAGCGAATATATAAGTGGGCTAGCTACCTCAAATGTTGATGGTCGCTACACAAGATTTTCAACAGAAACACAGTAAAAGTTAGTTATAGCTGCATGAACAACATTAAATCCACAATCACGAAACACAACACACACATCCTTAGGAAAAATTAAGGAAAAAACAATAGCACAAGTGGTTGTAACTGCAGAAATAAAGATCAATGCCCACTCGGTGGGCAATGTTTGACAAATAACATCATATATAAAGCAACTATTTTGACAAACAACACTAATGAAACTAAGCATTACATAGGCATGACAGCAAACAGTTTTAAGGAGCGATACAGAAACCACACCAAATCTTTTTAACACAAAAAATATTCAAACGAAACCGAACTCTCAAAACACATATGGAATTTTAAAAACAAAAAACAAAATTTTAACATTAATTGGTCAATTTTAAAACGGTCAGCAGCATACTCAGGGGGATCTAACCGATGTAATTTATGTTTGGAAGAAATACTTCGCATTATGAAATCCGAAAAACCCACTTTACTTAACAAAAAATCAGAAATCCTTTCAACATGTCGGTACAAAAACAAGTTTAAGATAAAGAACGTAGGTGTAGGCTAGAACAAAGGTAGGAATGTAGGTAGCGCACCATCGACCCACACACCCAGAAGCGCGCCATCAACCCACACACCCCAGAAGCGCGCCATTAACTCACACACCCATTAGCACTGATGCCGTAAGCAACTTAACCTATTTAAGACAGCGCCGAATCGAAAATTTTCAGCCGCCTGAAGATCGCCCAGCGTGAAACTAACAGTAGCGACCATCAACATTTGAGGTAAGCCCACTTATAGTATATTCGCTCTACCTTTACGGTATTGAGCACTTTTCGACATTTCGCGAACAACACTTTGTTTGTTTGAATATAATCGCACCTGTATACTGCAGTTGTGCACTTTCGTTTGCGTATAAACCATACCTTAAGTTAAGATGAGAAAATTTCGATTCGATTATTCGCTAAAGAACATTCCAATACCATCACAAGATGCTTATTTGAGAAACATGATAGAAAAAACTGAAAGTATAATCAGGCGCATGAGATGGAAAGCCTACTTTTCCCTTTTTGGTGAACAAAACATACGTGAAAACAATCCTTTCGGACTTCCTTCAAATAAAGCACCACCAACAATTATAGAAATGAAACCTTTCGACGAAGACTTAATAAAATTAGTAGAAAACATTCAATTTCGGAAAATAAACAACCACTTCCAACAACATTTGGCAAATGATTTAAAGAAAATCAAATCGTCACCTAACATGTAATTCATTTTCGCAGATAAAACTATAAATATTTACGAAACAGCGCCAGACACATGCAATAAGCTTTTGCATGATAACATAACAAAAAATACAAGCATGGATCAGAGGACACAGTAAAAGAAATTGATCAAGAACTAAAACATATCGCCACCAAACTTCGTATAAGTGACAAAATCGAACAAACTACAAAGCGCGAAGCTTTTATTTCACTCAAAGACCACAAGGAAAATTTCGAAAACAACCCAACATGCCGATTGATAAACCCAGCTAAAAGCGAATCAGGAAAACTTAGTATATATATATATATATATATATATAAGTGAGTGAGTTTTGGTTCACGAAATGGTAGAGAGTGCTCAATACCATATATAGATAGAGCAAAATACAAAGCATGAAGTATAGTTACCTTAAAGTCTTCGCCACCAGAGGTTTCACCCTAAACGGGATCATCAGGCGACTGAAAAATATCGGTTAGTGGGCTGCTTAAATGCGTTGGTTCGGGCGTGGGTGTGGGCGTCGAAACGTCCGGCGCATTCCTTTGGAGCGTGGGTGTGGGCGTCGAAACGTTGCGCGCATTCCTTTGATTGTTTAGGTTGTTGATCCGAAATCTGTTTTTGTGCCGACAGGTCGAAACTATTTCTGATCTTTTGTTTAGTAAAAATTGTTTGTCTGCCTTCATGATGAAAAGTTTTTCGTCCAAACATAAATTGCATCTTTTTTATCCTCCCGTGTAAGAAATTGAGTGTTTTAGTATAGACCAGGTTATGTCGAAACTTTGGGTTTTTTCTTTTAGATTCCAAATGTATTTCGAAAGTTCCGTCTCGTTTGAATACTTTTTATACTGAATACGCCCACACCCACGCCCCAACCAACGCATTTAAGCAGCCCACTAACCGATATTTTTCAGTCGCCTGATGATCCCGTTTAGGGTGAAACCTCTGGTAGCGAAGACTTTAAGGTAACTATACTTCATGCTTTGTACATATATATATATATATATATAAATACTAAACGAAAAATACTAAAATTGTAGCCAGGATTTGTCATAATTTAAAAAGAGTTGAAACTGGTTTGTCACTGACTAGTTAAAAACCTATATACATGAACGTTTATAAAACTTTATTGAGACGTTTCGACCGAACAACTACATTCTTCATCGGTTAAAAATATATTAAAATATATTAAAAGTCAAAACAGACTTAAATAGGTCCAAGTTATGCTAATGAGTATAAATAGTGTTAAAAAAGTGACTTATAAACATCAGGTATTTCTATATGGTCATTGTGAGCGTTAGGGTCCTAATGGAATACCATGCACGCTTCAAGAAACAGACGTTGATGGTAATTGTCTGACTTATAATTCATGATGGTGGTGTTGTTAAAATCTGGACAATGGTTCTTTTGTTCTACATGTTGAGCTATTTTTGAGTATTTATCAAGGTTCTTTACAGTTATTTTGTGTTTGTTTATCCTGGTCTTCAAAGCTCTGTTGCTTTGTCGGTAATAAAAAGGTGTAATTTACAAGATTGACTGTTCACAATGCGATTTCACTTATTATGGACAAACCAACAGAGCTTTGAAGACCAGGATAAACGAACAAAAAAAGAACTGTAAAGAACCTTGATAAATACTAAAAAACCAGACACAGTGCTAAAAAGCGGTGCCCTGTGGCGTTCAAAACATCACGTTAAAAATGTCGCGTCAAAAATGTTGCTTGTTATTGATTTCGCACGAGCGCGAACCATAGCGCGAACGAAAAAATGAACGAATGAACTCACAGGCAAAACGTGGCTAGGATTTTGCACGTTATGCTAGCATTATTTTGAGCATTTTGGCAATGAGAACTATAATGCTAGCATTCTGGCAAGGAAGTGTATTCATCGAACAATAATTATATATCTATGTTATCAGAACAGATGGTAATACAGTAGTTTTAAAATTTTGAAAGTTTAATACAAAAGTCTTGCACTGGTCAGTAGATTCTTTGGGGGAAGTTCGTTTTTGGATTAAGTCCCAAGTTTTAGAGGAAATAATTTATATGAAGTTACTGGTACAGTGTGTCTTCAACCAGGCATCCTGCTCCCAGATCCGTGCTCCAAGTCACAGAATAGATATATATATTCTGTGTCCGAGTGGAGTGCATCTTGGCAGTGACCAAAAGGATCGCAGGCTATGGGCACGAGCCACGAGATTATGTAAATAACTGCAACAAAGAAAGGGACGACTCGTTTTCAGCTATTCTGTGCTATAGGTAGTACTATATTATTATGGGAAGTTTACGGTATGACAAAATAGTTCTAAAGGTACAAGCATGCGATCAAGGTAGGGAGGCATGACACTGACAGAAAACCAAGGATCAAGTTTAAAATATGGTTAACCTCCCCCCTTCCCACCCCCCATCTTCTCTCCGAGTTGGAAAATAAAATAAATCTCCCTATATTATGGTCGCTAACTCTGTTATGCCCCTGCCTTAAATACTGTATACCACTCCCTCTAATAAGGCACTCCCTTTTGGCTTAAAATCAATAAGCCCCCTCTAGTCTAAACATTCTAATTTAAATATTAAAATTAGAACATTTATAATATGGATTCACCATTTGTGTACTCATGTACTGTATTTCTAGTTGGTTCATTGCTCTTTTGATTTGAATGTTCATCTTTGTAGCTCGAGAAATGCATGCAAACTTTTTGGCTTCACTTTCACTTTATCTTGATGCGAAATCCAAATGATTATGAATAAAGTAGATATCAAAATTTAGTTTTGTTTTAATCACTTTAATACCACATAGTGGCAAAGTGGCTGAACAGGGCATAGTCCCAATTGACTTCAGCTACCAAGAGAATAGGATTTTGCATAATTACATAAATAATTATAAAATTAATATATAAGCAAAAAATATTTAAAAATCATCAGTTTCTAGTCTGGATAAGTAAGTACTGCGAAAAAAAGTTTTAAAATATATATTTGTCAAGGTCACTATAAAGTATTCGCACATATTATCGGACAGTATACATTATTGACATTAGTCGTTGTTGTCCCAGTTCCTAACCTTTAGTTAGAAGAAGAATGAAAGTCATAGACGTTATAGTTTTCGTGCTATTCGACAATAAACACAAAGTGTACGATAATATGTGCGAATACCTTAAATGCTTTTTGCTTCAGAATGAAGATTATTCCACATCCGTATTGCTCTGGAAAAGAATTAGGCCAATATGTCCACACGTATGCGTTTTCATAGCGTTTTTATATTCTTAGAGAAGATTGAAGCAAAAGCAGTCTGCTCTTTATAATAGGGTCCATAAATGATTTAACATATTTTTGTTCATGAGGATACCCTAGTTAACTTACCTCGATAATATTTCTTTTCGCAAATGCGTTTCTCCAGCTCAAATTAATCTTGGCCAGCAAAACTCTTCGGGCTTGATCATATTGACATGTCGCCGAAAAGCCGATTGCTTTCCGTGTCGCCAAAAATGTCGGTTTCTATGAACGAACGAAATCACAGGCAGAATACAAAGCGGTCTGAAAGTTAGCTGCGCGCAGCTAACCTTCAGGGCACCGCAAAACTTTCAGGGCACCACAATCTTGGTCTAGAAGACAAAACTCGCAAAACTCTTCGGACTTGATGAAATTGACATGTCGTCGAAAAGCCACCAAAAATAACAAATCCACTTCCGGTTGCTTTTCGTGGCGCCAAAAATGTCGCTTGTTAAAAATGTCGCGTCAAAAATATATTATTGATTCCTAACGAACGAACGAACGAACTCACACACAGAATATAAAGCGGTTTGAAAGTTAGCTGCGCCCGCAAGCTAACTTTCAGGGCACCGCAATAGCTCAACATGTAGAACAAAAGAACCATTGTCCAGATTTTAACAACACCACCATCATGAATAAGTCAGACAATTACTATACCATCAATCAATCAATCATTTAATTTATCATACCATAATTACATGTGAAATATTAGTAGTTAGTATTAATTACAGATAATATTATTGACGCGGGTTAATTAAGTTAAATTACAGATACAATGTGTATACATACACACACACATATATACAGTATATGTTCTTATGTAATGTTATCTGTAAGAAATGGATATTTATTGGATATTTGGTATAAATGGTAGATTGGTTTTGAAACTCGAAAGAGTTTGTAAAAAACACCAATCACCATGTACCTGATGGGGAGCATAGAAGTATGATAATACACGAGTATATTATATAGATTCTATTTGAAGATCGGTCCTAATTCAGTATTGTGAATAATAGTGATTTTAGATTATTCTGAAATTGTTTTAAAGATTTGGATTGAGTAATTGATTTGTCAAATGAATTCCATAGAAAAGTCCCGCTATGTCTAAGGGTCATTTTTCTTGTTGTTCTGGCTTTTGTGACATGAATCTTGTTGGCACCTCGAGTATCATATTTCTGTATTTGAGTGTTAAGTGTGAAGTAATTTCTAAAGATTAGAGGTAAAGATAATGGGCTGTTCAGACATTTATAAACAAATGATCCAGTTGCTAGTTTATTAATTTCATATACATTTAGTAATTTCAACTTTATGAAAAGAGGTCTGGTGTGGTCTCTGTATCCAGCATTTGCTATTATTCGGATAACACGTTTTTTGAGTTTAAATATCTTGTCTAGATTGGTAGGATAACAATTTGCCTACACTATATTACAATATTGGATGTATGGTAGGACAAGACTGCAGTATAGTGTACGACGTGTAGTAACAGATATGAAGGATTTTATTTTATTAATAACTCCAATTGATTTAGCGATTTTCAAGGCAATATTATTTATGTGTGGTTTCCAATCAAGATGATTATTTAATTAAACGCCTAGAAAAGTAGTTGAGTTCACTGAGTCGATTATATTGTTATCAATGCTGATGTTTAGATTGTTTTTTGAATAGTGTTTATTTCTCGCAGTGAAAATTATGTGCTTAGTTTTTTTAAGATTAAGTGAAAGTTTGTTGGCTTTAAACCATGAGGAAAGCTTGAAGAGTTCTTGATTAACAGTATCTTCAAGTTGCTTCAAATCTTTATTTGATGTGAACACACTGGTGTCATCAGCAAATAAAATAAAGTTTAGAATGGTTGAACAACTTGTAATATCATTAATATAAAGGAGAAATAAAAGAGGTCCAAGAATGGATCCTTGTGGAACTCCACACTTTATGGTTTTGAAGGATGACAGGGTGTTATTGATTTTAACAAATTGTTGTCTATTTTTGAGGTAATCTTCAAACCATAAAAGTGGTAATCCTCTGATGCCATAATGCTATAATTTTTTAATAAGAATTTCATGGTTAACAGTGTCGAAAGCCTTAGATAAGTCAATAAAGACACCCACAGTGAATTCTTTGTTATCAATGGAGTTAGAAAGACTATCTACAAGTTCTATAAGTGCCATATATGTAGAGTGGTCCTTTCTAAAACCATATTGTTTGTTATTTAGTATTGAAAATTTGCCTAAGTAATTTAAAAGTCTGGTATAAACAACCTTTTCGAGAAGTTTGGAAATTTAAAATTTCGTTATCATCAGTAGGGTAGAATACAAAAGAGTTAGGATAGGAACCTTGTAAAAATTGGCCGAAAGTCGAGGTTGTTTGGGATATTTTGGAAGCTAAGCTTGGACCAACATTTACAAAGAAATCATTGAAGGTGTCTGATATCAACCCATCACCGGAAATGTCTTTGTTGTTATGAGTAAAAGAGGTAGGATAATTTAGCTTAGGTTTGGTTTTATTCATTAAAGTTTTGAGGATTTTCCAAGTGGTTTTTAGGTTTGTTTTGGCTGTTTCGAATTTTAAATTATAGTAACGTTTTTTTACAATTTTGAGTAGGTGATTAAGTTTGTTTCTGTACATTTTATATTTGTGTTCACTAGTTGATGATTTCTTATGCAGGAATTTACAATATAACCTATTTTTATTTTTTATGGATTTGATTAAACCTTGGGTAATCCACGGTTTGTGTGGGTAATATTTTTTGATTTTGACTTTTTTTAGTGGAAAGTGCCGATTGTATAAATTATTATAGTAGTCAAAAAAATACTCATAAGCTACATTGGAGTCTTCAGCTTCATATACTGCACACCAATCTGAAGTGCAAATCGACTCTGCAAACTCATCCACTTTATCTTTAGTTATTAGTCTTGTGTAAGTACTATGTGTATGTGAGTTAGTTGGTTTAGAATGGTTTCAGTCAGTTATATAAAATATAGGTAAGTGGTCAGAAATGTCAGTAAGTAAAATTCCTGAAGATGATTGGTGTTCATAATTATTAGTAAAACAGTTGTCAATTAAGGTTGCAGTATACGAAGTTATTCTTGTCGGTCTAGCTTTTTGATTGGATCGAACATTTTTAAAACATCGGCTACATATATCATATGGCATAATCTTAAACAAAATTAAATAAAATACAATATAAACTAATGTAAGAAAATAAGTACCTAACAAAGAAATAAATAAATTCGATACTTATATAGCACTCAGAGGTTGGGCAAAAATAGTATCGTGTAAGTGCTTTATGCCCAAATTAGCCACATATAACACATTATCGTTAACTATATTATAATATTAATAAGATAATTTCGTAAAGAGATATATATATTGATTTAACTTATCTTGTCGATGAGAGGAGTCTGTCATAATAATTTTGATAGATCTTTGTTCTTTTCAATTGTTACTTTCTTGTTATCTTCTGATCGTATGGCAATGATCCTGCCGTCTAAAGTCCATGCCTTCTCAACTTTGGGAGATTGTTTCACCGTATTAAATTCTTGCGACGCATAGTCAGGTTTTCAGAGATTCCCATGCCCGAACCTTTCAGCTTCCTTTTCACCCTGAAAACCTCAGAACGTTTGTTGTATGAAGTGAATTTAGCGATTATTGGTCGGGGTTTAGAGGAACTAGATGTCGCATTTCTCCTTCCAAGCCTATGTGATCTGTCTAGGTCTGATTGATTTAAGTGTAGTCCAAGCTTGCCGTTTGTTATCTGGATAACTTCGGCATCCGTGTCTTCGTTTGTAGTCTGTAATGGCTCTGGTATGCCGTGAATTAGTAAACAGTTTCGACGACCATATTGATCGAGTTTGTCGAATTCACATTGAAGATCGTCGTAATGGCTGAGTACTTTTCTACAGGTTTCTTCAAGCTCATTACTTTTTGTCTTTAGCTCGTGTTGGTCAAAGGCCAAGCTTTCATAAATTTCTTGCTTCACTGAAGGGCTCAGGTGGTTTACAACAGTCTTCACTAGCGAATCCGATCCGCTTAATTTCACAGCCACATTCTGTATGAAATCATCGTTACTTAATATATTGTCGACAATACACGAGGATACCGCCTCAGTAATACGCTGGAGCAGACTACGGTCATTTGATATCAGTTCTGCGATTTGTTTCTTCAAATCTTCTTCTTTCTTACTCTGCTTGGATGATTTGTCCGCCATTTTTCTAGTTGTCAGCAAGATTGATTGCTCAGAGATATTTGTATAGATAGACAGATTATGAAATCTCTGTTAAGTTATACTGGATTATTCAAACGAATTAGGTAGGTAATGAAACATATTTAGCTGTTATCAGTAGTTGTGGCAGGCATAATTTTGAAGAATTACTCGGAGCTTCGATAGACCGATCCTACTGCCATGCGAGTGTGTTTCTTTCAACGTCTGTTTCTTGAAGCGTGGTATTCATTAGGGACCCTAACGCTCACAATGACCATATAGAAATACCTGATGTTTATAAGTCACTTTTTTAACACTATATACTCATTAGCATAACTTGGACCTATTTAAGTCTGTTTTGACTTTTAATATATTTTAATATATTTTTAACCGATGAAGACCGTAGTATATATATATATATATATATATATATGTATATATATATATATATATATATTAATAATTAATAATTATTAATTAATAATTAATAATTCATGAGGAAAATTCAAAAGAAATTAAGGTTTAATCAATGTCTGTTTACCCCGTTGCAGAACTGATATCAGTGTCTGTAAATGTGATACAGAACTGTTTAATAAAACATCAGTTCTGTATCACATTTACAGACACTGATATCAGTTCTGTAGCAAGTGTACAGACACTTCACATTGTAGCAAGTGTACAGACACTGGTAGCGTCCTCATACAAGATGAAGATGCAGATACAAACAGTTGTTGTAGGACAACATTGTATCAGAACGGCTATTTATGGCACGTCACTTAGAATATAAAATGTGGGACTAATACTAAATCAAAACGCATGCTCACATTACTAATTTAATAATCGTAGCCTATTAAACCTTACCTCGAAGGTTTATCAGCTCTTAATATGATGTATTTTTCGCTAACTTAATAGACGTTTCAGAAGTAATTTACAGAATTCGTTTCCGTTCTGTATCGGGATACAGGCACTCGGCTTCGCCTCGCGTCTGTATACCCCGATACTGAACGGCCACTCATTCTGTAAATAGTATATATATATAGGGGAAAATATAGAAAAATGGAGTCACCACTTTATGTGGGTATACCCCCAAAATAAAAAAATATATATAGAAAAATGAGTCATCGTTTAAAGAGCAGGGTATCTCTCTGGCATTTAATAAGTGTAAATTAATCTTCGTCGATCTGGGGTGAGCAGACTTGTATTATTTTACGAGAGGGAAATAGTAAATTGGAAATCACTTAGGACACTATAACATCACAACCCTTTCTCAAATAACAACCAAGTTGTAAAAGTGGAAGTGTTTATAAGTGTTGCTCGATTTTCTCACGCGAATCCGCTCACATTACTTCTGAGATACGTTAACAGAGAAGGCTTAGAGCCTTATACACTACTTCACTGCCCATGATCGTTGAGTAGTACACTGCAGCGGAAATCAAGAACGATGCACCTACGAATGTTATTTTTTATAAATTATAGAACTGGAGCGAGGGGTATATTCCACAAAATATTACCCGAAGCATAAAATATCGACAGAGGGCGAAGCCCGAAAGACATTTCATCCCAACGGTTACTTTTTTGTGGAATACCTCGAGCGAAGGGTCTATAAATAATATATAATACCGAACACTGTACAATTATACACGTTACGTTTTCATAACTGATGTTCCCTTTCAAATCATGAAGCTATACTTCAATCTCAACAAAAATATTTTATTAATACCTCGCGGTGACGTAGGCAAGCGGGGTATTCGTTATTCGAATACCCCGGTGACGTAGGCTAGCCGGAAATTCGAGGTCTGGTAGGGCTATTTATAAAAAAAATACCATTGTCACGTGGTACAAATCTAACTCTCTGATTGGACAACATAACTGTGACGTATAATATATACAAAAAAAATTATCACGCTGTCTCACCTCAAAAACGTCTCCAATGTATGGATTTTCAATTTTACAAACGCTCTCTGCAAGTGACCAATGTGCATCGGCAAGAAAGCGGTCGGTCTTGAGCATTTTGAACGCACGTGCAGTAGTGGCTTGTACGCGTTCAACCGCGTTGACCATAGAAATCTTCTTTGAATCCGAAATCTCACTCATTCCTAGGATTTCGAGAAGTTTCTTGATTGTTGTAGCATTGAGAAACAAAGTAAAGATAACAATGCCAGCAGTGTGAATTAAAACCTGAAAATAAAAGTCCCACATGTCCGTGAGCATGCATCAATGTTATTATTATTGATATTATATATATATATATATTTTTTTTTTATTGTTGCTGAGCGTCAGCGAGTGCCCAGTCCATTTGCCGACCTGCGTATACTCGACCAACGCTCGATTTGTAAAAATTTAGTTCGTTTGGATGTTCGCTATATTGCGCAATCCAATGTATATGGCGAGGAAGCTTGGGTACAAGGCACAGTTTTCCCAAGTGCGCATGTCTCGTAGTACATGTCTTCGAGTTCGAACTTCAATTTCGGAGGTTCAGTTCAAGCAGATTTCCTTCTTCCTCGAAGGAGAATTTACCGGTTACAACGAAACATCCTGTTTTTATTGGCTTTCGGAAGTACTCATCAAGGCATAAGGCCATCATCGTTTCAGTGGTCTGTTTTGAGGAAAGCAGTGCTCATGACTTTATCGGCGCTATTTATAACTGCACAAACCATTCCAGTATTCAAGTGGAACACGACAACAATGACATGTAGTGTCATCTTGCGAGGAGACAAAAAGGGCCATTTATACGAGATACGATTAGACGCGTCTTACACAACCTAAGTCGCGGACTGAGGCCACTGACCAATATATAACCGGACTGTGGGTCCACGATACTTTTGTACTACTGTTAGGTCTTCCGACGCGCCGTAAAGTAGCCCGAAGTGTTGACGGCACACGCCGATAAGTCTTTTGAAGCAAGAAAACCTTTGAAATTAAACATTTACTTAAAAATGTAATGCTTTTCTATTATATATTATAAAATATATTATAAAAGTAAAAAGTTCAAAGACATTGAAATGTATTTCATGTAAATTATGGTGTGAAACAAAGGTTCCGTGGAAAATTCCAAGCTTTTTTCTTTGCCGTGTGTTGTCGAATGAAGCAAGCTCAAAACAGTTAAAACATCTACCCGAACACGAAGAAACTAAAGAAACATACAAATACAACAAAAAAACCATTCAGAATTATCCTTTAAAAAGAAACCTGTAAATATGTTTGGTTTCGTTGCACTTTTTGCTCACCGACAAGGGTTTTTGGCTTTCAAAATGTTTGTCAACAATCAGCTCGTTTTTTTTTTTGTAAATTTGGTCCCATGCCCTTTTTAACCTCATAAGACACGGTTAGCAAAAAGGTGGCCTGTGATTGGTAAATTTCACGGCTATAGACCTAACAAGATGGCGTCTGATGGCGTGTACTTGGGCCATTTTTTCGTGAGGCACCCGCAGTCCAGTTATATAGAGGTCAATGACTGAGGCCTAGGTCAAACGTCGCTCGATCTCTCGTGAACCTATGCTAACAAGACGCCTGCTCAGACGATCACTCGGGCTACTGATTTCTGAAAACTTGGCGTAGCCTATTCGTACTCTAGCAAGACTATATAGCAATGCATAACTGCATAGCCTTTGACAAATCGAATTTATGGTCGCAGCAGCGCAGGAAGCGCCGACAGTTTGCTAATCCCCGAGCCCGGGCGTAGGGCCGAAGGCCCCGAGCCCGGTGAGGGTGCTAATCTCGGCACGCGTGGAGCCCATTTTACACGCGTGTAGAAAAAGCAAGGAGGGGATTTTGAGTGATTTGAATGAAAATATATTTTCGAATGAAAATTTCCCTTTTGTTCCATCTTGAGAGATATCAATTTTATTACGTTGAGGGTTTTTACTGTGTTTTTCTGAAGACACCAATCTTTTAGGACGTGGTATACAGTATATGTTTGCCACTGTTATCTATTTTTGAATGAAAATTTGCCGTTTGATTCATCAAAACAGTCTGTTTATAGTACCTTATTTTTGTTTTCTCTTATTTCTGATATTCAAGCTCTTAAATAGATTCATTAATTTGTTTTCTGTGGTGACGTGTTTTTCAGTGTTTTTGACCTTGACATTAGATAGCTTAAGCAAGCGGCGTTTTTGACAACACGGACGTCAGATGTCCGCGAGTAGACTTGATCTAAAGCGGCGTTCGTGGCGTCGCGTCTTTACGTTAAGCAACTCGCGTTCTTGATGGCAAAAACGTCTATATCCTCCAGTTGTTTTTACTTTTTAAACAAACCAACAATCATCTGTGCAAACAAGTATCAAAGCAAACTCTTTCCGCGCAGCTAATGAAGAGGTATAAAACAGTTTCAGAAGTGGAATAAAGGGGGTCATGGCCTAATTAGAAAACCAAAAAAGTACAACAAAAATAGTTTACTTCATGAATGCCCACAAAGGGTATAATCTTGAAAGGTTATAAAACTAGATTTTTATGTTACAATAAATGTTTATTTTAATAATACAGTAATACAATGTTTGAACAACAGGCTATATGACAGTTAAAAGAGTACAGAAAATAAAGTCCAATATATTATCACTTGCAGTGCCATAATCTTGATTTTGCCCTGTGTAAATATAAATTGCATAACACCATAGTTGTCACAGTTGTTTACCCATGTAGGCCAGCCTTTTAATTATAGCTTACTCTAGCTGTTTCCATCCACTTCTTTTAGATTTTCCTTGTTGTATTAGTTGTTATTATAAATATACAAAAAATATATTACAAGCTACACTAATGGAACACCATCAGAAAATGTAATTTAGAATGTGCATGAACTTAGGATATCAAGTAATAAAACAACTGAAGTGTATTAAAATGAAGTTAAAATTCAGAAACTATTGAGAGCTCGAGGCAGTTTTTAATGAATCAGGATAAACTATAACTAGTTGATATTTCCTTATGAAATGCTCGAGGCCGGACAAGCATTTGGACACTAAAAAATAGAGTTTTATTGCGCTTGTAAAAAATAGAATATACGGACTGCATTTTATCGATTAGACAATTGTGAAATGCAATTGTTATTGTACATCTCAAAATTAGAGATTCTTACAAGACAATGTAACCTGTGATTTGCTAAAACTCCAAAATTTCCGCCAGCTTCTGCATGAGCTTATGCAACAAGATAACTTTGAAAACTTAGATAGCTGTCGTTTTGCTTTGCTCAAAAGGACTCGACGCTTCCAAGCAAACAAAACTGCATGCCCAGAAATATAGTTTTTAATACTCTTCTAGATTATTTCTACGGGTAAAATGCTTCAAAATGTTTGATAAACTATAAACTTTAGAAATCACAACTGCCTGAAACTTGTTTGTAAAAATAATAACATTCGCTGTGGGAAATTCTGAAATTTAAATTATCGAAGTGATATCTCAAACAAAATGCATGATGTTGTGAACACAATTTCATTTCAAAAGGTCTTGCTAACAAGCGTTACACAAGCAGTAAAGACGGATAAACGAGTAAAACGACCAATTACACCAGAAAAACAGAAGACATCTACTGTAAAACATCGGTTTATTAACCGAAGCTATATCTGCCGTAAAAATAGTTGACATGAATTTGTTTCTAAAGATTCGGTAAAATATGCATTTGAGAACACTATCTATAAACGTTTTACTGCAAAAGATGTAAAATTTGGTCCAGAAATTACACTTACCTTGAGACGTTCTTGACCTACAACACGTACGGCAAAGCTTGAGGTTTGGCGTCGGTGACTTGACTTCGCGGACGTGATGTCCTCAAACCCCGCGAAAACAACGACAATTTACTTCCGGTTGACGTCCGTGTTGTCAAAAACGCCGCTTGCTTAAGCTCCCTATTAACTGCATACTCTTTTAAATACTCATATGAACTTTGTCAATTTTCGCCGCTATTTTTTCATATTTTTTACTGAAATCTTGCCTGTTACTTATTCATGACAATCTGATTGTACTTGTTTGTTTTTAGTTCTATTATACTTATAGTTTTCTAGCTATTAATTTTAATACGTTGGTTTTTCTGTCATTGTGAAACAGTCAAGGAAGTCATTTAAACGCCTGCAAAATCTAAAATAAGATCACTTTAGCAACGTCCATGTAAACAGAATATTATTTTACAATCATACAGAGCATAAACTAAGTTTTCCTTTTTGTTCAACTTTGCCATTCATGTTGTTGAAACAATTAGTCACTTTAGTCATGGTGTGATTATCGTTTGTTTTTGCCGTGTCTGTCCTGATCTCTCGCACAGAAGAGATCAACTACAACTCTATTCACATGAGTTCCAAGCTCGACAACGGGGTCATTCCCAAGCGTTGTAAGCATATTTATGATGAAGGTCGGCCACATTACTGATCAACTTATAACTCGGTCATTTGCAAAATATTCCAACACCGTTCGAGATCAAGAGTCGAAAACACCTCATTCATATCATTCATGTCATTCATATAATTCATATAATTTATTCCATTCATCTCGTTCATCTCATTCATCCCATTGATGACACTGATCACCTTCATCTCGTTCATCCCATTGACTAGAACATATTCGACAGTCGGATCTGTATTTATAGTAGCCGTAATGCGGGGCAAAACGAGACACTTAAGGAGTATAATTGTCATAAAAAGGCAAGGAAGAATATTTAAATGCTTTTTTCATCTTTGATGTGTTAAATAGAGTACAGAAAACATTTCAGTGCAAAATCAATCTTCTCGAAGAAATATTATTGCATTTATGAGAGAAAAACAACCGGAAGTCAGTGTCTCGTTTTGCCCCACTAAAATGGGGCAAAACGAGACAGTATAAAAATATACAGGAAATATTATACAAACTTGAAAATTCTATTTATTATTCAATAAGACCATAAAACTAATTCTAAAAGTCATGCACATATGTCACAAATTGCTCTTGTAGGTGTGACCGAGCAACAGCACTCTTCGTGTACCCATTGTTTGCATTCGGCACACCGAACCCAAAGCTCTCCACCCTTGGATTCCAACCAAAATCCATCACACATTGGACACTGTGTATCTTCAACCTTTGTCTCCACCTTGTCCTTGCTTTTTTTGGACTTTTTCTCTGTGTTAGCTTTTTTGGATTTCCTTCCTTTCGCAGGCTGTTTTGGCTTTCTTTTCTTGCTTCGTTCGTTTATGTTGTCAATGAGAGATTGTTTATATGGAGAGCTAGTCACTATTTCCGACTCTTCAGAATTTCTTGACTTTTTCTTCTCAGTGAGAGCAGGTAATTTCATAATCTCGGAAAAGCTTACATTCCGAGAAGATAGCTCACCTTCCTCTGGCACTGGTGGTAAACTACAGGACTGGGACACGATAGAGCCAGCTGTCTCAACAGGTGACTGGATCGACTCAGTTGATGGTGTGGTAGAGGCAGCTGTCTCAACAGGGGGCTGAATCAACTCGGTTGATGGTGCAAGAGAGGCCACTGTGTGAACAGGGGACTGGATCGACTCGGTTGATGGTGCAGTAGAGGGAGCTATCTCAACAGGGGACTGAATCAACTCGGTTGATGGTGCAAGAGAGGCCACTGTGTGAACAGGGGACTGGATCGACTCGGTTGATGGTGCAGTAGAGGGAGCTGTCTCAACAGGGGACTGGATGGAATGATTTGCAGATGGCGGAGCAGCGTCAGCTTCACGAGGGTCGTCTAAGAATTCAGAGGAGGGCAAGATTTCTGCATTGAATGGGACAATACCAGTACACTTGAATCCTGATACAGCATTCTCAATTGTGGCAGCTTTTAAGTAAGCAGTATTGAACAATTCTCCAAGCTTGTCGACTGTGATCCTACGACCAGGATGATTTCGCAACCAGGTTGAGCATGCGGCATTGAAGGCACTCTTTAACGGCTTGAAAAAGCTTCGGTCAAGCGGTTGGAGCTTGTGAGAGGTATGGGGTGGCAATGAAAGAATGACAACACCATTATCACGGGCATAATCAATTGTGGTGAGATTCTTCGTATGTGTTTTATGTCCATCAAGGATCAATAAAACTGGTGAATCTTTGGAACACTTGGTATAAGTAACAAAATGCTTCAAAAACTCTAAAAACAGATCTGAATCAATCCACCCATTCACAGAACATTGACCGATAGTCCCAGCTGGTGCATGGTCAACCAGTTCAGGCTTGTTCCTTTTCCTCTTGAAGATCATCATTGGTGGAACATACACCCCGGACGCACTGCATGCAACTAAAATGGTGGTTGTTTGACCCCGTTCCCCACTTGTGACCGATGACACACATCGTTTTCCTTTCGGCGCTATAACTTTTACTGGTTTGTGAACACATGTCAAGCCACTTTCATCACAGTTGAATATTTCATGTGCTTTAAAGTTATACTTATCCAAAACAGTTTTAAGATTGTCAAAGTACAAATTCACCGAGGTTTTGTTCAAGCCAAAAACACGATTTATGGCCACCGATTCCGGTCTTCGAAGTGACAATCTAGGATGACGCTTGAGGAATCCAGCAACAAAGTCGCGACCGGCCATTTTAGTGTCACCACTAAAATTGTTTTTAATGTCATTTTTTTGGCAATAGTCAAAGACCATGGTCCTAATATCATTAATAGACAAACCATAAAAAGCTTGATCCATATTAATAATATGATTTTCAAGCTCTTTTTCTTGCTCATACGATAAAACGGCACGATAACGACCCAAGATATTCATATGCCTCTCGTCGGCCGATAAAGATTTAAGCTTACCATTGACTCTTCGATTTAACGAATCTTTTGGCACTCCAAAGACAGCAGCAGCTTGACGTAACGACAGTTCCTTGTTGTCAACTGCCAAGATTGCATGTTTCATCTGATCCTCGGACCAGTTCGCCCGTTCGGTCTTCCTTATGTAGTTCCTAACCATTCTAGGCAAATAAATTGGTATGTTTTATTTATCATTACTGCCAATAGAAAGACAGAAATGAGTGACAAAGCCAAACCACTATACATAAAAAATTTAATACTATATGGATTCACAATAATGCACATAACTAGCGGTAGACGACACTAATGGAGTTATTTACAACATTGAAACAGCAATTTGGGGACTAATATACATGATGCAATATGAATTTACAAAGAAATGGTGGTCTTAATATACCTAAGTACTCTAATATATAGATCACATACTCATGCAAACCTTAGTTTTGATGTAAACATTACATAAATATACAGCCTTATCAGGGGATTTGCCTGTCTCGTTTTGCCCCATGGTGGGCAATAGACTTCAAAGGCCCCAAATCCTAAAAATTGTTACTGACATACACAAAATACACTCATAACATGAAAGCACATGTGTTTATACATCCTCAACAAACAGGGCTTATTTCATAACTGCGATGTTTTAGACAGAATAAAACATTGTTGAAAAATGCTGAGTAATAACTTACCTCAATTTCGCATGCTCAACTTGAGTGGCATCAACAAAAATATAGATTTTTTTCGCTTCAAAATAGCTTCTGCTTTCCTTTCGTGCTCAAAGTGTAAAATAAATATTTACCCATGAGCCTGCAGTATTTCAATTCAAAGAAAAGCGGTGAAACGCCGAAGAGAGGCGCTAGATCATAAGTGTCTCATTTAGCCCCGCTGTCTCGTTTTGCCCCGAACTACGCTACCAGTGTTTTTTTCTTATGTTCAATATTTAATTGTCTGTAAACGTAGTGGAAATTGATTTCCATCTCTATCCTCCGTAGATGCTTCTATTAATTGTTCTGGTTAGTCGCAGGCGCGCGGACAATCGTAAAGCGCGCGGAGAACGTCAGGAAGGTGGAAAAAGAGGAGAGAAGCCTCTGCCAGATATTGTCCAGTTCTCCTGGCACGATTTGTGCTTCTCCGGTAAATGAAAAAAAAAACAAAAAAAAACTTGACGATTTGATTCGAAATTAGCATGATGATTTCCGTGAAGAAACAGTGCGATTAAATGAATTTATGTGATTCTTGCTGTTATTTGCGTGTCTGCCACTTTGAATTAATTAAATGTGAACTATATAATTTCGATTAATTTAGGCTTCTTTTTGACGATAACCTAATGCAGAAGAAGATATACGATGCTTTCCAATAAGTGCAAATACGTCGGAGAAGGATGATATTGGTTGCGAAAAACATTTTTTGTTCATGCACGGGCATGAACTGTTCATGTACTTATAACACCGAATTCGAAGTCGGCAAACGAATCGAATACGAATCGATTTCAGTCAACTGACAAATCAGTGGTTCTTTGGTCATGGGAGATAGCGACGATAGTTGGCACGAAAGACAATGTTTACTTAATCAAGATCTAAGTCTAGAATGTTGTCCCTGAATTCCTCTATTGAAATCACCTGCGGAAGAGATCGATAAATTTGAAGCGCTGCCAGAATGACAAACATTTATCGAACGTTGATAAACAAAGCCGACGAACAGCGCTGGAAATATTCTCAGCGCCAACTTTCTACTAATGTAGAAGCTCGCAAACGTACCGCACGCACTACATATATACGTACAACTTATCATAGGTAAGATCTATGTTTACACTTTACAACAGTTTTTCTTTTGAGATTAATCATAAACTTTCTCGGGTAGCGTTTGTTTACACGTATTTATATAATTCAATTGGAAAGTCCTGTCCTTTGTGTAACAATAACATTCTCGAGTTGAGACTTGTCTGGTAGCGATTTAAATGTGTCTTTTGTTCACAATTTATTGATTTCTAACTTTTCCGCATTGGCGCCTAGTCCATCACGGAATTTGGGCGCCATATTGACATCATCTGGCAATGGCTCATTTCTTTCCCTCTACCCATCATTCCCCGCGCGTCTTCTCTCACGCCTTCGCCTCCGAGCATCTTTAATAAATCTTAATATTGTCGATATTCCACACCTCCAAACAAATCCTTTGGAAGTATTGTGGCTCGCAAGTAACAATGGTTTTATAATTTTAAACCGGAGTAGCATTATACAGCATAGCTGGTTGCCCACGAAACTGTTTATCCATTACCAAATTGCCTAATGTTGTGCAAATATTTTTAGTGACTAAATTCTATTGTCGGTTTCAGCTCATTTTTCAGCGCGGTTCGAAAGTTGTTGCCAAGTTTCAAATTACATTTCCAAATTTGCAAAGTTAGTTACGAAGTTCGATTCGAAGTTCAATGTTCGATTCAAAAAGTTCACCTTTACGGAAAACATCCGATCGACCACACTTATTCTTAGTACAATTACTTTAGAAAAATATGTAATTAATCATTCTGCAATTCGAAATTACTAATCGCATAGGCAAATAATTATGGCGCAACACTGACCTTCGAATAAAGCCTTTAGACTTCAAATCAAACTTCGACATCAACATCCAAATTTAGAAACGGAATTGGAAACTTGGCAACATACCTCCGAACCACCCGCTGAAAAGTAAGCTAAAATCGACAATAGCTTACCTTACTTCCCACAGTTTTGTAATCAAGAGCCACTTGAAGAGCCAAGGCCAAGCCAACCGCTCCTCTCAAACCACCCCAACATAAAATAACAGCATTCTGCCAAGATAAGCCATAGCCCATTCGAGCAAGAACTGGAGCGGACATAATCAATACAGTTGCTCTGAAAAGAAGAAAACTTATATAATATCGTATATCCTAACTTCTTATCATCCGAAAAATGACACACCGGAAGCTTGAGAGTACAGAACGAGTCCGTAAAGCGGGTCTGTATACATGAAAGCTTCAGGTCTGGAATTTTACCAAAACAAGACGCCTGGGTCAGGCTTTCACTCGGGCTACTGGCCAAGTATACGGAAAGGCTTTATACCGCGCCAGCAAACGTGGGAGTGGGCCGAGGAAGATCAGATCGAAGGCTGAATGTAGTGCATACTTCACATTGGTGAACATACTTACAGTTGTCAGCCGATCACTGTTAAACTAGAAAGTCAGTCAGTCTATTTCGAAATCTGCCAACAATGTGCAAGAACACTTTTATCAAAAGGCAAAGCTGTTCAAATTTTTGTCCAACTCCAAAAGCAAAAGGCGCAAAGAGCTTACAACAGATAGCCCGAGTTATAACCAATCGGTCATGTTGTTGTCGTTGTTGTCAATGTTGTTGTTGTCTATGTTGTTGTTATCTATGTTGTTTTTGTTGTCTATGTTGTTGTTGTTCATGTTGTTATTGTTTATGTTGTTGCTGTTTATGTTTTAGGCTTCTATTTTGGCAGGAGCTGTTGTTTTTTTGCTGCGGCTGTCATCATCGTTTTCCCTTCCTTTTTCTGCTGCTGCTGTTGTTGTTTGGGTTGTTGTTGTTGTTGTTGTTGTTGTTGTTGTTGTTGTTGTTGTTGTTGTTGTTGTTGTTGTTCGTGGTGGTGATATTGTTGTTGTTGTTGTTGTTGTTGTTTTTGCTGCAGCTGTTGTTGTTCCATTTTCTGTTTCTGTACTTGTTGTTTTTGCTGTCGTCGTCATTCTCGCGGTTGTTGTTGTTTCAAACTGTATCGTTAAATTATTTAGCTAAAGAACGTTTACAATAGACGTTTTTAATAAGTCTGGCGTGAGCAGCCTTATGACGTAGTTTGCGGATAATGGGAAATCCCGGGCGGCCATCTTGTTTCTTATTGTTTTAAAGATGAAGAAAGAAAGCTCCGGAAATGGTACGTTTTACCGAACTCTCTTTAGTTAAAGCTGAAAATACTTTATATGTTTATCATAGCTTATATTGCCTTGGTTGAATTTTTATTCCTGACATTGGTTTACTCGAAAATTCGTACATTCACCGACGTACGATCTTTGCTCCCACCCGTTGTTTACAACTCTGTGCTACATTAAAAACCTAGCGTTTCCTGTCCTCATTTCTCAAATTATCAAGTCTAATCACCGTGTATGTGCTGTACCAAAATGAAAATCCTCAGCAAAATCTATCAATCCGCGCATTAACCGAGAAATAACATTCCACAAGTTTCCATTGGATGTCACCAGGAATAAGCAGTGGCTGTTTAAAATAAGAAGAGACGAGAACAAACACTTCCAGTTCTGGGTAAGTTTCAAAGTTTAGTCGCAGAGATGCATTAATTAGACTTTGTAGAATGTTTTGTACTTTAATAAAACTGACTTAGTGTTGCTTGAGTCTTACAGAAAGTCTTTTAACTCCTACATTTAATTTGATTTGGTTATAACAAGTGAGAAAACATACCTTTGTTTTCATACCTCTTTTGGCATTTGCATAGAATTGCATGATATTAAAAGGATGAATTTAACCAAGTAAAAATAGTTATTTAACACAAAATTTGAATCATTCTGAAAATATTAATTAAACACTATGTTAGCTCATGTGTATATTGTATAACGCACATAGCATTATGAACATGAGATAAATAGACACATATATAATATGGAATCCTGAGTCACATATGCAGCACATTACAGAAAGGATATTAATTTTTCTATGAGAATTATGTTTTTGATGTTTTGGGGAAGTCCAGCCTTTCTCCTCAGAAAACCAAGCTGTCCCATGTCAAATGCAAATGTTACAAATCCCCCATTGAAAATAATGAACTCCCCCCCCCCCCCCCCCCCATACTGTTGTGGTAACAAGCCACCATGACCACCTATTACCCATAATGTCAACCTTATATGTTAAGTAAATAACATTTTCTTTTTCAAATTAAATGGTTTCACTATGTACAATATTAATAATATAACACATGTAGTTGAAATTAAATTATATGTTTACATAATTTGAATTTTTACAATAGTAACATTTTGAATTCATTATTATATTTGTACAAACACTGTAAATAGAATATTATATGTAATGTGAATTAACTATAAATAATTATATTTGTCCCCGAGCCCGGGCGTAGGGCCGAAGGCCCGGAGCCCGGTGCGGGTGCTAATCTCGACATGCGTGGAGTCCATTTTACACACGTGGAGAAAAAGCTAGGGAGACGTAATCTCGGAAATAGTTTTTTTATATATATGTTTGGTACGGTGTCACGCGGTAAGAATAGTTGGACACTGGTGACTAGCGATGCAGAAAACTAAATCTGTCAGTATTAATTTTGCTTTCGTTTAACGAAATGGCGCCTGCTCTACTTAAATTAAAAGAGAACAACGAAGAAAAGGATACAAACAGCCGGTTTAATATATCTTGAAGCGAAACCAGAGAACCTGAAGAAACCAAACGCCGTATGGTAAACAAAAACTTGATCTGAATTGCAGTGTTTGTGATCACTCAGTGGTCTCAAAATCATTTTAAAGTTAACGGTAGGGGATTTGTATTTTGTCCTTATGTCATAAAACAATATACAGCTTCACGTTTTCGTGCTTCCCCTTTGCTCGTCCAAACCATAAGTCAGCTTAACTAAAGCTAACTTAAAACACTACCTTTAAGGCTTATATTAACCGTGGTGGACGTGCATGCACTTTTTATTATTAAAAATACTCATGGGCTTTGTCGGTTTTGTTGGCTGTGTTTCCAAATTTTCGACTGAAACGTTGTCTGTTTAATTCTTCTTTCTGGAATCCGATTCTACTGACTTGTTTTTATCTCAGACTCTAGTATAAATGTAATTTTTGAGCTGTTAACTTTTAATTCTGCCTTTGTAGTTTGCAAAATGTACATGCATAGAGAAACCATTTAAAGGCTTGTTAAAATTAACCCTTTTGAAACCTCCTAAAAACAATATATTTTTTACAACCAGAATTTAATAATGAAATATAAGTTTTGCTTTGATATGTTCAACTTTCATTAATGATCCAACTCCTTATACGCATATTTTTCGACAATTAAGAATACAGCTATGACACACATGCAATGTTTTTTTGTGGGAGAAGGGTTCGGGGAGAAGTACTCCGAATGAAAATTGTGGTCAGCCTCATCCCAACAACTCAACGTTACGTTCTTAGTTGTCCTAGGGGTAATAATCCCCAAGTAGGACTCTAGTCTAATGTCCTAGGGGTCGTAGTTCCCCATGTTGGACTTTGCCCAAGGGGTAATGACCCCCAAGGGCATCCTACATGTCCAAGGGGTAATAGATCCCCGAGTTGGACATTTCTTACTTTCGACTAATTATTATAATTACATCAATTCGTATGAGTCTATGGGGTTGAGGGTGACCTTTGGGAGCACTTCATCCCCAAACCAAATCTTTATTAAAATAGTAATGCTATATACAAAATTGATTCATATATTACTTTAAGATAACAGAGTGTCCACCATAAGTCAAATACGCAGTTCGCATGACAGACTCTAAGAGTAGTGTTTATGTGAAAACTTTTTAACCCACATATACAGGTTGTTGTGGGTTGTTTTTTTGGGGGGGGGGGTTTAATTTTTTTTTTGTTTTTGTTTTTTTTGTTTTTTTGTTTTTGTTTTTTTTTAAAAGATGTGCAAAATCGTTGAATGGGTGGGATGGGTGGTAATTTGTTCGCTTTACCGAGCTTACACGTAGCTTATTGTGTAACGCTCTTGATCACAATGGTTCATGTTGAAGTCTTAATATAAGGACGGCTAGGTGAAATTTGATTGGCAGATTTTCCCGCGAAAAAGAGGAAATACCGTTTCCATTGGTTAGACTATTCATTGCCTTGTGTTTTGCAAGGGCGGAGTCATGCTGGTTGGAAAGACTGACCTTTATACCCGTCTGGGGTTTATTTGAGTTGTTGACAGCTGAGAAATTGATCTTTGTCCGAACCCCTACCGATTTACAAGGTCTTTACGCAGCTTTACATTTTGCTTAGACGTTTTTGTCTCATTAACTTAAATTTATATTTGCTATAGGCTTATATAAATTGGCTTTAATGATCCAACTCCTTATACGCATATTTTTCGACAATTAAGAATACAGCTATGACACACATGCAATGTTTTTTGTGGGAGAAGGGTTCGGGGAGAAGTACTCCGAATGAAAATTGTGGTCAGCCTCATCCCAACAACTCAACGTTACGTTCTTAGTTGTCCTAGGGGTAATAATCCCCAAGTAGGACTCTAGTCTAATGTCCTAGGGGTCGTAGTTCCCCATGTTGGACTTTGCCCAAGGGGTAATGACCCCCAAGGGCATCCTACATGTCCAAGGGGTAATAGATCCCCGAGTTGGACATTTCTTACTTTCGACTAATTATTATAATTACATCAATTCGTATGAGTCTATGGGGTTGAGGGTGACCTTTGGGAGCACTTCATCCCCAAACCAAATCTTTATTAAAATAGTAATGCTATATACAAAATTGATTCATATATTACTTTAAGATAATAGAGTGTCCACCATAAGTCAAATACGCAGTTCGCATGACAGACTCTAAGAGTAGTGTTTATGTGAAAACTTTTTAACCCACATATACAGGTTGTTGTGGGTTTTTTTTGGGGGGGGGGGTTTAATTTTTTTTTTGTTTTTGTTTTTTTTGTTTTTTTGTTTTTGTTTTTTTTAAAAAGATGTGCAAAATCGTTGAATGGGTGGGATGGGTGGTAATTTGTTCGCTTTACCGAGCTTACACGTAGCTTATTGTGTAACGCTCTTGATCACAATGGTTCATGTTGAAGTCTTAATATAAGGACGGCTAGGTGAAATTTGATTGGCAGATTTTCCCGCGAAAAAGAGGAAATACCGTTTCCATTGGTTAGACTATTCATTGCCTTGTGTTTTGCAAGGGCGGAGTCATGCTGGTTGGAAAGACTGACCTTTATACCCGTCTGGGGTTTATTTGAGTTGTTGACAGCTGAGAAATTGATCTTTGTCCGAACCCCTACCGATTTACAAGGTCTTTACGCAGCTTTACATTTTGCTTAGACGTTTTTGTCTCATTAACTTAAATTTATATTTGCTATAGGCTTATATAAATTGGCTTTAATGATCCAACTCCTTATACGCATATTTTTCGACAATTAAGAATACAGCTATGACACACATGCAATGTTTTTTGTGGGAGAAGGGTTCGGGGAGAAGTACTCCGAATGAAAATTGTGGTCAGCCTCATCCCAACAACTCAACGTTACGTTCTTAGTTGTCCTAGGGGTAATAATCCCCAAGTAGGACTCTAGTCTAATGTCCTAGGGGTCGTAGTTCCCCATGTTGGACTTTGCCCAAGGGGTAATGACCCCCAAGGGCATCCTACATGTCCAAGGGGTAATAGATCCCCGAGTTGGACATTTCTTACTTTCGACTAATTATTATAATTACATCAATTCGTATGAGTCTATGGGGTTGAGGGTGACCTTTGGGAGCACTTCATCCCCAAACCAAATCTTTATTAAAATAGTAATGCTATATACAAAATTGATTCATATATTACTTTAAGATAATAGAGTGTCCACCATAAGTCAAATACGCAGTTCGCATGACAGACTCTAAGAGTAGTGTTTATGTGAAAACTTTTTAACCCACATATACAGGTTGTTGTGGGTTTTTTTTTGGGGGGGGGGTTTAATTTTTTTTTTGTTTTTGTTTTTTTTGTTTTTTTGTTTTTGTTTTTTTTAAAAAGATGTGCAAAATCGTTGAATGGGTGGGATGGGTGGTAATTTGTTCGCTTTACCGAGCTTACACGTAGCTTATTGTGTAACGCTCTTGATCACAATGGTTCATGTTGAAGTCTTAATATAAGGACGGCTAGGTGAAATTTGATTGGCAGATTTTCCCGCGAAAAAGAGGAAATACCGTTTCCATTGGTTAGACTATTCATTGCCTTGTGTTTTGCAAGGGCGGAGTCATGCTGGTTGGAAAGACTGACCTTTATACCCGTCTGGGGTTTATTTGAGTTGTTGACAGCTGAGAAATTGATCTTTGTCCGAACCCCTACCGATTTACAAGGTCTTTACGCAGCTTTACATTTTGCTTAGACGTTTTTGTCTCATTAACTTAAATTTATATTTGCTATAGGCTTATATAAATTGGCTTTAATGATCCAACTCCTTATACGCATATTTTTCGACAATTAAGAATACAGCTATGACACACATGCAATGTTTTTTGTGGGAGAAGGGTTCGGGGAGAAGTACTCCGAATGAAAATTGTGGTCAGCCTCATCCCAACAACTCAACGTTACGTTCTTAGTTGTCCTAGGGGTAATAATCCCCAAGTAGGACTCTAGTCTAATGTCCTAGGGGTCGTAGTTCCCCATGTTGGACTTTGCCCAAGGGGTAATGACCCCCAAGGGCATCCTACATGTCCAAGGGGTAATAGATCCCCGAGTTGGACATTTCTTACTTTCGACTAATTATTATAATTACATCAATTCGTATGAGTCTATGGGGTTGAGGGTGACCTTTGGGAGCACTTCATCCCCAAACCAAATCTTTATTAAAATAGTAATGCTATATACAAAATTGATTCATATATTACTTTAAGATAATAGAGTGTCCACCATAAGTCAAATACGCAGTTCGCATGACAGACTCTAAGAGTAGTGTTTATGTGAAAACTTTTTAACCCACATATACAGGTTGTTGTGGGTTTTTTTTGGGGGGGGGGTTTAATTTTTTTTTTGTTTTTGTTTTTTTTGTTTTTTTGTTTTTGTTTTTTTTAAAAAGATGTGCAAAATCGTTGAATGGGTGGGATGGGTGGTAATTTGTTCGCTTTACCGAGCTTACACGTAGCTTATTGTGTAACGCTCTTGATCACAATGGTTCATGTTGAAGTCTTAATATAAGGACGGCTAGGTGAAATTTGATTGGCAGATTTTCCCGCGAAAAAGAGGAAATACCGTTTCCATTGGTTAGACTATTCATTGCCTTGTGTTTTGCAAGGGCGGAGTCATGCTGGTTGGAAAGACTGACCTTTATACCCGTCTGGGGTTTATTTGAGTTGTTGACAGCTGAGAAATTGATCTTTGTCCGAACCCCTACCGATTTACAAGGTCTTTACGCAGCTTTACATTTTGCTTAGACGTTTTTGTCTCATTAACTTAAATTTATATTTGCTATAGGCTTATATAAATTGGCTTTAATGATCCAACTCCTTATACGCATATTTTTCGACAATTAAGAATACAGCTATGACACACATGCAATGTTTTTTGTGGGAGAAGGGTTCGGGGAGAAGTACTCCGAATGAAAATTGTGGTCAGCCTCATCCCAACAACTCAACGTTACGTTCTTAGTTGTCCTAGGGGTAATAATCCCCAAGTAGGACTCTAGTCTAATGTCCTAGGGGTCGTAGTTCCCCATGTTGGACTTTGCCCAAGGGGTAATGACCCCCAAGGGCATCCTACATGTCCAAGGGGTAATAGATCCCCGAGTTGGACATTTCTTACTTTCGACTAATTATTATAATTACATCAATTCGTATGAGTCTATGGGGTTGAGGGTGACCTTTGGGAGCACTTCATCCCCAAACCAAATCTTTATTAAAATAGTAATGCTATATACAAAATTGATTCATATATTACTTTAAGATAATAGAGTGTCCACCATAAGTCAAATACGCAGTTCGCATGACAGACTCTAAGAGTAGTGTTTATGTGAAAACTTTTTAACCCACATATACAGGTTGTTGTGGGGTTTTTTTGGGGGGGGGGGTTTAATTTTTTTTTTGTTTTTGTTTTTTTTTTGTTTTTTTTTTTGTTTTTTTTTTTTTAAAAAGATGTGCAAAATCGTTGAATGGGTGGGATGGGTGGTAATTTGTTCGCTTTACCGAGCTTACACGTAGCTTATTGTGTAACGCTCTTGATCACAATGGTTCATGTTGAAGTCTTAATATAAGGACGGCTAGGTGAAATTTGATTGGCAGATTTTCCCGCGAAAAAGAGGAAATACCGTTTCCATTGGTTAGACTATTCATTGCCTTGTGTTTTGCAAGGGCGGAGTCGTGCTGGTTGGAAAGACTGACCTTTATACCCGTCTGGGGTTTATTTGAGTTGTTGACAGCTGAGAAATTGATCTTTGTCCGAACCCCTACCGATTTACAAGGTCTTTACGCAGCTTTACATTTTGCTTAGACGTTTTTGTCTCATTAACTTAAATTTATATTTGCTATAGGCTTATATAAATTGGCTTTAATGATCCAACTCCTTATACGCATATTTTTCGACAATTAAGAATACAGCTATGACACACATGCAATGTTTTTTGTGGGAGAAGGGTTCGGGGAGAAGTACTCCGAATGAAAATTGTGGTCAGCCTCATCCCAACAACTCAACGTTACGTTCTTAGTTGTCCTAGGGGTAATAATCCCCAAGTAGGACTCTAGTCTAATGTCCTAGGGGTCGTAGTTCCCCATGTTGGACTTTGCCCAAGGGGTAATGACCCCCAAGGGCATCCTACATGTCCAAGGGGTAATAGATCCCCGAGTTGGACATTTCTTACTTTCGACTAATTATTATAATTACATCAATTCGTATGAGTCTATGGGGTTGAGGGTGACCTTTGGGAGCACTTCATCCCCACAAATACGCAGAATGTGTATTCCCCATAGACGAACAGCCCTCCCCCTGAAAATTGGCCCAGATGCGTCGGTATATAGTTCAAGGCAGTCTGAGTTTTGCCATGAAGAAGATAAGAAAACTTGCACCATTCCAGTTAACAATAAACTGTTTCCACAACTCGAGATCTTTAAAAAAAAAGCCCGCGCTAAGCTTTATATGATGGTGCGGCTTTATAATATTTCTCGTCAGCTCGATCATTCGTTGAAAATTTAGAGTGCCTAAATAGATCGAAAGCTGCCCGTAGGCATTCAATTATATCCACAGGAAGACGTGCTTCCTTCCTGACACTGTCTAAGATAATGCCCATAAACTCGATTGCTGTTACTGTATCCTGTGTTTTACCAGCGGCTATTGGTTGCTAATGTTTTTTAAAGTAAGCAACATGGCAGTTAAACTTTGTTCACAAATGTTATCATACGGTGGTGAAGGTGATCGTGGCTCAATAAGGAGAAAATCATCAAGAATATGACACACAAACGAAATGTGACACTTATTTGGTAAGATCCACTCAATAGCGTCAGAAAGCTGGTTGAAAAGATATGGAGCGCTCCTTAGACCGAAAGGTAATACTTTGTCATAGAAATAATATTTACCGTTCCAAAACATGCCGAGAAGTTCATAATCGTCTGGGTGAACTGAAATGAGCCGGAAGGCGGATTCAATGTCAGTCTTAGCCAGGAAACAACCCTGTCGGAAACGTTTTATGCCTTCACGAGTTAATGCTTGTCGTGCCCGACTTTGGAAATGAAAGACGAAATATCGTGCGGAACTTAGCCGAATTCTTTTTTGGTACTAAACCAATTGGGGAGACTTGAAAATTAGTCAACGGTGGGGTATCGAATGCATGGACCAGCCGCGCGGCCAAGAGAGAGCTCTTTTTCCAAATTTGAAGTGACAATGTTTGGATGGGTAAAAGCGGTAGGCAAATTTTTTGAAAATCTAGGGGTTCGCTGTCCATCAAATCCTATTCGGGCCCCATATCTTAAATTGTCACACAATTGTGAAACGAACTGTGGGTCCGGATGCGCAGCTAATGTGTCTTCTAGTTTAGTAGTAACTACGATAGGTATTGGTATAATTTTTTTACGTACATTATTAGCATTTAGCTCTGTTGGAATTGAATTGCGCTGGCTGTTGGATGAACGGTCTTTGTCTGTTCGCGGTCTTTGATATATAGACTGAACAATGACATCCAGCGTGTGCGCTGTCGCAGCGGTTACAAATATGGCGGTACGTACACGGGTTTCTTTTACAGATTCCGGTCCTATTGAAGTTGCTGCAAATCTATTTCTGACCAATTCAGAAATTTGTTTAACGCAGCTTTCCGACGAAACTTGAAGTCGTAGATGCACCAACCCAACCCTCTGTGGCATTGCGCAGCGTGGCGAATAATGCCCATGTATTGTAAGAACTCCTGCGCTCTATTTGGGAATTCATGCGTAAAAACGCTCATGTACGTAGTAAAGGCAGTCGTTCACTGTTCGATCTCTGTGATATTCGTGCTGGGTTGGGTGGATCTCTTAACTTTAATCACGAGTTCTCAAGCGTTAACATAACGGGCCCTTCGTCTGTTGTATAATAAATGGATTCTTCGGCAAACGTTTAGACAGTTCAAAAAACTCACCCGACTGAATTTGCTTCACGTATCATGTGGCTGGTATACATCGTCGAATGACTGTCCATATGGGAGATTGCTGTAGGCTCGAAGAATTGGTGGAGATGTGTGCAGCGTCTCGGTGGTTAGGGCGATCGTCTCAGTGCGGTTATCTGTCATAAATTCTGCGGATTGTAGCGGTTCGTTCGGGACCACTGGACCAGACGAGCTTGTCATGGCTTGAACGGCAGCGCGAGCGGCGTTGGTAGCTATCTCATTCAACTGGACGTCGTTCTGTAAAGGACTTTCGCTCGGAGGTGTAGATGGCGTCTCGACGCTAGTTGATGGAACATCGGCCGTGATAGCGATTTCGGTTGCATCGTTGTTCGTTGATGCATATCGTTGCAATCTAGCGATCAATGTGTTTCGACGGCCATGGTCGGGTAGACCTTTTTCTGCGCATCGTTGACGAATGATCGACGGCTTACTATCGTTGTTGGTGCCGGCAGCGTTTGACGCAGCAACTTGTCCGTCGTGCAAATTTGTTGGCGTCGAACGAGAGGCATATCCTCACAGAAGCGTTTTCATAATAATTTGTTCGCTTTACCGAGCTTACACGTAGCTTATTGTGTAACGCTCTTGATCACAATGGTTCATGTTGAAGTCTTATAAGGACGGCTAGGTGAAATTTGATTGGCAGATTTTCCCGCGAAAAAGAGGAAATACCGTTTCCATTGGTTAGACTATTCATTGCCTTGTGTTTTGCAAGGGCGGAGTCATGCTGGTTGGAAAGACTGACCTTTATACCCGTCTGGGGTTTATTTGAGTTGTTGACAGCTGAGAAATTGATCTTTGTCCGAACCCCTACCGATTTACAAGGTCTTTACACAGCTTTACATTTTGCTTAGACGTTTTTGTCTCATTAACTTAAATTTATATTTGCTATAGGCTTATATAAATTGGCTTTAAATGATTTAAATCAATTTTGTCGTACTATCGACCTATCCATAAATTCTATAATTTAATATCCCTAGGATTTAATATCATTTGTTTTTATATCTGTTTGTTTTTGTACTGGCTGTATATCAGGAGTGCTTATTTTAATCAGGGGGTGGGTGGGTGGGGTGTGTTTCAAAAAAGCATGTAAAAGCGGTTGTTGCGTTCATGTATTTCTAGTATAAATACTGTAAATAGAATAATATTTGTAATGTGAATTATAAATAATTATACCTGTAAATTATACCTGTTAAATTATAAATAATTATACCTGTACAAATGATGTAAATAGAATAATATTGTTATATATATTGTAATTTCTTACAATTGTATTTAATTAATGTTTATATAACAAGGAATTGAGTTAATAATTTCAAATAACCACTTTTTGACAGTGGCGTAGCCATGCAAGTTTGCATTTGTGTACTGCATATGTGACTCAGGATATATAGTGTTGTATTCAATATTGTGAAATTCATGAATAATTAATGAGGTTAAGAAGCAATCAAAACGTAGCATTCAAGTCACATGTATACGTCTGTAAATCCCAATAAAGATCATCTTTTGGACAAAGTGATCTGTATCAAAAGTTAAGAATACTAATTAGCCTTCTTGGTGATCTTTATCAAAAGTTATGAATACTAATTAGCTTCATTCTATTGTTTCATTTCACAAGTACGATAAAGCATTCGCGTCCGATCTGTATGGGGATTTACTTCGGCTCGCCTGCGGCTCGCCTTGTAAATCCCCATACAGATCGGCCGCTCATGCTTTATCTATTACTTATATATGTGTCTATTTATCTCCTGTTCATAATGCTATGTGTGTTATACAATATACACATGAGCTAACATAGTGTTTAATTAATATTTTCAGAGTGATTCAAATTTTGTGTTGAATAACTATTTTTACTTGGTTAAATTCATCCTTTTAATACCATGCAATTCCATGCAAATACCAAAAAAGATTTAAAATGAAGTGAACAAACAAAGGTATGTTTTCCCACCTGTTATAACTTTCTGTAAGACTCAATCAACACTAAGTCAGTTTTATTAAAGTACAAAACATTCTACAAAGTCTAATAATTCATGCATCTCTGAGTGTGCGACTAAACTTTGAAACTAAGTGTTTATTCTCGTCTCTTCTTATTTTCAACAGCCACACTGCTTCTTCCTGGTGACATCCAAAGGAAAATTGTGGAATGTTATTTCTCGGTTAATGCGCGGATTGATAGATTTTGCTGAGGATTTTCATTTTGGTACAGCAAATACACGGTGATTAGACTTGATAATTTGAGAAATGAGGACAGGAAACGATACATCTACATCTACATGGGTTAAATCGGTAAAATCTTTTCGACATCGCACGAACTACATAAGAAAACAAAAAAACTACTAAAAGGTATATTTACATTAAAAATATTACGTTGTAAAATCAATGTTAAAATTATTTAAGCAAAAAATCAGTAAGCTTAGATTTAAAAACGTCCAAGGAGTCTGAATTACCTACGTCTTTCGGTAGATCGTTCCATTCCTTAATTGTTCGTGGAAAATAAGAAAATTTATAAACATCCATCCTTCGAAAACCTTGGAACTCTGTATTTAAAAGGATGACTACCACGTGTCCGTGTCTCAGTATGGGGAACCAGGTGGTTTTCCAAGTCCATATCTACTAAATTATGAGACATTTTGTACATCATGGTTAATCTCGCTTTCTTTCTTCTGGTTTCTAATGTGTCCCAACCAAGTCTCCCAAGCATACCAGTGACACTCTCCGTTTTTTTATAATTCCCTAAACAAAATCGGGCGGCTTTTCTTTGAACTTTTTCAATGGTATAGTTGTTTTTCTGTGTGTAAGGATCCCAAGCTGAACTCGCGTATTCCAATTTTGGTCTCACAATAGTCATATACACTGATTCTTTCACCTTCTGGGGACAAAACCAAAAATTGCGTCTAATCATACCAAGGATTTTGCTAGCTTTATTTGAGATGGACGATATATGGTCTGACCAGCTTAGATTATTGGTAAAAGTTACTCCTAGGTATGGGATAGATTTGATTTGTTCCAACTGCTTGCCGCAAAACATGTAGCCTACGTCTAATCTGGTTGGGACTTTTTAGTGGAGATACATATGACTTTACACTTCGACAGATTAAACTCCATCTGACATGTCAACTGCCATTGTTCCAATTTAAGTTAAATCGTCCTGCAGCTGGTCGCACTCAGCATCTCCTGCAATGACTCCATAAACTAATGCATCATCTGCAAAAAGTCTAACATTGGAGGTAAGACCATTGCGTAAGTCATTGATGTACATCAAGAACAACAACGGGCCTAGAACAGTTGCCTGAGGTACTCCAGATGTAACAGGAACAGGCTGAGATGATTTACCCTCACAAACAATAGTTTGAAAACGGCCTTTAAGAAACGATTCAAGCCAGTGGAGTAACGATCCATGTATGCCATAGTAATTTAGCTTCTGCAGTAAACGTTGATGTGGAACTTTGTCGAAGGCTTTAGAGAAGTCTAAAACTGCAGCATGCACTGATTTATTTACATTAATTGCTCTGGCCATGTCGTGGATGGTTAAGATGAGCTGTGTTTCTGTTGACCTCCTGGCCCTAAATCCATGCTGGACGTCTGACAGAATATCATACTTCTCTAAATGTTTCATTACATGGCTATAGATAATGTGTTCCAGAATTTTACATGAAATACAAGTTAGAGAGACTGGTCTGTAATTGGCTGGATCAGATTTAGTACCCGTTTTAAAAATTCCAACAACGTTTGCATTTTCCCACCTTTTTGGCACAACTACTTCCGTTATAGAGGCTTGAAATATGTTGGTTAACAATGGTGCAATTTCATTGGCATTTTCCCTTAAAAACCAGACAGGGATGTCATCGGGACCGCTCGCCTTGTTGGGTTTCAAAGAGGCAAGTTGTTTAAGGACACCCTTAGTCGAGATTAGTAGACCAGGTATGTTGGGAGTAGGATTGTTGCCCATTTCTGGTCTATTGGTGAAATTTTCGTTTGTAAAAACGCTACTGAACTGCTTGTTAAGGATCTCGGCTTTACTTTGGCCATCGCTAATGGTTAACCCTTCCATCTCAAAGTCTGCTACTCCTGGATCGTCCTGTTTAACTTGTTTGATATAAGACCAAAATCTTTTAGGGTTATCTGAAATTGCTTCAGTGAGGTATTCAGAGACATAGGTCATCCTTGCGTATTTTAAATTGCAGTGAAGATGTTTTCTAGCAGCACGAAACTTACCGCAGTCGTTAGCCAGGCCGGACTTTTTAGCCTTGTTATATAGTCGTTGCTTAGTTTTAACTAGACGTTTCAGTGATCGATTAAACCAGGGTAAATTGTGGCGTGAATAAGTTACCCTATTAGGAATACAAGTATCCATAATATGCCGAAGTTGTTGCTCAAAATCATCCCACTTCTCGTCAACCGATTTGTTCATGTTCTGCCTTTCGAAACGTTCAGCAAAATTCTTAAGTTCCTCCTTAATACGATTTAATTTAGCTTTCTTTCTATAATATAGACCTTACGCTTGACATTTCTTTTCTTTTGAAATTGAGTATTTAAAACAAATAAAACAATATCATGATCACTTATGCCGGGAACTACTTCAATGTTGTTTACCATCTTGGCATTATTGGTCAGGACGAGATCGAGGATATTTTGTGTACTACCATGCCTTCGTGTTGGTTCTCGAACCAATTGCTGTGAGTCATGCTCGTTAACAATATCAAGCAGTCTTTCAGATGTTAAAGCATTACTAGTTGTCGCTTTAGTCGTCAGTTCCGAATTTATATCTGGGGCATTAAAGTCACCGGCTACTAATACATTATGTTTTAGAAGCTTATCACCAAGTTTAAGGAGGGAATCGTCAAAACCGTCAAGACTTTTCATATCCGATGAATTTGGTCGATAAAAGGACGCAAAATAAAAGGATTTAGACTTCTTACTTGCTAACTGGCATTGACTCCAAACAATCTCGCAGTCTGAATCAAGCTCCTTTCGATGAGTAACAACAATGTCTTTCTTTATTGCTTGAAATACTCCACCATGACAATCTGAAATCCTGTCTTTACGGAAGATGTTATAGTTATTAGGAAATATTTCATTGTTGGAAATATCGGGGCTTAACCATGATTCGTTGCCAAAGATAATATCAGGGTTGTGTTCGTCGATTACGGCTGCTAGGTCAGGAACTTTATTTTTAATACTTCGACAATTTATAAGTAAGCATTTTAATTTTTATCGCTTCGATGGATTGTTTCCTTTAGTTGACATATTATGTAAATTTTGCGAAGAAGAAGAATGGCTGTTACTGAAGAAACCAAAATTGATCATTTAATGGCTCAAAAGAACTTTCAGAGCGTAGTGAATCAATAGAGGCGTCAAGAAACGACTCAAAATAATTTGGTGAATCACATCGTGGACACAGCCATGCACAAAATGAATTGGACAAAACTTCATGCACAGCCTCGGGAAATTTACAACATGATCTATGAAACCACAAGTTACACTCTTGGCATACGATTGCAGGTTGTTGAGACTTCACAGGTTTTGTATACACAAGCCACAGTTAGGTTTAGATCCATCACCAGGGTTCAGTTCGATATCTCCTCCAAGTAGAAGAAGTACCTGTGATAACAAAGGATATCCCAAACATAACTGAGACTTTCTCGTGTCATTCAGCCGAGCTAAGCGACCCAAGACTTCTATTCCAACAGGAATGGCATCCTTTCGGGCTAGAGGATGACAATGTTGAAAATCTAAGATTCCGTGAGGTTTATTTGGGTGACATTCAAAGGTAGTACGCCACTTTTGCTCCAATGTGCAAGCAAATAAGAATATTATAAGCGGAGCCCAAAATGATACGGCCATCTTTATTATAATTTGTAAATTTTTTTTGTAGCAGAGTTGTAAACAACGGGTGTGAGCAAAGATCGTACGTCGGTGAATGTACGAATTTATGAGTAAACCAATGTCAGAAATAAAAAGTCAACCAAGGCAATATAAGCTATGATAAACATATAAAGTATTTTCAGCTTTAATAACTAAAGAGATCGAGTTCGGTAAAACTTACCATTTCCGGAGCTTTCTTTCTTCATCTTTAAAACAATAACAAACAAGATGGCCGCCCGGGATTTTATATTATCCGCAAACTACGTCACAAGGCTGCTGACGCCAGACTTATTAAAAAGGTCTATTATGGCTGCAATTCTTACCTTATAACAACGATGCCCAAATAATCAACAATAATGAGAAAGCCATCCTTTAAATCAATCTCACTCAAAGCCTTCTCCATTATGACCACACCAACCATGATAAATATTAAAGTATTTGCCAAATAAGCTAACATTTCCCAAAACCTAAAATTTAAGAAAAGATTTTTAAAAGACTTATTTTATAATAAAATTAAAAAAAAAAAACCCTTTCTTTTTTACTTTTTATTCACACCAGACTGCAAAAATCTATAGCAGGCTTTAATAATACACGAAAAACATAATTATAGTTATTTGTGATTGACTGATTGGTAAAAATATTACAATCTGCACTACCATTGTTAAATCAACAAATATATTCGTGACGCAGTCAGGTAAATAATCAGACATAGTCTAACACCACTCAGGCTTTAAAGCATTTGAACGTAGCTTAAAAAGTTACTCAGTTCATCCATGATCCCTCTAGTACTTATATTATGATCACTGTCGTCAAAATAAAAAAGTAAACTCCGCTGTACATCAAAATTGAGCCGTTATTCAAATCCAAAATGGAGGCATAAATACGAGAATGACAATTAATGTCATTTCTCGAATACGAGAACAGATATAGTAAAACTATGTTACTGTTAAAACGTTTTCAAACATAACATTTAAATTACTTTCATTTAAAAGTAATCAGTTATTTTTGACCGAGGTTCCTCGTCTAGCCTCTTTACAACATTTGTCGTTTAAACCAGAACTAGCATGCATACAACTCTTCTCATTGATACATACTTGTGAAGAAAAACTTCAACCTCGGGGCTGATGCTGGTTTTTTGAGCGTTTATCTCAATTCCAAGCATGACGACGGCAAGAACTCCTGATATTCCAAGAACTTCTTCCCCGATATAGTACGTAAGGTAGGTTGAAGCCAGTGTTATGGTGATCTCAACCATAGCATCGTTGAACACCCGTTGCAACCAAAATACGACTATCTTTCCGATAATTAAGCCAAAAAAGAATCCACCCAGCGCCACGCGTGGAAAATACATACCAATTTCAGTGGCTGAAAAATAGTAGTGCATGGGATATAGTAACAACTCCTTAACAGTAAGTGCGTTTGATCATTATGGAAAATACCATACAGAGATCTTGACAGTACGAACCAAACCCGCAGGGCGAAGTCGGTGCACAAAAGACCGAAGTCGGATAATTTCCCGTAAGTGCAGGTCGAAGTTAATAAGAGGTCTATTATATGAACTTTTTTAAATAACATATCTTACATGCCTACAGAATGACATGAATCATCATTTGATGTGTTGATCTTGTTATTGCTTTCGGGATAGTAAAACTCACTTTCAGATTGTTCATGATATTAGTGCTTAACTCTTTCTTGTCCGAATTGGTCTTTAGTATTTTATTCTGGCTAACGCCAAACGATTTTATTCACATCTGGGGAATCCCTCGGACAGGAATGAATTATACACTATCTCTCTAATTCTTTCCTTTCCGAATTGGTCTTTATAGTATTTTATTCTGATATTACAATAAAGAAATATTAAAGAAATATTTCGCCGTTTTCGTTCCGAATCTTAGCGTTTCTGTGAAACACACTTCATGGGGAATGGAACACGTTTGACAGCGATACGCACAGCCGTCTTCGAGAACATAAAAGTACATGTTTACATTGTATTTGTAACTGGCTTTAATAACAAGAAATACATTAGCCTCGTTTCCATATCTAGTATTTGGGTCAGTCTTTTAAAGGCAAATTTCAACGTTAAAAACTCAGAATCCAGCTTGGAAAACATTTCTTGTGTTCAGCACATAAATTTCATCTAGAAAATTGTATTTACAAACTTTTCCTCAAATTTGCCGACACGATTTTAAAGAGCAGGCTTTCGGGAAAGTTGTCCCAGTCTATTAGAAATTAATATGTTCACAAGCTGTCTCTAGTATTTCTAAATATGCAACTGCAAAGAAGGGAAAATATAGCTGTAAGCTGACTTGCACCTTCCTGTGTTAAATCTTCGTTCAACGTATACTATCAACGTAAATATTTAAAATCTATAACATCCACTCTCAATAATAGACCCTTTCAAGGTTGCCATGACGCAAGGGGTTGCCAAAATCATTGGGGCGAGCGCGCGGCCATGCCTATTTATTCTTGTGAAAATCATGGTAAAACTCGTAGAGCAAGAAGTATATCGCTTCGGTTGTTGTCAAATCCGTCTTTAATCGTCATTTGAAGCAGTTTTCTGTGAGGTGGAATATTCGTTTCTTAATTCCAAACCATTATCGCTAACAATCAACCGGAAGAAACGCTATAATACGAAGATTTCCTTAGTTGAACGGTGGCTGCGCTGTTATGGCGGACACGGTGACTCACGGCTAAGTGATGATTTCAGCTAAGCAATGTAAAACTTTACCTCCAATTCTATTGTGAATCACTCGAACTGCAAGCGTATGGTAACTATAGAGGTTCATCTTCATCATGTGAACAATGAAATATCCTCTTTCTCGTTATGAGACAAAATGTAAGATTCTCTCCCCGAGTTGACCTCTTGTAGCCAAATTTGCTTTACGTTTTAATTTGCATTTACAGGCAATAAGAGTTGTAACTCTTCAAAAACAGTTTAAATCTAAAAGTATAATGATAAAATCGCATGTGTTTTTATCGAATTTAACGTGTAATTTTCAAGAAAGAACCAATTTTATTTGGGCAATTTGACACCATAAAGCCGAAGACATGGCTGCGCTGTTATGGCGGACACGGGACGCCGCTGTTTGTCTTAGACAAAACGCCTTGCTGTGGCAGTGCAGTGCGATACTGCAATAACGGCAGACGTTTTCTGGAATATTGAATATTTAGTTTTTAATAAGTGGCCAAAGTACGAGAATTTGCCAGAAACCTGGCGCAAACAAGTCGTTATATATATATTTCTCTACTTTCACGGTTCAGCTAATCTTCGTATTATAGCGTTTCTTCGGGTTGATTGCCTGCGATAATGGTTTCGTATAAATAAACGAATATTATGGCTCAAAGAAAACGGTTCCAAACGGCAGTTAAAGACGAATTTGACATTCGTACCGGGCGCTTATATATGGGCCGGTGCAACGCGCTCATATCGCGCTGATCGATGTGTGATGCACAAAAGGACTGGCACGAGCGTTCTTTTGAGCAAAAGTTGACCAAAAGTGGATTTTTGGGCACTGTCATATTGTCGCTGTTTTCTCTCTAACTATGTAATTTCGGAGGAACCTTTTGCAATGTACCGACGAAGTACTTATTCGTTTAATGTATGAATACTTGTTTGGGGTAAAAAGTTGTACTATAAAGGAGTTATTATGGATGATGACTCTATTTTGTATGACTTCTATTTAGGGAAAATTTCATTCAAGATTTGAGCATGTTAACAGGTCTTCCACGCCTAGGAATTCAGGTATGTTGAAGATTGTAATTGTGTGGTTATATCTTAAAGTTTTCATAAAAATCGGAGTTGATTACTTGGAGATATAGCAATCGGATGTTAGGTATTTTTATGGGCTAACTCTTGCCTGTTTAGTTCCTCAATTGCTGCAAGAGAAGTAAACAAAACTTATAGTTTTGCCATGTTACGATTCTTAGTAATTATATCAATAACTTTATCGAGTTTTTGAAGCATTGGATTAGAATAACTGTAAGCTGTAAACAAATTTTACTCTCCGATCAATTTATCAAAATACGCATGCCGAGCGCATTATGTGATAAAATTTCGTCCACACCTTGTAATTCTGTCATCAGATAGCCAAGATGACTTCTTGTTAGGTTTCATTGAAAAAATGGAAATTGGAGTTGATTATTTCTTGATATTCAACTGGAAAGATGACCTACCAGCTAAAATTTAATGCAAGATGATGTCTTCTATCGAACATGGCCGAATGATAACGTACACAAACAAAGATTTCCAAATACTTCTTGCGTCATTTCTCTTGCGAAAACAACGGTTCATATTTTTCAGCAACATATTTGTTCATATTTCAGCAACGACTCCAAATTTTTGGGAGTAACACCGGAGAATATAGTAGCTGAATCCACTGATATATCTAGGGCTCGGCAATTTTATCCACGTCCTCTTCTAAACTCAACTCAGAGGCTTCCACACAAAGCGTATTTAATTTACCCGCCATATTTGTTTTGGATTTTCCCTGGCTTAGCGTTCGTCGCTATGGTGACAGGGATTGGCTCGTTACCAGTCCTCTGATTCACACATCGATCAGCGCGCCCATTGCCGTTTCACCGTCCGCCCCCTATATAAGCGCCCTGGTTCGTACAAACAAATAAGGCCCTGAAGTGAATATTTATACCTTGATCACGTAATTGACGAAACACCTGAGATGGACTGGGTTGACGAACTGATTGTCATGACATAGCGGATATGGTTTACAATCAGTATTCGCAAAAACGCCGTACGTAAAAGACTGAGGCTTACACCAGAAACGGCCACTTATAAGGGCCTAAAACTGACGTCAATAACGGCCCCCATGCTTGGCTTCACTTTTTCGTCCAATGATTGACTGGAGTCAGCCTTTCAGATACAGTATATAATAGAGTTCAAGGATATCGACTCACCTGTCATAGAAGAGAAAGATAGATTGTAAAAGATTTTGTACAAGACAATAGCCATTCCATCATTAAGTAATGATTCTCCTTCAATTATAGTTGACAGTTGTTTCGAAGCACCTGGAAAGAAACAGAAATTTTTTAGAACATTTTAGAACAGAAGTTACTCCTACATGTTAATAAACATTTCCGCGCTCATATTTAAAGCACGTCGTCCTACCAGCTAGACTGAGAAATCATCGACCACTTTTCAAATACCACCGGGTTAAGGTTACCGTATGTTTCAGACCGCCATAAAGTGCACCACGTGCACTACCTGTATACGTACAACTTATGAACTAATCAGGTGTTAAAAAGGTGTTATTGGCGTTCGTCTTGGGTTAGCTATGTTTTCACTCGTGCCTATAGTCCATTTACGAGCTATTAGCTGAGCGGATATAGCAAAACTGTTCACTTTGTAATAAAACTATGAAACCTCGAACGTTGCTAGATCCATAGGTAATTACAAATTCTGGATATGGAGATTGAAAATGCTGAGTCAGCATTTCTATTTTTTATATTTCAGCGCGTAGATATAGTTCCAATTAGGCTATAATAATCGTTTACATGTTGCCTTGAAGTTCCAAGAAGTGTCCAAAAGGATTGTAATTGAAAAATGGGTGAACACCACGCAAATCGATAAGAATAAACCAATTTTGTCAACATTTCACTAGTCAGCATTTAACTTTTTATTGATTATCAAGCTTACCATTATTACGTTGTTTGAAGCTTTGCATGGCGAAAATGTATTTTATATAAGAAAGTTTGTAGTCTTGAATGCTATTGTCATGAAATTTTTTATCAATTTCTGAGATTTCGACCCGTGTGCTCATTTTACTATTTATTATCTCTCACAATCACACTTCACAATTACACAACACTGTGGATTGAAAACTAAAGGTTTGTTTTATGCAGTTGCATAATCTTTTTGTAAGGAAGTGCAACCATAAAAAAAACGGCAATGGCATTTTTCTGCATGCCTTTGAATAAGCTATGCCTGTGATATGATGCTAAGAATAAACGCTCAAAACATCAGTATTTCGTTCCTTAAAGCCTCGTCAGTTCAACCTTTTTACTTTGCTATATCAAAAATACTTCCTGCGTAGCAAGTCAATCAATCAATCAATCAATCAATCAATCAATCAATCAATCAATCGATCAATCAATAGCATTTATTTAAACACAATTTAGAAAATTAACGCAGCACATTACTGATGTGTGTACATTGAAACTAACTACTATTACAATGTAAAAATATTACGATATAAAAATGGGGCTATCAAAACAATTGTATATGTATGTAAGTACCCCATCCAGACCCCAAAGGGATGCCGCCTCATTAATTATTAATTTTTTATTTATTCATTCTCAGGCTCCTGTGGGACCTCCTAACCCTAATCTCATTATTTATGCTTACATCTTTATTTCTCATTATTTCTCAGGTTTCTTCGGGACTTCCTTAACCCTAACTTCCCCCCTAAACCCTAGCTGTTACTCAACCCCCTGGTTTTCACTACGTCATACCGACTTTTTATTTATTTATTCATACGTCATTATTTCTCAGGCTCCTTTGGGACCCTCTAAACCCTAATTTTTATCCAACCCCCAAACCCTAGCTGTTACTCAACCCCCCGTGTAATACGTCATAACCGATAGCTCTCCGACTAATTTCCGAAGTTACGTCAATATCAAAAGGCATTCGACTTATATACTCCTTATAAGTAATAGTAATTACCTTTTCATTTATACACTTTACCCCCACTGTCAGTCAACACATGTGGGACATGTAAGCATACAGAGCATGCGTACAGGAAACTTTAACGAAATAGACGTTCTTTACAAGGAACGAGAGAGAAATTGACAGAGACACTTTATATTTTTTATCTGAAACCTTGTCTGGAGGAATAGAGAGAGTTTTGAACAGTCTAAATGTCTGAATCGGCAGAGATAACGTATAGACTCGAATTAATAGTATATCATGAATATTATATTTTTATAACCTAAATATTCAACTCTCGTTTATAAAGCAAGTCAAGATATCGTAAGAAGAACTTAAGATATATTTTAGAAGAGGAATCACTTCGAGAAGTCATGAAAAGAACGATTTTAAGTGTCGAAATATAAACTAAAGGCAAAGCGATTTGATGCATTTGTGATTGTATGTTGAACTTTTGGTCAACGCAATATCAAATATCACCTGCTTTGCTTGAAGTCGTGGCGCCAAGATTCTTTCACTCACCGTTCCACAGTTGAACATTAAGTTCATCGACTCGTGAACCGCCCCTTTTATACTCTGGGCTGGTACACGTAGTGGGTGTCGGTCGGAAAGATCCCGGAACTTACTCGGATTTCATCGGGACAGGTCGGAGTGAGATCGACAAACAAGTAGGAATATGGCTCTTTAGTCGCCAACTGGTAGGCTTGCTGAAAAAATTTTGTGTTGCTAGGATACAGTTGCTTAGCAAGATGAACTACTTGACTTGCATCGCGGACATTTTTGGTTAACACGAGATAACTAGCGTTTAGAGAGATGGTACGGTGATCTTTGCTTTGATGAAATAAGTTTTGCACGATATAAATTACACTGAGATTCCCATGGTGCGATTTTTTAGTAAAAAGTTTAGCGATTATTGCGTCTTTTTCTCCCATCATATCGTCAATGATAAATAGATTTCTTGTTTGGGGGTTAATGCTATCCAACATCGATTGGGGCAAACCTTGGACAAACTGAATCCCTGGAATTAGTGATTCTATTTCAGCAAATGTATCTTGATACTCGGAATAAAAATACACGATGTTTTCCGGAGGTGGGTCGATCATGATCTTAGCATAAACCAATAACTGTTTGACAAAAATTGTTTTCCCACTTTTGGTGCCTCCAGAGACCAAGAGTCCAAACGGATGTGTAAGTTGTATCGAGTACGTTTTTTGACTCTCAGGGGTGAATGTAGTTGTCATCGCAGTAAATGGGGCAGATGTTGTTATCCTATCAGTGATAGACCTTTTCTGATGAAAAGATCTCATATGGCGTAGACGATTACTTGATGTAGCGAATGTTTTTTCGCAGACTTCACAAACGTAAGACATGTTCACCCAGTGACTGTCAATCATAAACTGATGTCACTCTTTCACGCAACTGTTTTTTATAAGATTCAATCATTGAATCCTAAGATTGAATCATTGAATCCTAAGATTGAATCATTGAATCCTAAGATTGAATCATTAAATCCTAAGATTGAATCATTGAATCCTAAGATTGAATCATTTAATCCTAAGATTGAATCATTGAATCCTAAGATTGAATCATTGAATCCTAAGATTGAATAATTGAATCCTAAGATTGAATCATTGAATCCTAAGATTGAATCATTGAATCCTAAGATTGAATCATTGAATCCTAAGATTGAATCATTGAATCCTAAGATTGAATCATTGAATCCTAAGATTGAATCATTGAATCCTAAGATTGAATCATTGAATCTCACCTCCTATCCCTCACACCAGAATAACACAAATGAATAGTGTTTATAAAAAATGTATAATTTCAGTTTCCAATTTACAAACATACACAAAAGTTTAAAATTATTTACAAACACACAAGTTAAAATCCGTAAGGTAAAGTATCAAAGTTATTTACAAGCACACGTTTATTATACACCACTCTATAATCTTTGCGGAGAATCCAGAAATGAAATGTATTCTAGGATATCTTTCTTACTGGAGAGAAAGTAATAAATGATTTTCTTGTATAAATGTTGTGTTTTGTCTTATATGATGCTAATAGTTGTTGAGCGATACGTTCCATTTTTTGTTCGCGAAATTGATAGAGACACTTTATATTTTTTATCTGAAACCTTGTCTGGAAAGCTGAACTTAAGATATGTACGAATCAATCCGAAAAGCCGTGAGCTCAGAAAAAACGTATTGGCACATAGCAATGAAAAGCTTATATATGAATATTATATTAGATATTTGGTTCGCTTTTGAATATTATATTAGATATTTGGTTCGCTTTTGTGATGTTTATACGTAGGAACCGTATGAAGTTAAAAAGAGTCGCCTTGAATGGTAGCGAATCGTTATTGTAAACTTAGAAGAACATTATTCGACAGCATCGTTGACCAAGCACTTTGAAAAATTACAAAGCTTGCTTAAATAATTCGTCGCTATGATTTAGTATGTTATAAGATTCTCGCACGTGCAGAACACAAAAGGGAAAAGTCATTAAAGTTACTAATGACCAAAACATAACCAGATTTGCATATAAGTAGAATATTTAATTCATTTTAGGGGATGTCATGAGTTGTGTGAGGATAATAAGGGGTATTAATGTGTGGGCATGTTCAGGCCAAAAGATGATTAGCGGGGGCGTTACCATGGAGAATGTACAGCCTCGCGTCGCCTCATAAGACAGAATTCAAAGTACTCAGTTTAAAATATTTATTTAGGCTTTGGTTTAAACTTACACATATCAAAACAAATTACCGTTACATATAAATAGTTCACACCGAGCATCTAGTAAGGTCTGCTTCTTAGATTATATTTAGGTGGGGTTTTTTTAAAAGTAGAATGATAATCTTTCTTGTCTTCTGATGATAATTGGGACACATCTTCTTTTGTCATGGGTAAATATTTTGATCTAGTCATCAATAGATGATGTTCATACTCTTCTCTATCATCCGGAGTCATCTTTGCCAAGTCTTTCTCTGTCGGGTCGCCCAAACTTTCCCAGTTATGAAAGAAATTATGTTTAAGCGTCGGTTGTTCAACGGTAGGAGGCGGTGTTAGGAAATAGGTTTTAGGTGTAGCAGGGAAACCCCACGGAAGATCGTCAGTTTCTTGCTTTATCTCCGGTGTCAAGTTTGGTGTATTTTTCCGAGGCTGAGTTTCAAGATTATCTATTTTTTTATTTCGGTTCAAAATTATTTTCATTAACTCCATCGGCAATATAAGCTTTGGGACATGCAGTACAGAAACCAATTGAATGTGAAAAAGATAAGGGAGATCCTAAGTTACATAATTTACATTGATTGTTATCCTGATAGAAATCTTTCCATGAACATTTAGGACACTGAAGTAAATATACAACATGTACAATACTTTGACAGTGTTCACATTCTCCAGTAAGTTCTTCATTTCTCTCCGAGTCCTCTCCACTCCAATGCTCCGCGTCCGACTCTTCTTGTTTTTTGGAGTCAGTTTCTTCGTCTTCGTCTTCGCTTTCGGATTCCAGCCCTTGATGTTCATGACGTGCCAGCATGGTCAAAACTTGAACATTTTCAATGAGACTTTTATCAATTTTCAAATTTGCTAGTCCTTTAATAAAAATATCTAAACCAAGGGGCTCGGGAATCTTGGCATCGTATTCTGTAAGACAATATTCTATCAAATCAGTGATATTTGTTCTTGGTATAGTTCTTCCGTTATATACTATTTCCCCTCTTGAATTCCACGTGAGAAGACTATGAGATATCAGCAAACTGTTTAGCAGAGAAGACACTTTCTCTTCATCGATTTCGTAGTGTAAATATGATATTATTTGTTGGACGCGATAATTAGCGAGACTTGTTTCTTCCATGATGTTCACGCTTAAACTGACTATTGTAGAAACTTTTAGTTCTTTTATACCATTTCTGCGAGTCCTTCTAAAACAGGACCAAGCAACAGGCTTAGAAATCCTTTACCGTTTTGAACCAGTGTTTTCTTTTTTCGTCTTAAACTTCGTCGGGGATCAACCAAAATGTGTAGATCGTCCTGGTAAGGGCTAAGTCTTTCAATCACCTGACGAGGTAGTTGGTAGTGCATTTGCCAAAAATTGTGCGCACACTCGCATATACATCGAACCTGCTCAGGGCTCGCAGACTCCAAAACAGCTCGCTGTTGTATAGGTTTTGAAAGACACAAAACCTGAAGAAATGCCCTCTGTTCGTTGGTAAACATCTCTATCTGACAGTCAGTGGCTAAATGAGGAAATCTCTACCAGAACATGTCTATATATTTTGGATTTGTGACAGATATCCTTGAGGGGTCTGGGACTGAAAATTGGGAAAATAAGGCAGATAAGCGAAAGAGAAGGAAGAGAAGAGAAAGATAAGGAAGATAAGAGGAAGATAAGAAAAAGGGAAGATAAGAAAGATAAGGGAAAGATAAGAGGAAGATAAGAGCAAGATAAAGGGAAGATAAACGGAAGATAAGATAAGGAAGATAAGGAAAATAAGAGCAAGATAAAGAGAAGATAAAGGGAAGATAAGGGAAAGATAAGAGGTAGATAAGAAATAGAAGAGAAAGATAAGAGGAAGATAAGAGGAAGATAAAGGGTAGATAAAGAAAAGATAAGAAAGATAAAGGGAATATAAATGGAAGATAAGAGGAAGATAAGGAAAATAAGAGGAAGATAAAGGGAAGATAAAGAAACGATAAGAGGAAGATAAGGAAGAGAAGAGAAAGATAAGGAAGATAAGAGAAAGGGAAGATAAGAAAGATAAGGGAAAGATAAGAGGAAGATAAGAGGAAGATAAGAGGAAGATAAAGGGAAGATAAAGAAAAGATAAGGAAGATAAGGAAAATAAGAGCGAGATAAAGGGAAGATAAAGGGAAGATAATGGAAAGATAAGAGGTAGATAAGGAAGAGAAAGATAAGTGGAAGATAAGAGGAAGATAAAGGGAAGATAAAGAAAAGATAAGGAAGATAAGGAAGATAAGAGCAAGATAAAAGGAAGATAAAGGGAAGATAAGGGAAAGATAGGAGGTAGATAAGGAAGAGAAGAGAAAGATAAGAGGAAGATAAGAGGAAGATAAAGAAATTGAGAAATACTAGATCAAAATATTTACCCTTGACAAAAGAAGATGTGTCCCAATTATCATCAGAAGACAAGAAAGGTTATCATTCTACTTTTAAAATAAAAACACCTAAACATAATCTAAGAAGCAGACCTTACTAGATGCTCGGTGTGAACTATTTATATGTAACGGTAATTTGTTTTGATATGTGTAAGTTTAAACAAAAGCCTAAATAAATATTTTAAACTGAGTACTTTAAATTCTGTCTTATGAGGCGACGCGAGGCTGTACATTCTCCATGGTAACGCCCCCGCTAATCATCTTTTGGCCTGAACATGCCCACACATTAATACCCCTTATTATCCACACACAACTCATGACAACCCCTAAAATGAATTAAATATTCTACTTATATGCAAATCTGGTTATGTTTTGGTCATTAGTAACTTTAATGACTTTTCCCTTTTGTGTTCTGCACGTGCGAGAATCTTATAACATACTAAATCATAGCGACGAATTATTTAACCAAGCTTTGTAATTTTTCAAAGTGCTTGTTCAACGATGCTGTCGAATAATGTTCTTCTAAGTTTACAATAACGATTCGCTACCATTCAAGGCGACTCTTTTTAACTTCATACGGTTCCTATACGTATAAACATCACAAAAGCGAACCAAATATCTAATATAATATTCAAAAGCGAACCAAATATCTAATATAATATTCATATATAAGCTTTTCATTGCTATGTGCCAATACGTTTTTTCTGAGCTCACGGCTTTTCGGATTGATTCGTACATATCTTAAGTTCAGCTTTCCAGACAAGGTTTCAGATAAAAAATATAAAGTGTCTCAATTTCGCGAACAAAAAATGGAACGTATTGCTCAACAACTATTAGCATTATATAAGACAAAACACAACATTTATACAAGAAAATCATTTATTACATTCTCTCCAGTAAGAAATATATCCTAGAATACATTTCATTCCTGGATTCTCCGCATTATTATATAATTGCCACAGTGCATACAATATCGACTCTGACGTGTTTTCTAATTGTCTTAAACGTTCAAGAGCGTCTTTATGACACCTGATCTTTAGCACTCTTGTCGCTTCAATAAACTCGTCCCAAATTAATCGTTTATCGTTTACAAATGCAATGGCATCTTTACAGTACAACTCCCATCTTTCTTCCTCGGTCATCATGAGGCAATCATGCTGGCGCTGACTGGGGTGATCAATCTTACAACCACAACATTTTTCCTCGCATAATTTCTCGATTTCAGTGGCGATGGCGTCTGTGTATATGGTCTCTATTAATGGAAACAGCTTTGGTATTCAACAACTGACACTTCATCGACATGTACTTGATTTCCGCAGGCTTCACATTTACGGTTTCTAGATCGCCGAGTATTCATGTCTCAGTTCTATACGGCTTTCAACAAACGTTCCAATCTTTCTCTAAAGTCTCGAAAAAGTATAGATTCGTGCAACGAACTTAGCCGACCAGACCAGGTGTAATCCTAACATCGTAATGTCCGAGCTTATATAACTTCGTGCGCCTAAACTATATCCCAGTCGTGTCCACAGAAAGGGAGATAAAAGGAAGATAAGGGGAAGATAAGGAAGATAAGGGGAAGATAAAGGAAGATATTGGTAAGATAAGGAAGATAAGAGAAAGATAAGAAAGATAAGAAGAAGATAAGAAAGATAAGAGGAAGATAAGAGGAAGATAAAAGGAAGATAAGAGGCAGATAAGGAAGATAAGGGGAAGATAAGAGGAAGATAAAGGAAGATAAGGGGAAGATAAGGGGAAGATAAAGGAAGATAAGGGGAAGATAAGGGGAAGATAAAGGAAGATAAGGCGAAGATAAGAGGAAGATAAAGGAAGATAAGGAAGATAAAAGGAAGATAAGGAAGAAAAGGGGAAGATAAAGGAAGATAAGGAAGATAAAGTAAGATAAGAGGAAGATAAAAGGAAGATAAGGAAGACAAGGGGAAGATAAGAGGAAGATAAGAGGGAGATAAAGGAAGATAAGGGGAAGATAAGGAAGATAAGGGGAAGATAAAGGAAGATAAGAAAGATAAGAGGAAGATAAGAGGAAGATAAAAGGAAGATAAAGAGAAGGCGCAGCCGCTCGGAGTATCTTGGAGCCAAGATCCCAGGGCTCGGAGCCAAGAGCCGACGGCTTGGAGTCAAGAGGCAAGGGCTCGGAGCCAAGAGCCTAGGGCTCGGAGTCGCTCGGAGCCGCTCAGAGCCGGCAACGCGGTTTCGCTATGGTAACACTGCTAATGACCTTCTCGCCCGAGAATAAATTCAATCTGCGATTAAACGGCAAGTGATTGTAAATAATTTTGACACGTTTGGATTTTAACTTTTAATTTAACAGAATACAAACGAAATATTCTCATAATGCCTAAAGATTTAAAATAAGAGGTGTATACTCCAGAAACCCCAGAAAGCTGATGCCACTGTGCCGGACTTGTGGAACTTTGCACAGTTCTTAAACGTATAAACACCACAAAAGTGAACCAAATATCTAATATAATATTCATATATAAGCTTTTCATTACTATGTGCTAGTGTTAATACGTTTAAAACCCCTTAGCTCACGGCTTTTCGAATTGATTCCTCACTATCTTAAGTTCTTCTTATAAACGGCTTAAAGAGATTCCTCATTCTATCTTCTCACGAATTATTCACTTATAAACAAGGGTTTAGCAAGCAATGATTCTAGGATGACTTATTCTGTTTGAATATTATAACATGCCCCACAACTGCTGACTGTCGATCAGTAAGGTAAAGCGCATAAATGAAATTTGGTTCCTATTACTTATATAAGTCGAGCATCTTTTGATAATGACGATCTTCGGGAATTAGTCGGAGTGCTATCGATTATGACGTATTATACGGGGGTTGAGTAACAGTAGAGGGTCCCAAAGGAGCCTGAGACGAATGAAGGACGCGACGCTGTTTTGCTATGGAAACACTGTTAATGACCTTCTCGCCTAGACTTGCCTGAGCGCTTAATCTCCTTAATGACTCTTAATGAGTTTCTCTTTTGTCTCCTGCACGTGCACTGAGGATAAATATGCAAATATCACGCTTAGTAACAGAAAGCGTAGCAACGCTTTCAAAGTAATAAATCGCTTTGCCTTTAGTTTATATTTCGACACTTAAAATCGTTCTTTTCAAGACTTCTCGAAGTGATTCCTCATCTAAAATATATCTTAAGTTCTTCTTACGATATCTTGACTTGCTTTATAAACGAGAGTTTAGTTAGTAGTGATTCTAGGATGACTTACTCTCTTTGAATATTTAGGTTCTAAAAATATAATATTCATGATATACTATTAATTCAAGTCTATACGTTATCTCAGCCGATTCAGACATTTAGGCTGTTCAAAACTCTCTCTATTCCTCCAGACAAGGTTTCAGATAAAAAATATAAAGTGTCTCTATCAATTTCTCTCTCGTTCCTTGTAAAGAACGTCTATTTCGTTAAAGCTTACTGTACGCATGCTCTTTGTACCTACGTGTCCCACAAGTGTTGACTGACAGTAGGGTAAAGTGTATAAATGAATAGGTAATTACTAATACTTATAAGGAACATAAGTCGAGTTCCTTTTGATAATGACGTAACTTCGGAAATCAGTCGGAGAGCTATCGGTTATGACATATACACGGGGGGTTGAGTAACAGCTAGGGTTTGGGGGGAAAGTTAGGGTTAGACGGTCCCAAAGGAGCCTGAGAAATAATGACGTAAGCACGTCGCTATAAAATGTATACTAATGAGATTAGGGTTAAGACATCCCAAAGGAGCCTGAGAATGAATAAATAATAAGTTGAATATTTAATGAGGCGGCATCCCTTTGGGGTCTGGATGGGGGGGGGGGGGGGGGGGGTATCACCACTTATGTATATATATATATATTTGTCATATACCAGACTTTCGTTTGCCAAAGATGAAATTGTATTCGTCACATCACGGTCACGTGTTGTTCAACAAACTCAATGTTTCTTTCTGCTGAGGGAAACATTGCACTGTTTCCCTCTGACGTCAACAACGAAGACGGAAACAGTGCAATGTTTCCCTCTGATGTCAGCTTTAATCATGCGTTGTTCATGTGAATACACTATGATTATTGCATCAGATCAAGAACTTTGGACTTTTCGGAACATTTTGAAAACAAGAGCTGTTTCGAGCTTGTTTGGTACGAAATAGCTAGTCCATTTTCCAAAGGAAAGAATATCTATACATATCTTCAAAGAAAGTCTGAAGAAAACCTGGATAAATTGAAAGCTGTTCTTTGTACTTGTTGAGTCTGGTGTATTTGTGTAGTTGAATTGAAATTACGAAGACAAAGTCAAAGTGTTTTGGTAAGTCTTTTTGTCTTTTGCAAGTTTCGAGTCAATTTGGTATATTGTATTTTAAAAGTCTTTGGTATATAACAAAACGCTTGTTGGCTTTTGCCTTGAGAAACAACGAGTTAAGCTTGGCGAAGCGATCTCCGAGTGGCTACCAATAAACGCCGGCGTTCCCCAAGGGACTAAGCTGGGCCCGTCCTATTCCTGGTCATGGTGAACAACCTGAGTACTTGCATCCCTGAGGCTAGCATGTGGAAATATGTGGACGATGTTTCATTATCAGAGTGTCTAACAAGGAACAGCGATTCGTCCACTCAGTCCGGCCTTGATAACATTAGCTCTTGGGCATCCCTTAATTGGATGAAACTTAATGCAAAAAAGTGTAAAGAACTGCGAGTATCTTTCCTTCGGGAAACACCGCAGCTAACACCACTACAGATTGATGGTCAAATATTGGAACTTGTCTCGTCTCACAAAATACTCGGTTTAGTGATCCAGAACAACCTTAAATGGAACGATCATATTAGTGAAGTTGTCTCTAAGGCATCCAAACGCCTTCATATTCTTCGAGTGTTACGCCGAGGAGGAGTCCCCGCTGAAGACCTTCTTGCTATCTACTTCGCGCTTATACGATCTGTTATGCAATATTGCTGTGTAGTGTGGCACCGTGCCCTACCCGACTATCTCTCCGAAGAGTTGGAGAAAATACAGAAACGAGCGCTGAGAATTATGTTACCAGGTCAATCATATAATGATGCCCTAAAGAACTTACTGAACTGGACCAAAGGCGTGGTAACCTATGCGTGAAAACTATGAAGAAGATTTTAGGAGGCGTGCAACTCTTGAAGCATCTCCCCCAGACTAGGGCATGCGCACATTACTACCCCACTAGGAAGTCGAACAATTACACAACTTTTAAATGTAGAACTGAAAGATACAGCCGTAGTTTCTTCCCGTGCTCAATCAACATGTTAAATAGATAAAGTATACCTTGTATATTTTTATTATGTAATATATATTATTGTATATAGGTCTTTGATATTTATAATGGAAAATTATAATATTAATGAAATCCAGCCTCATTAACGCATAATGTAAATTTCTTTTTAAGATTCATATTAATTTTGTAAACACAATGTAATTCATTTTTATGCGAAGTTGTGTACTATTAAACATCATTTATTATTATTATTATTATTATTTTACGGTCCCTCAGGCTTCAATGTCACCCTCGGGTCTCAGGCTTCAATGTCACCCTCGGGTGACATTGAAGCCTTCGGATCCGTAAAACTCGATGTTTCCATCGGCGCCAGTCAACAAGTGTATAATATATCAGGGACAGCGCAGCGGTGAAATATACTGGTATTAGTGGTGAACAAATCAGGGGGGTCCGGGGGTATTTCCCCCCGGAAAATGTTTGAAACCTGCGGGCTCTGACGTGCAATTTCAAGCATTTTTCGCTATAGTTTGGCCAACAGAAATCGCTCTAATGGAACAAACATGCACAGTATTTTACGATCGGAACACCATCTCACTCATTCAAATATGAGGCTCTTTTTCATTACAAAAACAATCATTTATCCATTTAAAGGTGTCTTTATAAGTTACATTACATGCAGTCACTAATCAAAATACATCCACAAGAAATAAAAATGGAAAAAACTAAAAGTTTAGTCGAACTGTCGAGAAGTAAATGCCTTTGGAATTTAAATATAAAGTATATAGAATGTTACTTTCTGGACAATCGCGAATGTAGTCTACGTTGTATATACTGACACAAAGTCTAAAGAACGCGCAAAACTAACAATTAAACCAACATTCTGAATCTTGACTATCAACACCTTTCACAATCTTCACACGTAACGCGATTCGATTTGGTTGCGCCAACAGTTTTTTATTGTCAGCGCATATTCCCAGAAGATCAGCGGGCCATGATATTAGAATTGCAAAACTAATACCATGCTCTCGTTGTCTATAAGCACACATGATTTTGCGTATTTAATGCTTCTTTAAGAATACTTTGCTGGATTTATTTCTTTAAGTATGAATTTTAGAATGTTCTCTTAAGTTTATATTGGCACTAGCAACTATACCAATCTTTTAAAAAAGCTACAAACACTGAAATAACTTTCATGTTGATGTTGTTAATATGATTTAGCGAGAAGAACTTGAATTCAAGTATTGCTTGGTTTTACAGATAGAAATGGTGTTAAGTTAATCTCCACACAAAAATAGCATATCCTATTTTATTTCTAATGCTGTCTGGTAATTTATTGCACAAAGCTGCTCCCCCCTAAACGACACTGATTTGTGTAAGACATTAGTTTCTAGTCTTGTAATAACCATCCTTTCTCCTCCTCTTAAATTGCTGTGTTTCATTGTAATTATGTTCTGACCGAGTTGGTCAACATGAAAACATGATCTTTGTTTTACCTGGATTAATCAGAAGGTAGTTGGAGCAGCACCACTCGAACATAGATTGAAGATCCTGATTTACTTTAGTTACTGCATTGTCCAAGTCATTTAAAGAAAATGAAAGAAATAGTTTTGAATCATCTACATAACACTCCGTATTGCAATGCTTGCAAGCTGCAGGTAGGTCATTAATATATAAGTTGAAAAGTAAAGGACCCAAAATTGATCCTTGGGGAACACCATGATTTATAAATAAACTATCAGAGAGAGTTGAACCAATACGTACAGATTGCTGTCTTCTGGTCAAGTAACTCCTAAACCATCTGACTGCTGAGGCTGATGCACCAATCTTTTCCAGTCTTGCCAAAAGTTTATTATGGTTTATACTGTCGAATGCCTTGCTTAAGTCCAACAGTACGAGAACTGTGATTTGTTTACAATGCATTGCTTTAAGAATAAAATCATTGACAAGTATATTCAAAGTTTCAGTAGAATGAATGTTTTTGTTCCCACTTTGGTTCCCACTATGAATCCTTTCAAGGTGTTAAATTGTGTTTTATTGAAGCTTCCCCAAACGAGAATACAGTACGTTATACGGCGGGGAAAATTACCTTGTCCACTAGCATGTGTGAAGAAAATTCATTGATTTTAGTAGGTTCAAATTCCTGGCGAAGGCAAGCTTAACGTCCTCTGCTTTATGAGCTTTATAGCTTCATTCAGTTTTTGCTGGGTGGACTGTCTTTCCATTTCTTTCGCACCAATCGTTCACAAAACCAAAGGCTTCGTTCAGTTTGAGGACCACTTGATCCACCGTCCCCCCAAATTGTGTCGTCCGCATAAATTTCTATTTGTTCATCGTCGCCTCGTGCACAGTCTGGCAAATCATCACAAAATAATGCGAATAATAGAGGCCCTAAAACGGATCCTTGTGCATGGTACTCCATAACGTTCTCCCTTTGAGATTCGCACGAAACTATTCTGGTGAATTGCCTTCGGTTTCTATATAAGGTAGTCTCTAATCCAAAACAGCAGATCTCCTGAGATCCCTGCTCGTTGTAATTTTAGTATCAGTTGATGATGCGAAACAGCATCAAAGGGTTTCCTGAAATCTATAAAGACGACTCCCACTACTCTCTTTCTATCACATCTTTTCTCCATGTCTCAGTCCTGTGTAACAACAGTAACTCTGTTGAAATGTTCTTCCTGTATGCCCACTGGTTCCGGTTTAGAAGACTTGGATACATGGTTAACTATGGTTTTGTGTACTTCCTTCTCCATCAGTTTACTTGTGATGCACAACATTGATAATGGTCTATAATTATCCCTGTCAGTCTCGTCATAGTTTTTGTGTGCGGCTGAATTCTGTCAGTGGTCGCGCAATTTCATCTTTTGCAGAGCTTAGCAGAATTGGTGGCAGATGATCTGGTCCTGTAGCTTTGCATGTGTATATTATAAGTGCTCTTTGTGTATAAGCAGTTTTTTTGTGTATAATCAGCTTATTTTGTGTATAGCAGTTTGTTCTACTTTATTTGTAAACCAACCTGCTTTCTGGGAAAGAAGTTCAGATATTTGGCAAATGAGTTTAGATATTTAAAAAAAATGTCACAGGCTGTGACACACACCATAGATAAAAGCAAAAAAATGCACGAGATCATCGGAGAATACTCTTTTTTCATTCTATTCAGACGAATTAATCCCTTCAAATGAAACTTCCCACTGAACACAAGCAGGGTTTTTTCGCATGTGTTTTCGCGTTCGGGAACAAATTTGCAGATCTGAAGCAACATATCTTGCAAGCCTGCGCCTTGTCAAGGCGGCCAATTTTTTAACAGGTACGTTACACTTGACACTGCTGGAGTGAAATCTCCAACAAACTTTCCACAAGCCCAGCAACTCTGCGATGAGCAGATAAACTGTTTCGCAAAAACGTCCTGTATAGGAGGTTATGCAATTTTTAACAGTTATATTTATTTAATGACCGATAACTCTTATACCTTAGTTCAGTAAAAATCTGCTGCAAGTCTGGCCTTATTCAAACGCGCTCTGCTTATATACCTGAAAGATTGGCATTTTTGTCCACTTTGTTAATAGCCTGCTTTTGAAATCCGGTGTTTTCTTTCTCCTTTCACCATAAATTTTCTTTAAGGTTCGTTTAAACACAGGCGATTTTTGCTGCGATCTTTCTCCTCCTGACTGATGCGATCGAATGGATTGACTTACGAATGCATTGGACAGTTATATAAAGCTATAGTGCTTCAATACATTCGCGAGACATCCATTCAATCGAATGCGTCAGAATGAGAAAAATCGCATAGTTCCATTATGTTCTTATCTATAAACCTTTTTGCTTAACCAGTGCACAACTCTGTGTGACACCGACTGTGTTCTTGTGGTGCGAACTGCTGTACTTAGAAAATGAGCAATACGGCAATACAATCAGTGTGCATGTACGCGTACACTGCAAAACCAACACTGTATTTCTGATAAATACGTTTTCCTGAGTAAATTTAATCAACTTATAAAAAGCACAAAGACACACAGCACGTAAGGGTAAGTGATAATAGGAAGCTTGGTAATCAATAAATAGATAAAAGCTTTGACATTCAATCATTTCTCAAATAAATGTTGGGTACTTCTTTGGTCTATAAGACACTGTACAGAACATTAATAGCATACTTGCAACTTTAATCCTCGTTAAAATAATAAAATATAAACGCTGCTCAGCATTTTTAATTAAACTCAGCTCATCCAAGTCACATGATTTTTCGGGTATGGCTCCATATCCAAAATTGTTGAGTACCTATATGTCTACAAACGTGGGAAGTTCCGAAGTTTGTTACTTTTATCACAAAATTAACAATGTTTGCACATATCCGCTTATTATTATATGTACAGCCAACCAATCAAGCGTTTTTCCAGCGTCACGTACAGACGCTTGTGGGTACACAGAAAGGCAGCGTAAGTAGGCTAGCATCTGTGTATACGTACACAACTTAAAAATATATATAAAAACATTTAAGAAGAGAATATCTGATCCACTAAGGTTACATTTTATGATGAAACACTCATTTCATCATATTTTACATTTTTATTGATTTACCAAAGAAACTGGAAATCTCTTGACTGCCCCAATTATTTTTCAAAAATATTAAAAGTGACCAAGATATAGCCAAAAAGGTTACGACTACTTACAATACCTGTCAAAATTGCGAACACGGTTTTATTTTTTGATCATTTGAGATGAGAAATGATGTTTTGGAAGCTTCTGAGTGAAACCAGAACCGCCAATACCTCATGGCGCAAAGGGTGCTATTATTTAAAAAGCACCTCGTAGCAACTGCAGTTTTTAAAGTTGTAGAATTTTTGTTAAATTCTTAGCTTCTGCAGTGATCTATCATTGTGCATGTCAATTTTGAATGACAAAACTCAAACATTGGGCGCACGGTGAGTATTTTGGTGAAATAAGATTCTATCATATGATGTAACATTAATAGGACATTCGAAGCCTCAGAGGAAAGTATAAATATAGCTACAAGCAAACAGAGTTAGACGGACTAAACATATTAAAGTATCGTATATCACTATGATGTTTGATTCGGTTTAAAACTTCGTTCGCTTCCGTATCTTTTTTAACTGTTTAAATGAAACATTCTCAATTCTCAAACAACATAAAGATAGAAATATTTATATCGATGAACAACGTGCCATTCGAAGCCTCAGAGAAAGGTATAAAGCAAGAACGAAAACCGAAATATTATTGCAATTCAGGGTTTATTTTAAAAATTGTGTAAGATATCATGTAGGATTTCCGTTCCACTTGAGGCAGTACTTCACTTGTGATAGTAACTTTGAGTAAAACACATATTAAAGCCTTGAAGTATATAGTTGACAACTTCGTATTGTATTTGCTTGTATTTTCCTTCTGTTTCCCAGTGGTAATCAATTTGCATCTGAAAATTTACGTCAAGATTCGTTCTTGTATCAGATACATGTATAAGATTGGAACTACTCTTAAACCCGTAAGGTACACTGGACCTGGAGAACCAATGTGGCCGCCACTGGCTTTTAAATGTTTGCTGCTGACCAAAAGGAATGAGCAATCAAGTTATATTCAGATCAGTAGTACCAGCAGTCTGATTGGCTCAAAAAACAATGAAATGACAATAAAAGCCAATCAAATAACACCTCTTTGGAGCGGAAAAATAAAATAAAATTACAGCAAACAAATTCGTAGCAAAAACAATGGCCGGCGTTTTAAGTAGATTTTCTTTGGCCACAGAAACCACAATCCAGGAATTGAAGAACAGCTCTAAAAAATGGTGTGTTGAGAAGGGAATTCCAGATGAAATCGAGAAATACGAGCCGGCGGAGTTAAATAATTTGCTCGAGAGCGCTTTTACGCTGAAGTTAAAAACAAACACGGCGAAGATTACGAACCAGCCTCAAACTAATGATGACGTCCCTTAACAGACATCTCAAGGACAAGGGGTATGTCTTTTCCATCATACGAGACAGAGAGTTTACAACTTTGAAGCAAGTTTTAGAGGGAAAAGCTAAGTTGCTACACCAAAGCGGCCGAGGCAAGCGACCAAATAAAGCACGACAGCTATCGCGAGAGGAGGAAGAAATACTCTGGAAGACCGACAAATTTGGCTCTAAAACTCCTGAGTCACTCGTGCAAACAAGATGGTGGTTACTTACCCAATACTTTGGTCTTCGGGGCCGGCAAGAGCATTACGAAATGAAGAAGGCAGACTTCAGTATTGTTCAGGGTGACGACGGCGTCGAGTTCATACAATACACAGAAGGGCCAACGAAGACCAGAGAAGGCGGCTTAAATTCCAAACATAGAGATTTCCAACCCCGAATGTTCCAGACTGGAGGAGAAAGATGTCCAGTTGCTCTATTCCGAGAGTACGTCAGCCGAAGGCCTCTGAAATTACAACAAACTGGCCCATTTTACTTCTCTGTGAAAACCAACCGACGAGCCGACGACCAAATTTGGTACAAAGTCCAGCCGATGGGAGTAAACAAGATCAACTCGATGATGAAAAATATCATCTCTGGCACAAGTCTTGAGGCTAGTGATAAAAGATTTTCAAACCAGTGCCAGTAAAACAGTAGTGGGCAAGCTGAAAAAGGCAAATCTTGAAAGGTCTGGCTACGCCAAGATTACTGCCCACAGGAACATACAGTCACTAGATGACTACGACGAAGCAGATGAGGAGGAGCAACGACATCTTTCCTGGGCAATATTAAGACGAAATAACGCAGCAGATGAACAACCAGCTAGTTCATCCACCGCCAGCACCATGTCTAAGTATTCGACGATGAGTTCTCAAGCCCAGAATCTGATGAATACTTTCACTAACTGCAACATGACATTCAACCTCAACAACACATCTCCAGCCACCAACCAAGGAAACGGCGATTCCATATAATGGAAAGTGATTCTGACTCTGATTAAACATTTTTTTTAATAGTTTAGCCAGTTTAAGGCTTGAAAAACTTGTTAAAATAACGTAACAGTTCCTTTCGAATCTAATTTTGAGACAAGAACACTTGCACGGTTCACGAGTGCGCATGTATTTTGTTGATTGAATAAATTATTTTATCACATGACTCGCGCGAATCACTTCCTGTTAAATTTTTTCACGTATATTATTAATAAGTAATAGCATGGTTTCTCGTGCAATTTGGAAAAACATACACTCGTGAGTTTTTCAAAGACCTCAAATAGCACTCGTCCTTCGGACTCGTGCTATTTTAATAGTCTTTGAAAAACTCACTCGTGCATGTTTTTTCCAAATTGCACTCGAAACCATGCTATTACCTATACAAATCCGAAATTGGGCGTTCAGAGTAAGAGCCATTTGACAACTGAAGCGTATAGTCAAATACTCCGAGTCCTGTTTTGCAACACAGAAGTAAAAATTATGATAACTTTACGAAGGTGTTATTTGTCCGGTCACGGATCCCTACTGGATTTGGTTATTCGTCCGGCAACTATATAATATTAGCACAATAACCACAAAACTGCCATAAATACCAATTTTATCCAACCATTTCCGAAGCTTCCTGCGTAGTCTAGTGTGTGTATGTGTGGAGGATGTGGGGAGAATAAAACATAGTGCCGGGCAAATAGCCGGACTCGGTAGTTATCCGTCACCGGACATCTAACAACTTTCATAAGTTTATCTTTTACTTGACTAGTAATGAGTATTTGAATCAATACTATTGATGCTAAGACAACATTTAAAAAATAGCACATTATTGTAAAGTCGAAACGAATTAAGTCAGTACTGATATATTCCACCCCCCAATGTATGCCAAAGTCAAGCGACGGGACCACAACTCCACATGCTATTGATTAATACTCTGATAATATATGGAAACTGCCCTGAACTGCCGAAAGCCCGCGTCCATCGATGTCGGCGTCGCATTGATGCTATTCGATGAGTTTCAGCTGCTGAACATGTGGATTTCGTGTTCACCCTCGATCCTCGCCCGGGAGATAGCAGACCCCTTAGTTTATTTCTTTGGTAGTCACCAATGCCCAACTATTCTTACCGAGTCACCCGTCTGACATACAAATAAATATTCAGATCAAAGAAATTTGTTCGCGTATCACGCTTGTCCACGCGTGTAAAATGACTCCACGCGTGTCCAGATTAGCACCCTCACCGGGCTCCAGGCCTTCGGCCCTACGCCTGGGCTCGGGGATAAATTGTGGCGTGGGCTCCCTGTGGTTAGACCGCCGTTTACTCAGTTTGCAAAATTGTTGAAACCTAGTTGAAAATTGTGATGTTACCAATGCCATAAGTATAATTTATATGCATGATTGTTTTACTGAGTTATTTAAATGAAACTTTTTTTTTCCAATTCTTTATATTCTTTAAAACTTTGAAAAAGTAAGGTCTTTTTAAACTCATCAATTTCAACTAAGTTGACATGCTCACACCATCAAGTTTCCTATCCAGTCTTTCTACTAAACATAGTTAAACTAACCCAGCTCGTTAAGCAAAGACACAACAGCTACAGGATCTGTTGCACTGATGATTGAACCAAACATTAAAGCTTCAAACCAGCTCCAGTCATATGTAAACACCAATTTAGCCATAACTCCTGACAAGGCCGATGATATAGCCATACACACCACGGCCAAGTAGACTATCTAATGTAGGCAAAGACAAACAAATGATTAAATCGATACATAGAAATACGCATTTGCGTACATGCCTCACATAGGCACTAGGTCTGAAGTGACCAGGACAACAAAATTAAGGACACTCAGAGACATGCATACTTCCGCTAGTGTGTTATTAGGTGATCTGGGAAACGAACTACCCCCTAGTAACCACGCTCGCTCACCAGACCTACACATGACTTAGGGGCTGTTCATATGAGGCGGACTGCCCGGGTTACCGGGCTGATTTTATGCAACGAAAATCTTATTACGACTATTTGAGAAATGCAGAATATAACAAAGCAGAATTGCCTTCGTTTTTCTGTAAGTAGGGTATTCCAATTGCGGTGCCCTGACGAGTAGCCTCTCGTTAGGTAGCTTTATATTCTGGGTTTCACTTTTTGTGGCACCCGTAAGCCACGGACACAGAAACGTGCGCTCTGGGAACGGAAATACAAGCGATGTTTTTGACGCCAAGGATTTTGGCGGCTTTTTGACGACATCATGTTTCTGAAGCCGAAAGCATTGGGCACGCATTCCGCATGCAGATACAATTGTGGTGTCCCGAGATTGTTAGCGGCCAGCTCGTCAGTAAGCTTTATAACTGATTTTGCTCGGTACGTTTGTGTAGAATTGATAGCCACAGGCCCACAACCCACACAAACGTCGTGGACTCTGGCATTGTCGCATTGAGAATGGAATGGATTTTGGCGGCTTTTTGACGATCTTCGTGAAGCGAAGCGTTCGGAGGTAAAAAAAATGAACAAAATTGTAGTGCCCTGCCAAGTTAGCGGCTAGATCGTTAGGCAGCTTTATACTGATGACTTGTTAAGTACCTTTATATTCTGGGTGTTTGACGGAATCGTACGCTAGGTCATGGCACCCGTAAGCCACCGACACACAAACGTGGGCTCTCGTAGGAACCAGAATGCAAGCGACGTTTTTGACGCGAAAGTCGAAAGGGCATCTTACAGGGCATCGCTCTTTAGCACTTTGTCTGGTTCTTTTTTGCAGTCATAGGAAGATTTTCGTGACTTAAAACATGGATAGTAAAATGAGTGGATTGGAAACTAATAGTCACGTGAGGTGTTTCCAGGCCGCCGATTGGCTGAAAAGCGTTTTTCTTTGCTCGAGAGATGTTGAAACCTAGTTGCAAATTGTGATGTCACGAATGGCGTGAGTACGCTTGTTTTACTGAGGTTTTTAGTGAACTTTTCTTCAAATTCTTCATATCCTCACATTCAGATGACTATGTTGACGTTTCAAATGATTTTATCGCCTTACAAACCTGCCTAAGCCACCACAATCGAGCGTTCGGGGTAAGCGTTGTTGATCTTTGTTTTGATGATTCCTGTGTTGTTTTGAAGAAACTGGCCAAATTGTGCTTTGTTTTGCTCGGAATTTGGGATGCATATTTTAACTAGTAAACCTTGATATCTTCTTTTAAAATGAGTAAGAATAGACGGGCATTTTGTCGTATTGTGGCTTTGTCGTATTTACACAATTCGATTATCATTTTAGGCTGTATTAATCCCAAACTTTGAATATACTCGGGTTTTTTAAGCTTGTCAATTGCAACCAGGTTGTTATGCTCACGCTATCAAGTTTCCGATCCAGTCTTTTTACTATCCATGCTTAAAATCAGCCCGATAACCGGGCTAGCCCACCTAACATAAACAGCCCCTTAGGCCTGTGCTAAACGTGGCACAATAGACGAATTTAATTCAGACGAATTTTTAAATTGTTTGAATTTTATTCGACGAAATTGCGACGTATAACTCGATTAAATTCGACAACGAATTAAATTCGTCTCAGCAATTAAATTCGTCTGAGTCAGACGGATAATGCGACGATAATGCGTGTTCGAGTTACAACGTCGAATTATCGTCCGTCGAATAAAATGTTTCTCTTCTGTCTGTAACAACTTAATAGCGCCATGTTTGCAAGAAGTCATTTTCAGAATCCATGAGTCCAAGTAAAAGCAATTAAATTCGACGTTTAACTTGACGTCGCGTTTACGTCGCATTATTAAATTCGTCTGGATTAAATTCGTCGTTTAGCGTAGGCCTTATTGTACAGTGCGAATAGAATGCTTGATTGCAAGAAAATGACAAATTTACATGTCCTTTAGCCCACAACCTCTTTCTGATATAAACAAAGAAACTGTTAAGTCCGTCCATTGTTATTTCAGCTAAATATATTCAGTTATAGTTTAAATAATAATATAGGCATTCTTATTATGAGCGCAAAATAAAGCATTCTTTCATTCATCTCTTCTACACGAAGTCAGACTTTAATAAAATTTTCATCCAATTCTCAACAAAAATTCAACTAAAATTTAATAGGTTGGTCCTTGACCTTGGTCTGTGACCCAGGCTTTTAGCCAGAAGGGCGTCCGGGCGTCATGGGACGTCGTGGGACGCCCTGGAATAAAAAGTAATAATAATAATAATAATAATAATAATAATAATAATAATAATAATAATAATAATAATAATAATAATAATAATAATAATAATAATAATAATAATAATAATAATAATAATAGAAGCTTTAATCAAACTCACGAAGTAATACAGTACTACAATAATAACAACAGTTCACAAACATTACAAACAGTAAAATATGAGTTTGGTAGGGGGCTAGCGAACGGATACGAGGTCCCAACTAGGGAAACCCCGTACAAAGATGAAGACAATTACTTAACTCTCAATGATTTGCCTAAAATATAATTTTTTACGAAAAGTAGCTTATCAATATCGTCAAATCAAGAGTCATCGCAATTTAAGGCATGACGACACAAACTTGCAAAGTCAAGAATATAAGAAAAACTTAGAATTAATCTGACATTATATTGTAGTGCCCCACATTGACGCTGACATAAAGTTATTTCCTTATTAATACCGATGTACTGAAGTTTGTGAGATCATCGTATCGCGGTGGCCTTCGGATTTGTAAATTTCCGGACATTTTCAGGAAGGGAGTTGGGTGGATTATCATGCACCACGAAGATTGGACGCCCTCTCTGAAAATCCTGGCTATAAGCCTACTGTGAGCCTGTGACCCAACTTTCCACAAAGTTACATCAAAATTATGGGTGTGACAATTCAACGGGACTGCAGACCGCGGAACTGCGGAAACTCCGGATCCTTGCAGACCCAACAGGTGGGAAAATTGTCTGAGCATGCGCGAAAATCGTGATATCAACAAGCTTGCGGGGGACTGGGACGGCAATATGGCGGCTTTTAATTTGTAAATAATCCGAAGAGTTTTCTGGTAATTCTACTTCTTTTTAGATATTTTATTAAAAACGAAATACTGAATAAGAAACATACTATGTTCTACCATACAATAAAAAAGAGAAAAACCCATAATAAATAGTTTTTGGTTATAATACACATAATATTAAAGCTCAGGGAAGTACGAGTTGGCAGTTGCTCGTGTTTTATAAACTCAATAATACAATTTATAACTAGCTTGTGTCTGGCCTTTTGGTGGTTATGTCAAAGGTTCAGTAGAAAATGAAAAGAACAATTCACAGCAAAAATAAGGAGTTATTGTCACATCTTCATATCACTGCCAATTTAAATTACAACAGAGTCTATTACAAGTTACAACACATGAGTAACATTCCAACTTTTTTAAACTTTAATAAGCAATAAGACTATATACAAACATATAAAAATAGGTACATGTAGCAGAATATATGTAAATTAAATAAACTTGAATACTTTCAGTATCTTCACTCAACGTTGTTGGTCAACCTTTGCTTGAACACACTTATTTAAATCTAGCAATTTCAAAATAAGCATGTATATAAATATATACAGCATATTAAACACTTCACTCTTTTAACTTTTTCTTTAGCCATAAATATAGCTAATATAGTATCTAAAAAAAAGAAAAAGAACACTTAAAGATTTGCATGATAACAAATGCAATATTATTTTTGGTAGCAGTTATCAGTTCAATCCAAATCCAAAATGGCGGCTTCAAGTGACTCAAATTCAAAGCGTGAAATTCAAGTGTTTACGATTTTTTGAAGCTCAGAAACTGGTACAATGTTAACAATTAGGATCAAAAGTATACTTTGAAAGACAAAAAAATTGGTGGAATAGGCGAAAATTTAAATTTATTGGCTTTCGTCGCTTTTTATAGTTGTCAAAATTGTGTACCGAAAATGGGCAAACTTTACAGTTCGCCTAGGCTTCGGAAATGCAGTTGATTCTTAAACAGACTGGTTTTAGTCATACTGCAAGAACCTGTAAGCAGTTGTCAAGTTTCATTTAGACGATTAACAAACAATATATGGTAATTCAAGCACATTTCCTAACCCGACTGTTATCGCAATTTCCTATGGACAGGCGAAAGGGCACAAGATTCAGTTTTTTCGGACGTTGTCATTTATTTCAGTGGATGGAGCAAAGAACTATGGATAGTTTAAGAGAATAAAATTTGGGTGGCAAAGGGCTAAATTTTTAACTATGGCTCGTTCAAAAGCACTGATTTTAACTGTTTTTAGGATATTAAGCAACTAGGCGATAAATTTACACCATCAAGTGGGCTTCAATATTAACAATTCACACAGTATTTTTAAAGATAAACATATGATCTAGATATTTCAACTCACCTTTTAGTAGTATTTTGCTGTTTATACAGTTTGTCGACACAAACAAAATGCACATCGAAACGAAAAACCCTGTTTGTTGCATATGCTCCTCGAATAATCCAAGATTTCCATAACTCCGATCATAGGAATATGTAGCTCACATGAAAGTCATCACAACCAGTTTTAAATCGCCAAGGTTTCTCTTCTTCAGCTTACCAAATATTTCAGCTAACAAAACATTCAAACCTGAACGAACCTCATTTCGAACGAAAATAAAGAAACAGAGCAAATGCGCCCGCGATGTTTGGTCAGTTAAGACAATTTTCCCACCTGTTTGCAGACCCTAGTAGAATAAAGTGCAATAATATAGATGTGTTTATTTGTTATGCGGTTGGCTACACCCCGTGTAATGTTGATATTTTGTTCTATTGGACGTCACGTGACACATAAAGGACTGGGAGAGCGGGTAGACACACACGAGTTCGGAAAAGCCAGGAAGTAAAAGCTATACATATATTTAAACTCTATATCTGGCGACGAGGATTCCAATGGCTTAGCTCAATCTTGTCCAACACTACCGCCTTTTGACGCCTATTCTGACCCTTCGTCGATCGCAACTCGTTGGACAGAGTGGCGTGAAGAATTCGAAATTTTCACCGTCGCTGCCAAGATAGACGACAAGAAACAAAAACGTGCATTATTGTTACACCTAAGTAGTGGACCAACCGTCCAAAAGATTTTCCAAGGTTTGTCTGATACTGGAGATGATTACAACACTGCTATCGAAAAGCTAAATGAATATTTTGTGCCTCAGAAAAACATTCGCTATGAACGATATCGGTTCAAACAAGTCTGTCAGCAAGATGAAAAAGCAAATTTAGCGTTCATTTTGAAGCAGGGGCGCATACTATACTGTTTAAAGCAACAAGCTTCTAATATTACCGTAGAATCCCGAAAGTAGCGCCCCCCCCCCGAAAGTAGCGCTCCCCGAAAGTAGCGACCCTCCGTAAGTAGAGTTGAAATGGTATTGAAAAGACTTGATTTTCTTGCTTCACTCTAGTAAACATTTGCTCCAAAAACCGTCGACAGTGTTTTTCAGTCATCGCTTGATTAACTCGAAAGTGTTAAGTTTCAAATATCAACGTACCAAAACTAAACTGTAAAACAGTCAAAGTTGAAATGGCATAAGAGAAAAAAAGCAAATTAAATGCGGTAAATAGGAAGGGACAACGAAGAATATTCCCACAGTATATGTTAACGTATTTTACCCCAACAGCGGATAAAACTGAAAGTAAGGGGGCCGCTACTTTCGGGATTCTACGGAACCGCACAGACAAAACAAGCTGAAATCAACGCCGTACGTTCGACTAGCTTTGCGAAGACAACAAGCACCTTCGCTACCAGACCACAAGGAACATGTCGAAACTGCGGACAGTCTTGGCCCCATGACCGATCTAAACCATGTCCAGCCAGCCAGTGGAAAGCATTGTTCTGCGTGCGGTAAACAAAATCACTTTTCGAGTGTCTGTCGCAGTAGTCGCCAATTAACACAGGAACAACGGCAACCGCCACAAACCCCAGTAAATGGACAAGTCAACCAATTAGACGAACAAGCTGCCTCTGATAATTCCTCGGAAAGAACTGCCGAATATATCTACACTACTGCTGCTGAGACACTACCACTGTACACGCTATATCACGGCCACGCCTCCAGGTGAAAATTGACAATGTTCAACTTGTTGTTATGATTGATTCCGGAGCGTCGGTTAATATTTTCGATCAGGCTGATTACGAAAGCATCGCAAAACGTAACCGCCGCAATCAGCTCCATACGAGAAACACACGGATTTATGACTACAATTCGAGATGCATCGCCACCCACTCGCCCAGCTGAAGTTCGGAGTTTTCTTGGTTTAACGGGATTTTGTTCTCGATTCATCCCAGATTACGCCACTTTGACAGAACCACTCAAACACCTCACGAGAAAAGGGGTTTCTTGGAACTGGGGTCCACGGCAAAGCAAATCGTTTGCAGCCCTCAGAGAATCTCAGACGAATCATCATGTAACAGCTTACTTCGACCCAAACAAACGCACGAGCGCAATTTTTTATGCCAGCTCTTTTGGCCTGGGTGCTGGCCTCACACAAGTCGACAAGAACGGACACGAACATGTTGTCGCTTACGCAAGAAGCACGCTTACCGCTACAGAACGACGATACTCGCAAACAGAACGGGAAGCGTTGGCCATCGTTTGGGGGTGTGAGCGTTTTCACTTGTACCTCTATGGCTTCTCAGTTTGAAGTTGTGACAGACCACAAACCGCTTGAGCTTATTTTCAACAACGCCAGGTCCAATCCTCCTGCGCGCATCCAGCGTTGGGCTCTCCGACGTTAGTCATATACTTCCAACGTCAAGTACATGCCCGGACCAACGAACATCGCTGATTTTCTTTCCCGTAACCCTTTACCATCCCAAATCGACCTAGCTTGCCAGTCCGAACCAAACATCCAACGTCGTCGTTCTGCTATAACCACTGGAAAATGGCCACGGTGCGACCCCGATCTTAAGCCATTTTACAAAATTCGTCACGACCTAACAGCAGCAATGGATTCCAGTGTCATCCTTCCAGGAAACCGCATCATCATTTCCAAAAGCCTTCAAAAACGTGCTTTCGAATTAGCATACAAGTCCCATCATGGTATCGTAAAAACTAAACAACTCCTCAGAGAAAAGGTTTGGTATCCTGGCATTGACAAAGACGCAGCATTCGAGATTTCAAACTGCATACCCTGCCAAGCAACTGGTCCAGCCACCACACCCGAATCCCTACAAATGACGGAGCTTCCGCCCGCACCGTGGAGCCACCTTGCAACAGATTTCTGCGGATCATTTCCATCGGGAGAACATCTCTGTTGGTTGTGCTGGATGAATATTCCCGCTAACCCGAAGTAGAAGTGATCCATTCCATCGCAGCAACATATGTGCTTCCAAAGTTCGATCGTATCTTCGCCACTCACAGGATTCCTGATGTTGTCAAGTCAGACAATGGCCCACGTTTTAGTGGTCGTGAGTAGTAATACCCCCCCCCCCCCCTCCCCATATGGAGTACAAAGGGATGCCGCTCCATTAAATATTCAACTTATTATTTATTCATTCTCAGGCTCCTTTAGGACCTCCAAACCCTAACCTCATTATTTATGCTTACTTCAACACCGCTGCCAAACGTTTTGCGCATGTGCGACGTCCAAGCTCCTCCTCGAAAAAAGAGCAGGAAAACACTGAAATATTTGGACTGGTCCGAGAGTCCGACACAAAAGTTAAAATTATAAGCATACTACCAAAAAGATAACATAGGTAATTTGTGCATGGCTTCCTTGTCGATATTGTAACACATTCTGAATTTACCCCTTCGTAATTTTCTTTACCCTTTTTTTAAAACACAAATGAATAGTCGAGTCTTACTTAGTCTTCACTGTCTGGTTGTTGTCGCCACGGCTGGTCCCCACTTCTCTTGCAATGTTTTCTCAACGAATTGACGCATGCGCAAACGTTTGGCAGCGTTGTTGCTTACTTCATTATTTCTCAGGCTCCTTTGGGACTTCCTAACCCTAACTTTCCCCCCTAACCCCAACTTTTATCCAACCCCCCGCTAATTATACGTCACTCCCGAATGGTCTCCGACTGATTTCCGAAGTTAGGTCATTATCAAAATGCACTCGACTTTTGTTCCTTATACGTATTAGTAATTACCTTTTCATTTATACACTTTACCCCACTGTCAGTCAACACGTGTGGGACACGTAGGTACAAAGAGCATGCGTACAGTAAGCTTTAACGAAATAGACGTTCTTTACAAGGAACGAGAGAGAAATTGATAGAGACACTTTATATTTTTTATCTGAAACCTTGTCTGGAGGAATAGAGAGACTTTTGAACAGCCTAAATGTCTGAATCGGCTGAGATAACGTATAGACTTGAATTAATAGTATATCAAGAATATTATATTTTTAGAACCTAAATATTCAAAGAGAGTAAGTCATCCTTGAATCATTACTAACTAAACTCGTTTATAAAGCAAGTCAAGATATCGTAAGAAGAACTTAAGATATATTTTAGATGAGGAATCACTTCGAGAAGTCATGAAAAGAACGATCTCAACTGTCGAAATATAAACTAAGGGCAAAGCGATTTATTACTTTGAAAGCGTTGCTACGCTTTCTGTTACTAAGTGTGATATTTGCATATTTATCCTCTGCACTTGCAGGAGACAAAAGAGAAACGCATTAGGGGTCATTAAGGAGATTAAGCGCTTACGCAAGTCTAGGCGAGAAGGTCATTAACAGTGTTACCATAGCAAAACAGCGTCGCGTCCTTCATTCGTCTCAGACTCCTTTGGGACTCTCTACTGTTACTCAACCCCCCGTGTAATACGTCATAATCGATAGCTCTCCGACTAATTCCCGAAGATCGTCATTATTAAAAGATGCTCGACTTATATAAGTAATAGGAACCAAATTTCATTTATGCACTTTACCTTACTGATCGACAGTCAGCAGTTGTGGGGCATGTTATAATATTGAAACAGAATAAGTCATCCTAGAATCATTGCTAACTAAACCCTTGTTTATAAGTGAAGAATTCGTGAGAAGATAGAATGAGGAATCACTTTAAGCCGTATATAAGAAGAGCTTAAGAAAGTGTGAGGAATCAATTCGAAAAGCCGTGAGCTAAGGGGTTTAAAATGTATTAACACTAGCACATAGCAATGAAAAGCTTATATATGAATATTATATTAGATATTTGGCTCACTTTTGTGGTGTTTATACGTTTAAGAACTGTGCAAAGTTCCACAAGTCCGGCACAGTGGCATCAGCTTTCTGGGGTTTCTGGAGTATACACCTCTTATTTTAAATCTTTAGGCATTATGAGAATATTTCGTTTGTATTCTGTTAACGAATTGGTGGCTCTTAAAAGATTGTAGTTTTTAGAATGTGATTTGTTTAAAGAAACGTTTTTGCAATATGACTAAATAACGAAATAAAGTTTAAAAAATATATAATTTCATATTTACAATCACATAAAGCTCCTATTATTTACAAACACGCAAAAGTTAAAATCCATACGTGTCAAAGTTATTTACAATCACTTGCCGTTTAATCGCAGATTGAATTTATTCTCGGGTGAGAAGGTCATTAGCAGTGTTACCATAGCGAAACCGCGTTGCGGGCTCTGAGCGGCTCCGAGCACTCGGCGCTTGGTTCCGAGCGACTCCGAGCCGTAGGCTCTTGGCTCCGAGCGGCTCCGAGCCCTTGCCTCTTGACTCCGAGCCGTCGGCTCTTGGCTCCGAGCCCTGGGCTCTTGGCTCCGAGATACTCCGAGCGGCTGCGGCTTCTCTTTATCTTCCTTTTATCTTCCTCTTATCTTTCTTATCTTCCTCTTATCTTCCTTTATCTTCCCCTTATCTTCCTTATCTTCCTATTATCTTCCTTTATCTTCCCCTTATCTTCCTTTTCTTCCTATTATCTTCCTTTATCTTCCTCTTATCTTCCCCTTATCTTCCTTTATCTTCCTCTTATCTTCCCCTTATCTTCCTTTATCTTGCTCTTATCTTCCCCTTATCTTCCTTTATCTTCCCCTTATCTTCCTTTATCTCCCCTTATCTTCCCCTTATCTTCCTTTATCTTCCTTTATCTTCCTCTTGTCTTCCTCTTATCTTCCTTTTATCTTCCTCTTATCTTCATTATCTTCCCCTTATCTTCCTTTATCTTCCTTTTATCTCCTTTATCTTCCTCTTATCTTCCTTTTATCTTCCCCGTATCTTCCTTTTATCTCCTTTATCTTCCTCTTATCTTCCTTTTATCTTCAACTTATCTTCCTTTTATCTCCTTTATCTTCCTCTTATCTTCCTTTTATCTTCCCCTTATCTTCCTTTATCTTCCTCTTATCTTCCCCTTTCTTCCCCTTATCTTCCTTCTATCTTCCTTATCTTCCCCTTATCTTCCTTTTATCTCCTTTATCTTCCTCTTATCTTCCTTTTATCTTCCCCTTATCTTCCTTCTATCTTCCTTATCTTCCCCTTATCTTCCTTTTATCTCCTTTATCTTCCTCTTATCTTCCTTTTATCTTCCCCTTATCTTCCTTTATCTTCCTTCTATCTTCCTTATCTTCCCCTTATCTTCCTTTTATCTCCTTTATCTTCCTCTTATCTTCCTTTTATCGTCCCCTTATCTTCCTTTATCTTCCTTTTATCTTCCTTTTATCTTCCTTATCTTCCCCTTATCTTCCTTACTTTCCTTTATCTTCCCAGGAAGATAAGGGAGCCGCTCTTTTGCGGCTCTTTATCTTCCTTTTATCTTCCTCTTATCTTTCTTATCTTCCTCTTATCTTCCCCTTATCTTCCTTTATCTTCCTCTTATCTTCCCCTTATCTTCCCCTTATCTTCCTTCTATCTTCCTTATCTTCCCCTTATCTTCCTTTTATCTTCCTTTTATCTTCCCCTTATCTTCCTTTATCTTCCTTCTATCTTCCTTATCTTCCCCTTATCTTCCTTTTATCTCCTTTATCTTCCTCTTATCTTCCTTTTATCTTCCCCTTATCTTCCTTTATCTTCCTTTTATCTTCCTTTTATCTTCCTTATCTTCCCCTTATCTTCCTTACTTTCCTTTATCTTCCCAGGAAGATAAGGGAGCCGCTCTTTTGCGGCTCTTTATCTTCCTTTTATCTTCCTCTTATCTTTCTTATCTTCCTCTTATCTTCCCCTTATCTTCCTTTATCTTCCTCTTATCTTCCCCTTATCTTCCCCTTATCTTCCCCTTATCTTCCTTCTATCTTCCTTATCTTCCCCTTATCTTCCTTTTATCTCCTTTATCTTCCTCTTATCTTCCCCTTATCTTCCTTTATCTTCCTTTTATCTTCCTTATCTTCCCCTTATCTTCTTTATTTTCCTTTATCTTCCTCTTATCTTCCCCTTATCTTCCTTTATCTTCCCCTTATCTTCCTTAGCTTCCTTTTATCTTCCTTATCTTCCTTTATCTTCCTCTTATCTTCCCATTCCCCAAGAGCCTAGGGCTCGGAGTCGCTCGGAACCAAGCGCCGAAGGCTCGGAGCCGCTCAGAGCCGGCAACGCGGTTTCGCTATGGTAACACTGCTAATGACCTTCTCGCCCGAGAATAAATTCAATCTGCGATTAAGGTGGCTCCATATAGTTTCTTGAAAAATGGAAAATACAAGTTCGAGAGTCCAAAACACGTGCATAAACAATTCGCAAAAAGAATAGAGCTAAATGTTATGCATAATTAAACAGTCTGACAATCAAAAACTGTTACCAAATAAATACCAACAGTTGTTGCTATGGCAACAATGACGTTTCAAAATGCCTGCCAATTACCCTTCAAACTAATTTAATTCGAAAAAAACTTTGGTGACCCCCAATTTTTTTTTCATTAAAACTTTTCTTGAAGTATGAGTAATCAATAGGCCGATTTAAAAAAAATTCTGTAGAACGAATAATTTTTTTTTTGGAAAAATCATGTTTGTTAATTTTTAAAAAAATTCGTCATACAGAATTTTTTTTAAATCGGCCTATTGATTACTCATACTTCAAGGAAAGTTTGAATGAAAAAAAAATTGGGGGTCACCAAAGTTTTTCCCGAATTAAATTAGTTTGAAGGGTAATTGGCAGCCATTTTGAAACGTCATTGTCGCCATAGCAACAACTGTTGCTATTTATTTGGTAACAGTTTTTGATTGTCAGATTGTTTAACTATGCATAACATTTAGTTTTATTCTTTTTTCGAATTGTTTAATCACGTGTTTTGAACTCTCAAACTTGTATTTTCCATTTTTCAAGAAACTGTATGGAGCCACCTTAAACGGCAAGTGATTGTAAATAATTTTGACACGTATCGACTTTAAATTTTGCGTGTTTGTAAATAATAGGAGCTTTATGTGATTGTAAATATGAAATTATATATTTTTTAAACTTTATTTCGTTATTTAGTCATATTACAAAAACGTTTCTTTAAACAAATCACATTCTAAAAACTATAATCTTTTAAGAGCCACCAATTCGTTGACAGAATACAAACGAAATATTCTCATAATGCCTAAAGATTTAAAATAGGAGGTGTATACTCCAGAAACCCCAGAAAGCTGATGCCACTGTGCCGGACTTGTGGAACTTTGCACAGTTCTTAAACGTATAAACACCACAAACGCGAACCAAATATCTAATATAATATTCATATATGAGCTTTTCATTGCTATGTGCTAGTGTTAATACGTTTTAAACCCCTTAGCTCACGGCTTTTCGAATTGATTCCTCACACTATCTTAAGTTTTTCTTATATACGGCTTAAAGTGATTCCTCACTCTATCTTCTCACGAATTCTTCACTTATATAAACAAGGGTTTAGCAAGCAATGATTCTAGGATGACTTATTATGTTTCCATATTATAACATGCCCCACAACTGCTGACTGTCGATCAGTAAGGTAAAGTGCATATATCAAATTTGGTTCCTATTACTTATATAAGTCGAGCATCTTTTAATAATGACGATCTTCGGGAATTAGTCGGAGAGCTATCGATTATGACGTATTACACGGAGGGTTGAGTAACAGTAGAAGGTCCCAAAGGAGCCTGAGACGAATGAAGGACGCGACGCTGTTTTGCTATGGTAACACTGTTAATGACCTTCTCGCCTAGACTTGCCTGTGCGCTTAATCTCCTTAATGACCCCTAATGAGTTTCTCTTTTGTCTCCTGCAAGTTCACTGAGGATGAATATGCAAATATCACACTTAGTAACAGAAAGCGTAGCAACGCTTTCAAAGTAATAAATCGCTTTGCCTTTAGTTTATATTTCGACACTTGAAATCGTTCTTTTCATGACTTCTCGAAGTGATTCCTCATCTAAAATATATCTTAAGTTCTTCTTACGATATCTTGACTTGGTTTATAAACGAGACTTTAGTTAGTAATGATTCTAGTATGACTTACTCTCTTTGAATATTTAGGTTCTAAAAATATAATATTCATGATATACTATTAATTCAAGTCTATACGTATCTCAGCCGATTCAGACATTTAGGCTGTCCGAAACTCTCTCTATTCCTCCAGACAAGGTTTCAGATAAAAAATATAAAGTGTTTCTATCAATTTCTCTCTCGTTCCTTGAGAAGAACGTCTATTTCGTTAAAGCTTAATGTACGCATGCGCTTTGTACCTACGTGTCCCACAAGTGTTGACTGACAGTGGGGTAAAGTGTATAAATGAAAAGGTAATTACTGATACTTATAAGGAACATAAGTCGAGTGCATTTTGATAATGACGTAACTTCGGAAATCAGTCGGAGACCATTCGGAAGTGACGTATGAATACCGGGGGGTTGGATAAACGCTGTGGTTAGGGGGGAAAGTTAGGGTTAGGAAGTCCCAAAGGAGCCTGAGAAATAATGAAGTAAGCATAAATAATGAGGTTAGGTTTGGAGGTCCTAAAGGAGCCTGAGGATGAATAAATAATAAGTTGAATATTTAATGAGGCGGCATCCCTTTGTACTCCATATGGGGAGGTATTACTACCGTCGTGAATTCGCCAGATTCGCAGAAGAGAAAGGATATTAACACCGAAGATTACACCCCTATGGCCTCGGGCCAACGGCGAAGCCGAGCGTTTCATGCGCACCCTCAACTTTATTTAAAACAAGTTTAAATAAGACAAGTTCAATAGAAGGTTGGGATTACAAGAAAATCTCCAGCAATTTCTCCTTCAATACCGAGCAACGCCTCACTCCACCACCACAGCAAAGTCACCAGCAGAACTCCTTTTCGGTCGCCAAATCAAGACCAAACTTCCAGTATCAAACCCATTACAAGAACCACTGCGCCAAAAAGATGGAGAAGCCAAAGCGAAAATGAAATCCTCCGCTGAGAAACGACAAAAGCACGCACATAATCCTGTCTAGGTCGGAGACATGGTCCTACTAAAGAAGATTGGAAGGAACAAATTGTCTTCTCGATACAATCCTGAACCGGTACAAGTTGTTGAAAAGAAAGGTTCCATGGTAACTGTTGAAAAATCTGACAGATCAAGACTAACCAGAAACTCATCATATATCAAGAGGATCCCGAATCACGCAATAGAGCGATGGAGGATCGTCCCAGATAACAGCGATGAAGAAGACGGAGAGAATGATGAAAACCCAGAAATTTGGAATGAAGCTGCAGAACAACCAATCCTAAACAGAAGACCAGCAAGGCAAAGACGACGTCCGAACTATCTTGGGGACTTTGTAGTGTACACAAATGAAACTTCAAAGCCTAAATGATGTTCTAAGAAATCTTATGTTAGACAATCAGTAACTCTATAGTGCTAAGTTATAGTCTAAAGAAATGGAGAGATGTGATATCTCACACTCTCATGGGCTAGAACCCCCAGTTTGAGAACCCCTGTCATACTCGGTAGGGCGGGCAATAAATAATTCGCCACATGTATACAAGTCGGACGTCGGATGTCCGCGAGTAGACTGGATCTAAAACGGCGTTCGTGGCGTCGCGTGTTTACGTTAAGCAACTCGCGTCCGTGATGGCAAAAACGTCTAGACTCTATAGATGTTTTTTTTACTTTTTAAACAAACCAATAATCATCTGTGAAAACAAGTATGTAAGTTTCAGAATAGGAATATAGGGGGTATTGGCCTAATTAGAATACCAAACAAAAGGTACGCATAGCGTACATGTATCTGCGCTCGAACTCTTTAGAAGACAATTAGCCTAATAAAGTAATAGATACTTCCCTTTTAGAACGTACTAAAATAGAAAGGTCGACTATAGCTTTTAAACCGAAGACTAAGATTATTAGTGTTTATAACTATTAAGTCTATCTCTCTTATATATGGCCGCAGGTCTGAGCTGACTGTTAGTGATGAGACAAGAAAGCATGTCGATTAAAGGACTGTATTCAAAAAGCTTATTATTTACAAGTTATCAACACGAACTGTAAAAGTAAATGACAATAAAATGATATAGATTACAATGACATAAAAAATTTTGTGCGTCAACAATAAACAAGAGTAATTGCTTTAAACATGTAGAAACAGCAAATCAGCAATTAAGCTTAATATTTTGAGGACCCCATTATTGGAGCTTGCCTCTAGTCTGCCATTTTCTGACGAATCTAATCAAATAAAAAAATTGAATTATATTTTTCATGAATCACGACACAATATTAACGTCGTCTATATTTTTAGTTGATGGCAAAAACTGAGAGATCATTGAGAGTCTGAGATTTATCAGCAATAATTTGTTGAGGGCCAGCATTCAAAAGTAACTTCTTTAGCTCGTTTATTTCGGTGTCAGAAGCAGACGACAGGGAGTTGATGCATTTTAGGAAACTGCGAAACCAACATTGAAGTTGGTATAACTCGTTATCTTCTCTATCTTTCCAATGAGGAGAAGTTGGCATATACCAGTTGTTTTTCTTATCCTAGCCAATGTTGTAGTTTTATAACTTGGACAAGTGATAGTGTCCTTATCAGTTTTAGTTTTTTCTAAGGAGTTATTACAGACTATGCATGAAGCATGATGAAGTTTTTTTGCCATGTCAATTCCAATACACTGTAATGGCAGGGATGAGGTTGTCTTGTATTTCTGGTAATGCCAAGTTGGATGTCATGAATTTCAAACATTAATATGAATGAACTTGGTATCATGAATAAACACACTTTAATCACGTTCGGGATGTGTTACCTCGTGGCAGTCAATGGTGTTCTCCCATAACGCAAGCGTCATTGACTCTGTGTTAACTGCAATAACACAGTCTGCTTTATGTTTTATTTGTTGATAGTGTATTACACAGCTCCTTTGCTTTCACACTGGGTTATTACTTGGTTTTGAAGTCCACTGTCTCATATATGCTTGCTGTAGGCAATCCCTAACAGTGTAGCGGTGACTTCGAGGTGATTCATTAATTTGGAAAACAACAGATGCAGATGATATTTTAGCTGATTTGGTAATAGCATATTCCCGATTGTTAGAGTCAAATGTGCTTGATCTGCTTTGTTTAGTGCCCACAATTTTCAAAGGCCTGTTGCAGATTGATTTCTCCAGGAAACAAACATATCAGTTACTTCAACAGCTTCTTCTTGTGTTGTTTGAACTTTGCAGCCAAAGTATTTTGTTCTGGACTTGTTTACTGTCTTGTTTGGATTAGGTCCTGTACTAGTGAGAGAAAAATGTAAGTGTGATAAATATATACATATGTCGATCTATATAAGACCCAAAGAATACAACTATCATGCACCCTGAGCTTGTATATCAGCACTCTAATATATATATATATAAATATATATAAATATAAAATATGCTGAGTATAATTATATATTGAAGACTACGAGTGTTTAAAAGAATAATAAAATTTAAATAAAAAAGTAAGACGAAATGGCTAAAGTAAATAAGGAAAATTATATGGCAGAGAAGAAGGGGGTAACTAATGTCTTTAAAATTAAAACAACATATGCTCACCTGATAACATTGTAACTTTGGAAACTGAAATAAATAAATAAATAACAATAATATAAAAATAATTAATGGTAAAAGTGTTGTCTCTATTGTATTCAAATTACCTGTCGGATATATTCAAATTATCTCCTTATTTGGAGCTACATGTGAAGCGTTTATGTGCTGTAAAATATAACCACTATGCATAAGCTACCAATGATCGTACAATAGTACTATCAAATGTATATGCAATTATTTGTTAAAACAATTAATTAATGCACAAATTGATTTGTGATCAGAAAAATAGGTTTCTAACACGCGACTTTTAGTTTGTGATTCTGGTAAATTTGTATAAATATGATCTATAGCAGTTTGGTTGTTAGTAGTATATTTGGATATTAGTTGTCTGTAATTATTTTCATTAACAAATAGATTGTATAGAGGTCTTCTACTACATTCATCAAGCCAGTTAATGTTAAAATCACCAATAATAATATTGAACTGAGAAGTTGAAAAGGTGAGTACCTCATTTAAAGCATGACACAATTGCTGTACTGGAATTTTAGGTGAGCGATATACACCTATTATCGTTACATGTGGAAGAATCATTACTTTCATAATAGTTATTTCAATGCCATTAATATTATGAGCACGTGGATAGCCAGGGATAAAATCAACCCTACTGAACACTGCTGTACCTCCATAAGGTCTTGAAGTTACAGAAGGTTGAGCATCATTTCTAAATAAGGTATACCCATCAATTGTATACATACTATCATTATCTGAACTAGTAAATCTTGTTTCTGAAAAAATATTGATATCAGTAGAAGTATAATTTAAATCATGGCGAACATCCTCGATATGTCTGTGCAATGATCTTGCATTAAGGAAGCAAAGTTTAAATGATACTGGATCAAAACTATAAACAGGAGACACACTCAGTTTAAGATAGCGCTCTGTTCTTAGACTCTCCATTTCAGTCTTCACATAAGGATTGACAGCTATTTTTTGTTCACATAAATCAGTGACATACAACCCCTCTATGGTTGTTACTCTGCTAAGACCAACATGATGTATATGAGGTATTGCTCTTCTAGTGTTAAAGTTAACAACTATTTTTTGCTCGGTATCACCTTGTGATCGATGAATTGTTTTAGCAGCAGCAGGCCGCAATGGAAACTGTTTTCTGACAACTTGTGCAGTTTGGTTTCTACCAACAGCAAACTGAGTAGTAATCGGTTTTATTGGAGTCCATGTGGGTGAAATACCTTGAACATAAAGTTGTCTATTCTCATGTCTAGTCTTCTCACCCACATCAGCATGGTCAAACTGTACCCATATTACCCCTGATGGTTTATCTCTTTGGTTTAATTGTATCTTTTTAATAACATTACCAGCACCATTTGTCATGCCATCTTCAGTTCGTACATTTACTGCTATTTCTGTTCTTTCACCTACCGATAATTGGAGGTTTGAAATAATTTGTTTAGTCTTCCTGGGATCACTTGGTATTTGACTGATAATTTTATCTCTGAGCTGGGCAGAGTTAGCTCCTATTACACTATCAACTGCTTTTATAGAGTACTTGTCACCAGTTGCTGCACGATGGACTCTTGCATTGAACTCATTTACCTTAACATTTTGGATAAACAAATGTGGTACATCCATTGGATCGTGTGCAGCATTTTCTTCAATCATTCTTTCTTTAATTTTTAAAATGTCATCTTTTGTGTGATTGCCCTCTCTTAATCTATTTAAAATTTCAGCAAACACTTTGCTCTCTCTCTGTCTCATAATTTCCTTAAGCTCAAACATTTTAAAGTAGTCTTGCCATAGATTAGGAGCAAGAATAGCATATTCTGAATTGTCAAGCTCTTTAAATATGTATCTATCCATCACTGGTTCTAACTGAAACAAGTCTCCAATTGCAATTATGCTTACACCTCCAAAGTTTTCTTTGCTTCCCTTAATATCTTTGAGTCTGTTGTTTATCTGAACATTAAACATTGTACTACCAACCATTGATATGTCATCAAGGAATATTAATTTTACACCACCAAGTTGACTTCGTAAGGTGTTCAGTCTGCTTGAGTCAAGAGGTTTGTAATTCTTTAATGATTGACATGCTGGTATTGCGAGGGCACTGTGGATTGTATTCCCTTTAATATTAAAAGCAGCTTTACCAGTTGGGGCAAGCAATAGCACCTTTACTTGATGAAAGTCATCACCACCTCTTGTATTGTAATATTTTAGTGCTGCTTGATACAGAGCTTTAGTGAGATGTGATTTTCCAACACCAGCTCCTCCACTGAGAAAACAGTGAAATGGCTTGTCTGTTGTTTTAATCAGATGTAAAATGTGAAAGAAGAACTCTTTTTGTTCTTTGTTCAGTTTCTGTACCATTTGTCTGTAACCACAGTCCTCTAATTCATTTAATATAAGCTGTTCACTATTTGAGGCAGTAGAAGGGATTCCAATATCACTGGAAAGATCATAATTTTCATTAAAATCAGGATGCAGGTCTTGAGCACCCTCAGATTCATCTTGGCGCTCAATGTTCTGTGTTCCTGGGGCAATTAAGTCATAATTATCATCATTATCATCCATGTTACTTAATTGATTTTGAATTTCATTTAAGTCTTCACTGCATATAGCATACTGTTTCATTTGCTCATCTATTAAATGTTTTACTTGAAAGAAATATTCTTGATAGGAAGAACAATTACCAATCAAGTCAGTTTGTTCATTTCGCCATGGTGTAAACAGCATGATTAGTTCACGATAATGTTTCTCAGAATCTACTTCCTTATTAAAGCAAACACTTCGTATAATTCTAGCTTTTGATCTCTTCTTATTTTTTGAAGGCTCTTTTTCTACCTCCTCCTCTTCATCGTCATTAATACCATTAAAGTTTGTTTCAATTGGAAGATTATCAATATCAAGTTCATGAGATTTCTTGACATGTGGCTTACCACATGAATCATACCATGCAGCCCAGTCAGCAAGGGATACATGCTCAAGGCTAGCAGGTCGTTTGGTATATCGCTTTAGCAGACCTGTTGCATAAATTTCTTCTGAATCATCTTCCATTTCGTTAATATCATTCATTCGTTTTAAAAGACAAACCCTGTTTTCTGGAGGTGAGGTATTGATGAATACCACTTGACGAGATGATTTTCTCATTGCAAGTTGGAGCACAATATAAACTGCTTCCTGTGCACTAATTTCAACATTGTTCAAAAACTTATTACCAATGTCTCTTACTTGTTGTTTAATAGTAGAGTTTCCTCGTCTAGCTTCAGCACATGCAGTTCTCAAAAGTTCACTCATGCCTTTTTGTGCTTTAGAAATGTATGATATAATGTACATTGCACATGCATAGACATCAAGGACAAATTGAATATCCATATTTGCTCGCCATGCACTAAGGCAAGCAGGGTTATAATTATTTATTCTTAATTCATTTGGCTGCCTCTTTAAAAATATGGTTGGTGCATTTAGCCCTGAAAGTATAGCAAGCAAATAATTTTTCTCAGTTATATCCAATTTTATTAACAGGTCATCAAATGTGATGTCTTGACCCTCTTTCAAATCATTCAAATACTTTTTTATTGATTTCCACACATTTTTGTGCTTTTCACTGTTTTCCACATCAACATCTAAGGGATAAAGAATTTTTGTTGACCGCATGGGTGGCTGTGGATAATTGAAACGACATTGTGCTTTAGACTTTTTTCTGCAAGTGTGAGAATGGCGATGGACTTGTCTGTTTACAAGTTTATCTAATTCAGGGTTATCAGTTGGCCTTTTACAGCTAATTATTTTATCAATAAATTCTATAACTTCAATATCATTATCAACACCAAAGACTGGAGCATCTTTTAGCCATATTAACATATGAATATGAGGTGAACCTCTTTGTTGATACTCGACCCTATAAAACCAATCAGCAATTGAGAAAGTTTCGTAAAAACTGATTTACTTGATAGTCAAAATGTCTTGCACATGTAACAGGATCACTTTGAATTAATTTGCATTTTTCTTCCCAGTTAAGATTTTCTAACTCAGTGTTAGTGTATTCTTTGTTATTGACAAGTTTACTAAGTATTCGAAGAAGATGAACCCATTGTGTTTCTGCAGAAGAAAAACTGCAAAATAACGAGGCTGAGCCTAGTTGTCTAATCATGGCAAATATATCTTTTTTAGCCTTTTCAAAATACGGAGGCGAGCCTCTTAATGCTCTCAGAAACTTAAACCCTTCATCATGATGAATTAGTTTTTCTAATGCCCCTTTTTGTTTGAGCTGACCTGCTTTAATTGATCCATTGTTTCCTTGACATTTCCTTAAGGCAACTTGAGATTGCCCGAGTAAGATTTTCATTTGTAGTTTCTTTGTTTTAAAGAAAATATTCTCGACACACATAGCAGCTCTTCTGTCTGACCGTCTTAACTCAGATTTGCAAATTTCGCTATAATGAACTTCTGTAATTCTGCTAGTATTGTCAGGTCGTTTTTCACCAAGGAAAATACCTGGATATGCCAATTCTTCAGAGTATTTATCTCTGAAAATACTTAGAGGTGCACTGCCCTCACCTGGTGCAACATTCAGAATTTTTTGACGTTCATTGTCTGTCATGAAATCAGTTTCTGTTAACATGGTGTCTGTAACCCCAGCATGTATTTCTACCTCATCCTCACTCCAGTTATCGTCATCATTAGCTGCTACTTGATCATAATTTATTTTTTCTGATTGATGTTCATTTTCTTGAATATTCTCTTCATATTGTGGTAATAACCCATTGGAATAGTTGTCAAGCCAATTTTGATTAAAACTTATACCTTCTTCTCTGTAAAGACTACTGTTATTGACAAGCCAGTTTGCAGCTTGTACTACTTTGTGTGGCCGGACATTTAATGATAAAGCTGAACTTTTATATTGTAGTTTTCTCTTTAGATTTACTTTAATGGTTCCAGTTTCATCACGTAACCTTGGTAACATGCTAATGGTATTACAAATATCTGCTGGTACATTGACAATATTGCCATTGATTTTGAGTTGTCTCCCTCTAGGAGCTTGCATAAGTTTTTGAAATGCTAATCTAGGAGCAAGCAATCGACATTCCAATTCATTCAGGTCAAAAAATGTTGGTTTTGCTGTGAATTGCATGCCATTTATGGCAGCACAAGGTGGTACTTTATTCTTTACTAAGTAATTATGACATGATCTACACAACCATTCAACGTTATCAACACTAGTTTTATGAAGATTTTTTTCAATAGCAGGATTAGTTTTCTTTAGTGTTGCAGCAGGCAAAACACTGTGTTTATACCACAATTGGTCACAACAACTGCATATATAAAGTGGTCCTTGGGACACAATATTATGGAATTTTAAAATTAAACTTTGTATTGATTGATTGACAGGTTCAGATCGTTTTCTTTTCATATATTCCTTGTTACACTCATTTCTTTTCTGCTTAGACCGAGGATCGTCAGTTGATCGTTTTGTTTTCATGTATTCTTTCTTACACTCATTTCTTTTCTGCTTAGACTGAGGGTCCTCAGTTGATCGTTTTGTTTTCATATATTGTTTCTTACACTCATTTATTTTCTGCTTAGACTGAGGGTCCTCGGTTGATCGTTTTCTTTTTATATATTCCTTCTGGTGCTCATTTATTTTCTGCTTAGACTGAGGGTCCTCAGTTGATCGTTTTCTTTTCATATATTCCTTCTTACGATCATTTCTTTTCTGCTTAGATGGAGGGTCCTCAGTTGACCGTTTTCTTTTCATATATTCCTTCTTACGATCATTTCTTTTCTGCTTAGATGGAGGGTCCTCAGTTGACCGTTTTGTTTTCATATATTCCTTCATGTAAGCATTCTTTTTCTCTCTACAAGAGTTTGTTTTCTTTGTATATTTCTTCATGTGAATATTTTGGTTCTCTTTAAAATTATGAATATTCTCATCAAGCATTCGATTTGTTAAAAAGTTTCCCTCTAAGTTTTCCAAATCAGTTTGTTGATTTTCAGATAAATTTGAACTTGCAGAAAATGGCACTGTTGATACATAATGGTATTCATCTATATGTCCCAAAAAAATATCAGTTGGCCGCTGTGTTGAAGATACAGCTCGTATAAAATTGAACTCACGAAAATGTTCATGTGACTCAGTAATAACAATTCTTAAATTAAGTTGATTAGCAACAGCTTGTATAATCAAACCATCACACCATGTCCCTTGCATAGACATATTATTAAGATATTGTAACCAAGAATACTCTGCTTTCAATAAATCTCTCAGGATTCTCACTCATATATGCAATACCAGCAGCTCTAATATCTAAGTGATGACCTGGGTCACCATATAACTGATGTGAAACAGCTCGAAAGAAACAATCACCTGCACCACCAACATCAAGTGGTGTCAACTGAAATATACGTAATCTTTGCTCTAATCGTAAATGTGATGGTAGTATTGTTATACTAGTTTCATTAGTGCTGTTTTCCACAGGACCTGGGTTTAATTCAATATCCCCAGACATTAAAAGCTTTTTTTTAGATTCATGAAATTGTTGATTCGCAAAATTAGAATTGGCACATGGACTGTTGAATACATAGGACAAGGAATGTTCAGCTACGTCAATGCTTTTCTGAACTTTAACAAAATTATAAAATGATGGTGTAAAATACCGAAAGGTCTTCATGAAAAAATGTTGCATGTGCACAGATTTTAAACAATATTCTTTAAAATTGGTAGCTAACTTGTTTAAAGTAGATGACACAGGAGTCGATCTCTTAATGCTTAACTATTCGTCGATTTTTTCTCTTTCTCATGGCTAGTATAATTTTTTTGAGAGGTATTCTAGATGGTTCACGGTCTCTATACAGTTTGACATTTGGTTGTTTAATTAATTTTCTTACAGAAGATCTGTATTCATTTAAACAAAGATCTGAATTGTAGGTATCGTAGATAGCATTTATACTTTGCTTGTGAACTACAACAGGTGTCGTATATTGTTGTGGATCATCTTGCCTCACAACAGGCTCATTTTTTGTCCGAAGAGGCTCATCATAATTCCTCTGAAGAGGCTTATTTTCCCTCCGAAGAGGCTTATTTGCCCTCCGAAGAGGTTGATTTGCCCTCCGAAGAGAGTTATCCTTTCTTGTAACTAGCTCTATCTGGTCAAACACGTGTTGGCCGTCTTGGCTGGATTTGATAAATCTAACGAGCCTTTGAAAACCTTTTGTGCTCGTGTCAATGACTCCATACAACCTACGAAAACTGTTGTAGAACACACTTGCAAATTTACTACAATTCATCTTCAAAATACTTACCAAATTGTAAAGAGTTCTTCTTGAATGTGTTCTTGAAACAATGGCGTCGAAATATCAAAACGAGAACGAAAACCGAGAGGATAAGCTTCGTGATATGGCTCCATCGTTCAAACTGACAGCTCGTACGTTGACGCCAAAAAATTCTGAGCTCCGATTGTCCCCGATGTAATTGTCGCGCATTGGTTAGAGTTACACCACAGCGAACACTACAGGTCAGTGGTTACACAAAAAAGTTAACACACAAACACACACACACACACACACACAACACGATAGCAATATATCTGCTACGCAGATACAAAAAGTACAACAAAAATAGTTTACTTCATGAATGCCCACAAAGGGCATAATCCAGACAACTGGATTTTTATGTTACAATGTTTATTTGAATAATACAGTAATACACTGTTTGAATATGACAGTTTAAAGAGTACAAAAAATAAAGTAAGTCCAATATATTATCACTTGTAGTGCCATAATATTGATTTTGCTCTGTGTGTAATTAAATAATTGCATTCACCATAGAACATATAAGTCCTTGGGCTTGACAGTTGTTTACCCATGCAGTCCAGCATTTTATAGCTTACTCTAGCTGTTTCCATCCACTTCTTTCAGATTTTCTTTTGTTGTATTAGCTGTTATTATAAATATACCAAAAAATAAATTACAAACTACACTATGGAACACCATCAGAAAATGTAATCTAGAATGTGCATGAACTTAGGATATCAAGTAAAACAAAGTATAAATGAAGTTAAAATTCAGAAACTATTGAGAGCTCGAGGCAGTTTTCAATGAATCAGGATAAAACTATAACTAGTTATTTGCTTATGAAATGCTCGAGGCCGGACAAGCATTTGGACACTAAAAAATAAAGTTTGATTGTAAAAAATAGAATATCAGACCGACTGCATTTTATCGATTAGACAATTGTGAAATGCAAGTGTTATTGGACATATTAAAATCAGAGATTCTTACATGACAATGAAATCTGTGATTTGCTAAAAACCCAAACTCTCTGCCAGCTTCTGAGCTTATGCAACAAGATAACTTTGAAAACTTATATAGCTGTCGTTTTGCTTTGCTCAAAAGGACTCGACGCCTCCAAGCAAACAAAACTGCATGCCCAGAAAAACAGTTTTTTTAATATCAAGTAACACTCTTCTAGATTATTTCTACGGGTAAAATGCTTCAAATTTTTTGATAAACTATAAACTTTAGAAAAGACAACTGCATGCCTGAAATTAACTTTTTGGTAAAAATAATAACATTCGCAGCGGGAAATTCTGAAATTTGAATTATCGAAGTGATATCTCAAACAAAATGCATGATCTTGTGAACACAATTTCATATCTAAATGTCTTGCTAACAAGTGTTACACAAGCAGTAAAGACGGAGTTAAACGACCAACTACACCAGCTTTTAAATGAAATATATATATGAAAACGCTTTTGGAGGAACTAAAAACAGAAGACATCTGTTGTAAAACACTGTCGTAAAAATAGTTGACATGAATTTTCTTCTAAAGATTCGGTAAAATATGCATTTGAGAACACGGACTATCTGTAAACGTTTTAGTGCAAAAGATGTAAAATTTGGTCCAGAAATTACACTTACCTTGAGACGTTCTTGACCTTCAACACGTACCGCAAAACTGGAGGTTTGAAGTCGGTGACTTGACTTCACGGACGTGATGTCCTCAAAACGCGCGAAAACAACGTCAATTGACTTCCGGTTGACTTCCGTGCTGTCAAAAACGCCGCTTGCTTTAGCTCTCTAATAAATTATTTAAGGAAGATGTATTTAAATGGTGAAAATCCCTTTTTTCAGTATAATTGTATGAGATAATCTTACCGCTTGTGTTTGTGCAACCATCTGAATGTTCGGCCATCTTGAGACACGAGTATCACGCTGCATGAACAAAAATAGACTGGATCCCACCGGAAATAACGCTACATACCGTTAAATCATTCAAAGAATGTTTATTTAGGGAGAAAACCCAAGAAAAACGTCTTTTTACTAGGTTCCGCAGGTTCTGCGGTCTTCAGTTCCGTTGAATAGGCACACCCCAAAATTGGTATTTATCAATCAGTTCAATACTTTTTAAAATATTCTAGTAACAGACAAATAGACTTAAACAAACAGTGGTAAAAACAAAGCCTCTTGGCAAAAGTAAGTAAAATGCTATTAAACTTCAAAATATTATTGATTGATTGAAAAAAATGCCATATAAAGCAAACTAACGATCCGAAACATACTGTACCTGCCAAAACATTTTGTAAAAGGTATGAACATCCATTGCGAATGCAGATTCAAAGAGTAACACTGGGAGGAATGTAGTAAGGATAAGATGAGGATTTTCACTTGCCATAGTAGTGTACCTATATAGAATAAATGTTATAAAATAAAACCAACAAAAAAGCACTTCAAGTAAAATATCTACCTTTACGGATTATATGACATTCGTACAACATTCGATTATTTAAAACAAATTAAAATATATAATTTCTACTTATGATTTACTATAATTTCTACAAATTTATGGCAATTGCACGTTTGTTATAATTGTATTAGGTAAGGTTAGCTCGTTCAGAGAGATGGTAGGACAACACACAGGCGAGGTAGCTATATATAAGGATCTTTATTCGAAAACACGACAACAATAATACAAGAATCAGTGACTAACTACTAACAGTTGAAGTTCTGCTGCAAGTTCCAATTCTAGCCTAGTGTCAACTAATCAGCTCCTTGTGTCTTTGCTTTGCGTGCGTCCAAATGCCAACTTAAATGCTCGGAGTGAAGCAGCTCGTTTTATGCTTTTGGAGGGTAAACAGTAAAGTAAGTGAAAAACAAAAAACAAAATTTTAACATTAATTGGTCAATTTTAAAACGGTCAGCAGCATACTCAGGGGGGTCTAACCGATGTAATTTATGTTTGGAAGAAAAACTTTGTATTATGAAATCCGAAAAACCCACTTTACTTAACAAAAAATCAGAAATCCTTTCAACATGTCGGCACAAAAACAAGTTTAAGATAAAGATAAAGAACGCAGGTGTAGGCAAGAACAAAGGTAGGAATGTAGGTAGCGCACCATCGACACACACACCGCCATCAACCCACACACCGCCATCAACCCACACACCCAGAAGCGTGCCATCAACCCACACACCCATTAGCAATGACGTAAGCAACTCAACCTATTTAAGACCGCGCCGAATCGAAAATCTTCAGCCGCCTGAAGATCGCCCAGCGTGAAACTGACAGTAGCGACCATCAACATTTGAGGTAAGCCCACTTATAGTATATATATATATATATATATATATATATATATATATATATATATATATATATATATATATATATATATATATAAACAATTTCCAGATTTTGTCCCCCTTGCTTTTTCTACACGCGTGTAAAATGGACTCCACGCTTGTCGAGATAAGTACCCTCACCGGGCTCCGGGCATTCGGCCCTACGCCCGGGCTCGGGGATAATTAAGCTAAACAATCATACATGAACAGAAAGGAAAAACTACTGACCATATGACTATACAATTATTTTACATTAATAAGACACAACTAAGACCCCGTTTACACGGTACTGCACGAATTCGAGACCGGTTCCGAATTCGTCCGGTACGGTGTAAACGGGGTCTAAGGAGTAAATCTAAAACTAAGGTTTAGTCACATGACTTGTTCAGAGCAGATGAACAAACAAAACCGTAAACCAGTGCGACGCCGCACTGCACTACGAAAGTACATGCTACACCACTCCTCGGGCGGAATATTCGTACCAAATTGCCGCAAGAACCTACAGCAATAAATATGGATGAAGTCAATAGAAGGATTAACGAAGCAGACCATGATGCCAAAGTAAAACGTGAAGCCAACGCTGATTATCGTAGTGGTGCTAAGAAACCAACTTTCAAGGTAGGAGAGCAAGTTCTGGTACTGCAGCCAAAAGTAAACAACTTAACATGGCGCTTAGACCTAAATCCTTATCGAATCACAACTATAAAAGGAACTATATGATTACTGCCAGCAGAAAAGATCACCACATCACAAGAAATTGTTCACATTTTAAACGATTTACTGGAATTTTAAGCTCAGACAACACAGACCTCAGTGAGGAATCTAGTGATGTTGAGCCTATTATTCAAGATGCAAACGCCGCAGATGAGATGGAAAGGGAAGAGCCAAAGGAAAGGGAAGAGCGCAGATATCCAGCAAGACAAAAATGTAGACCATTGTTTTATCAAGAAGAGCAGACGATCAGATGTCTCAAGTAAAAGAAAGCAAGTGTAAACGGGACGCCAAAACGATGAAGTTGAAAACAATGCTCGGATATGAGGGGGAGAGAGGCAGGGGGGAGGCACGGGGGAGGGTACGCCCTCCGGTGAACATTTTTAGGAAGCGTAAAAAAGAACCTGAAGTGGGCGTCAAAAACTGCACAAAAATCAAAATGACGCAACAACGTTTATCAGAAATCAGTGAGCTGAAGAGCAAAACTGATCAGTAAAAGTCCAATGAAAACGCTAGTTCAAAAGTTAAAGTTAAAATTAGTTCCATTAACTACTCTCTATTCCTAGAATACACAATTATTGTCGAACACAAAATCTATAGATATGACTTGTGCAGATCCAGCAAACATGTACTACTGGCTTTGAAGTTTTGCAGGCTGAAGGGGATGAGATAGGGTCGGTCGATGCGTGACCGTAAGGTAGCAAGGCTGCTCCTTGAGCCTGCACAAAGATTGACAAAGGCATAACCAAAAGCGTAGAGCGTAGAGCCTGACCAAAAAAAAACTTACGGTAACCCTTCTCCCATCCCCTCCCATGTCACCTGTACAGTGTACAGGAAGAGTTACCTTGAATTCCGTTACGAAGCATAATCTTCACAAGTACCATATATAACCAGTGAATCTCTGGTGTTCGGTTTAGCATCGTTGAAACTAAGGGTTACCGATAACCCTTTCCCCCGACCCAACGGCTCCGACCCACTACGCTAACTGTTGAGCCACGTCCGCCAAAGTGGCCGGCGAGGGTCGAATGTACCTATGGTATGCCGTGCTAGAGCAGCGTCCCATGACCTTGATGAGGTGTGTTCAGGTATACCAACTGCGGCCGCTGCTATTGCAGCGCCAATCCGTAAACTGTGACTGGAATACCTCCCTTGAATATTTGCATGACCCAGTATGGAGCGCAGGTGGGTGTTGACGTCGCGCGCGTTGAGTGGTAGTCACATACTCCAGTGGAACAGCGGACCTGCATGATGCCGATCGACGCAGATGAAGGTATGATAAGATGGCAGAAAGTGCGCAGATAGGCGGGAGAGCTCGACCAATGTAGACCGCAGATCCCTGGCGAAACTGGTCACACTTTAATTATTTAATTGTCAAGTGAATCATGGATGGGTTTACTGATGTGTCCACCGCAATATATGCCAAAGCCAGTTGTTGTGTCCCATCAAACGAACCGTTAGTCGTGAGCTCGCTGACCCGAAGAAACCCGAAAAAGGCAACACAACAAGCAACCTCGTACCCAGGGTCTTATCTCCGCCCACCGCTGCGAAAACACCCTGGTTGGGGCCGGTCACGTGTCTCCCAGAATATGGGAGATAACAAACTTTTCTTGTCAGGGTCGGGTGGTTATTTTGAAAATTTGTCGCAGTACCTTGAATGCAAGAATATTTACAATATCGAGGGAAAGCTCATTGCGCAAATTATTAAAACACTCCATGGATAACAATCTGGTATTATTGAAGGACAATTCTGAACATCTACAAAAGACTTCGGTCGTTCAATCCAACGACCAGCGAATTTAAGGAGAATCTATATTCTTCGAATGGATTTCTACAGTCATCACTCATCAATCTGATATTAGCAGCCTGAAGATTGAACAGAGAGTTTTAAATTTTACAGTAGCGGATTTAAATTTCCTTACAATCAAGACCATGCGAAATTCACAAATTATTTTGGTTGACAATCGTTTGAACCTTCATTCGAAAGTGTGGAAATTATCTCACTGCATCACTTGGAACGACCAACGTTCGCAGAATACATATACAGATTCAACACCTTGGGCTTGCAGCTGTCAAGGCTTTACATTCTTATTCTGTGCTTTAGAAATTCCAAGAGGTTAGTTCATTACATTTACTATTTCTTTAATTTCCACATCGTATACAACAATTTCATGCCGTTTCGTGCAGCGGCGGGCCGGTGTATTAAAGTAGGCACTTGTACTTGAACTAACAATCGAAATATAGTAACTTAGGTTAGATATACTGCCAAAACAGAGAACGTAGGAATCTAACGTTTCGAGCGAAGGCCCTTCGTCATGCAGTCAGGCCCTTCGTCGCGTTTCTCTCTGACGAAGGGCCTTCGCTCGAAACGTTAGATTCCTACGTTCTCTGTTTCGGCAGTATATCTAACCTAAGTTACTATATTTCGATTGTTGTTTCAACACTGCCTAAGCAGCACGCTGCTTTTATTATACTTGAACTATATTGCTGATTTTTAAACTGAGCCAATTAATAACATTTATCATAAAAGGAGCCACAAGCTCGTGTTGTCAACTGTTACATGTAATTGCTAGCCTCAATTTCACTAAAGTTGACTACCTATCAGCATCGCGTTTTACTTACTATTGTTAACATTTTACAGTATTATATTATATCGCGCGCTGAACGCTGTTGCTTGTTCAATGTTTTTCTTGTCACTGTATTTTACAGAATTACAGCCAAAACTCACCACTGAACCAGCGCGAATGTTATACCGTTCTATGTTTCCTAAATTATGGAAAATACTTCGTTATAAACGTTAAATTTCGAAAGATCCAAATTATTGCATGACCACCGTTCAAACTTCAATATATTTTAATAAATATGTTTACTTCGCCGTTCAGCCAACGTATATATTTATATTTTCGCCCTTGAGACTCCTTAAACAACTCAGGCACATTTGTATTACCTTGATCATGTATTCTAAATGTTCATAGTTTACTGATATTGTCTTTGTTTTTCAGGCAACCGTTTCGTATAAACGAAAACAGTCAGACGCGCGCAACGAAACGCTTGAAAACATTGACAGTTGGCACATAAAAAAACAACAAAGGCAAAGCGGCGGGACACAAAGCGACTAACGAAAAATTGGCGGTGTATTCGGGTAGACTCATCGACGAATAAAGCCAAAGCTGAAGGCGCAAATCAACCGGAGAGATTTACACGTATTTTACTATTTCAAAAAGCCAATCGAGACATAGAGGCCTTCGACTTCAGGACGGCGACTTCTGTTTCTACATACAGTTTTACAACATCGCACAAAGAGACAACATGTAAATACAATCACGTAAATAAACATCGATTTGGGCATGCAGTCTGACTCTGGCTTTCTTGACAGTTATAAAACGTACACCTTGTCTTGCCAGAATAAAATAAATCACATTATAAAAACATTGTCTTTGCGTGTTCAGTTTAAATAACCCACCCCCAGTAAGTTATATTTTTGCCCTCGAAACACGTGACCAGCCCCAACAAGGGTCTTTTCGTAGCGGTGGGCGGGGGAGCGGAGATAAGACCCTGGGTACGAGGTTGCACAACAAGCGGCTCAAAACATAACGTGATCAGCATCTTGCATGTCGAGAGACGAGTGAATTACTTTCAATAGCGCTTTAGTAATGGGTAAACGGGGATCCGGAAAGCCCAGATCGATGCAAGAGGAACGGCCGGCCGATAAGTAGACAGAGATAGTTGCAGGAGACAGATGTTCCATTTGCGCAATCCACGAAGCGAACAGCATTAGCGTCCATTCAGAAGCAGGATACTGTGATACAGGAAGAGAGGTTAGACCAGCGTAACGACAAAACTGCTGAAATTTGCGTTGACCTGCAGCGTATGTGTGACGTGTTGACGGAGCTAGTGCTGCGGAAAGAAATGTTAAACAGCGCGATGTCAGCGTTGAACTGCCAGGTCGAGGAAGACATGAGATGGAATGATGGTTGGTAAATTGTTGGCGTGTGGAGCCAGCTGATGGATTTTTTGTAATTGAAAGCGAGATAACGCATCAGCGCAGACATTCCGAGAACCTGGGATATGGGACGCACGAAACGAGAAGTAATATTTGCAGGCCAGTCGCGTGAGACAGCGGACGAGACACATCACGCGCGAATCACGTGATGTTCCTGAATTAAGAACAGCCACAATGCTGGCGTTATCGCAAATAAATTCGACGCGTAACCGGCGCCACTGATTGCCTCACAAAATTGCGCAGCGTCTACGATTGGAAACAACTCCTTAAAGGCAATCGAATCGAGTTGAAAAGTGCGGAGCCAGGCACCGTAGAACCAAGCCGAGCGAAAAATTGCCCCGTAGCCGATACCAGCCGCGTCGGAAGTCACGTGGAAATCGGGCAAGCACGTAGACGATGGCATGAGAAAAAAGCTTAGGCCATTCCACTCGTGAAAGAATTGTAGCCACCAAGCTAAATCCCACCGAAATTCCATGTTGAGACGGATAGGATGGTCTGGTCTGCGGACCCCACACAGGAGATTGATCATTCGGCGTAAGCATGTGCGGCCTGGTTGGACGACCTTGCCAAGTTCACGACGAGTGCACATCTTCTTGGTTGCCCATTGTTGTAGCATGGTGAACGATGCATCAAATGTATCATGGGGAGGCGAGACGTTTGTGTGACCGAGGCGAGTTCGATCCCCAGAAAAGTAAGACAGGTGGTAGGACCGACATATTTATCCGGGTGAAAAGGGAGACCGAGACGATTAAACAGGGCACGAGCACGGGTCACGTTGTCGTAGCATTCGCGAGAATTAGGTGGAGCCATGGTTAAAAAATCGTCGAGGTAGTGCAGGATGAACCTTACATAGTTAGTAATTGTTATGCAAGATCCATTCTACCGCCGTGGCAAGGGAATTGAAAATATATGGAGCGGAGCGAAGGCCAAACGGAAGGGTAAGGTCGACATAATACTGGTTGTGCCAACTCATTCCAAGTAAGTATCGGTCCTCGGGGTGTATGGGCACGTTACTATATATAGGCGCTTTCGACATCAGATTTGGCCATGAGCCCACCGTGGCCCAATTGAAGTAAGATTCGAATGACATCGTCGACTGAGGCGTAGTGGAGTGAGTAGGGGTCCTTTGGTATCCTGTCATTGACACTATAACCATGTGGCGAGGAAAGATCCAAGATTAGTTGCCACCTACAATCCTGGAGAAAATTGTGTGGACAATGCAAATTTTTCAACGTTAATTATTTACTTTCTTTCTTTTTTTTAACTTCTAGCTAAATAAAACGTTCCTTCCCCTTCCCCAACATCAATGTTGTATTATTCCATGACTAGCCAAAAAAGGCTGATGATTTTGCGCATCAACATTCACCAACATTGACTGGGGGAGGGGGTAGACCGTATAATTTTGGTTCCAATTAAAATTCTTAATAATAATACAAAAAGCGCGCGCTTTGTCCACGTGTGTTTTGTCCAGGATTGTAGTTTAGGGATGACACCAAAAGGACTGATGTGGAGGCCGTGTATTGGTGGGACAGGAAAGGGGACAGCCACTCGGTTTAAAGCCACCTCTTTGGCCAGATATTGGACAATAGTCTCAGGGTGAAGATTCGCCGATTTCAAGTTCCGGTTAGATGAACGTAACGCGAAAACCATGGGTGATACCGGAAAGAATGTATTCGCGATTTGCGGAATCGGGGTAGGCCAGTAATTCCTGTTCAAAAGCGTCCAACACAAGTGGTGATACTACACAGGCGGGAGTGATCGAGCTACAAGAAGGAATGGAACCGCTTAGAGGGAAGTACCTGTACAATTTCCAACCCCAGAAGGAACGGGCACCGCCCACGATTGGGGGGAGAGAGTATGGCGCGCGTAGCGAATAAGGTGAATCGAAAACTGGGGACGAGTCGACGAAATTGCTTGATTGAGGGAGAATTCACCAACTCGAGGGTGACTCGTCTGGTTTAAGAAGGTAGGGTGTCTACCTGTTCCATACTGACTGCTTCTTCTAACGGACAGCAGATGGCCCGGTCGATAAACGAATCGTTATCGATGGAGATTAACCACTAGGATACGCCTTACGATATTCGTTAGCACGGAACGGTATTAATAATCGTACATTTGTAGGAGATATCCGCTCTCCACTCGAAAGGGATTTATTCTCAGGAGATATTCGTTCTCCACCCAAAAGAGATTTACTCTCAGGATAGTGTTATACAATTAAGTTTATAATTCTAGGATATACGCGAATAAAAACATGACCTGTGTGTGACCTGAAGAACATTCGCTCTTCAGACCAACTCGAGTGACGAATTACACGGCGGATGAGATATTCGCCTCGATATTCGTTCTCCACACGAGCGAGATTTAACTCTTAGAATAGTGCTATTTCAAATTATTTTATAGTACGCAAAGCCAACGAACAACATGACCGGTGCATAGGAGATATTGGCTCTCCAGACCACACTAGTGGCGACGTATAGCCGAGGCAGATCAAGATATCCGTTCTGTTCTCATCCGAAGAGATTTAACTCTCAGGCTATAGTGCTAGTTCAAGTGAGTTACGAAGAAAATCATGACCTGGGCACAGGAGATATTCACTCTCCAAACAACAACTTGAGTGGCGAAATAGCGAAATGGCGGATGAGATATTCATTTAACTCGCAAGATATTGCTATTTCAACGTATATTAACAGTTCGCATAGAAGAACAAGACCTGTGCACAGGAGATTTTCGCTCTCCACATCAGTTAGATTCTTCACAACAACTCGAGTGGCGACTTTTAGCCCACGGTAGATGAGATATTCGCTCTCCACCCGAAAGAGATTTAACTCTTAGGATAGTACATGCATGCAGCGAAAGTTTAGAGGGGTAAATTGGCCAGAGAAATCAGTCGCTCGACGGCGAACGAAGTTGTTCAGAAAACAAACGCAAGCATAGTTTATAGGCCGCGTATGTCATGACTCCTTCCAGTTCCATTAGGGCTGAAACGTTGCATGCTCGCTCTTCCCGGGCAAGACAAATCCCCATGTGTATGAGTGAAGTGACGAATCTAAGTACGATTAACCGAATATTCTCGAATACAGTAGTGCAGTACAAGGTTGCACAGCGTACGCCAAACAGACCAGCCGATATTTAAAGCTTAATCACGCTTACAGCCTAACAATAGACAGTTCGTTCGTCAGTCTCTGTAAGTTTTGTTGAAAAAGAATCGGCACGTCTAAAGCTCAAGGCGATCCCTATAGTCAACTAGACGCACGAATTTTCAGAACAATGGGGTGCCAAATTTACAGTTGGCCACATTTGATGATGAACAGATGCCAGCACGTCACTGATAATGAAGTGCCAGAAATCAAGAGCATTAGAAGAACATGCAAGTAATTGCTAAATGTAATTGCTAATGTTGTTCATGCATCGCCGAGTGCGAACATGTACTGTAGATACACAGTAATTACCATGAATGATTTTGAGACTGTTAAGTCTTCTCTTGTGTACCGTAGCTCACATACGTGTAGCAAAAGAAGGCTGCATTGTATTGTAAAATTTTCTGAACAAGGTATACGTACAGTACAAACAAAAATGTTTGTCACGCTCGGCAAACGGGGTCGCGTTTCGCATTCGAATTCGCGTTTAGGCAAGTGTAGCAGATAGCTTACAGGGGGTAAATCTCGTTTTCAAGAGAGGAACACATGTTAACAAAAAGTAAAAAAAGAGAGAAGCTTTGAAGTGTTTAATCGAGTAGTTTTAATACACGAAATAAAGAGCTTACTTGCAGTGACGAACCCCTAGTACACAAGCGCGATGTGAAGCGTAAGACGCGATCGCGGAAGGAACATCGCGACGCGGAAAACGGTAACAAACTTTACTGTCTGTACTGTACTGTACTGTACTGTACTGTACTGTACTGTACTGTACTGTACTGTACTGTACTGTACTGTACACAAGCGCGATGTGAAGCGTAAGACGCAATCGCGGAAGGAACATCGCGACGCGGAAAACCGTGACAAACTTTACTGTCTGTAATGTCTGTACTGTAATGTGTGTACTGTACTGTACTGTACTGTACTGCAATGTACTGTACTGTACTGTCCCAGGTGACAATCTTGTCAAGATCTTGCAAGATCTTGTAAGATCTTGTAATATCTTGTAAGATCTTGTAAGATCTTGTAAGATCTTGTAAGATCTTGTAAGATCTTATTAAAGGATCTTATAAGATAAATCTTGCCAAGATCTTACAAGATCTTATAAAATCTTGCAAGATCTTATGATAAAATCTTATAAGAAAAATATGGTAAGATCTGATAAGATTTTACAAGTTTATGTAATTTGAGTAAAATAATCAGATCTTGTAAGATCTTATAAGATGTTTTTAAAGAAGTTTAGAACAACTGTTTTTGAAATGTAAGATTTCAAACTGGTCACCGTATGTAGGTTTATATTTTAATTTTTTGATACACAAAATATAATATGATATACTGGATATGCCATGGCAATAAAATGCAATTTACATGTAATTGTATAAATTCTTTGAGATACAATAAACATGTTGGTAACAAAATCTTGTAATATAAACTGTTGCTGATATCACAGCCGATTGTGTAGTCCTTTATACAGATTATATAGAGAAAAAAAACTTTGACGAGATGTTAAAAAAATCTTACAAGATCTTATAAGAGCCTACAAGATCTTACAAGATTTTGTGTTCAATCTTGTAAGATCTTATAAGACCTTGTGTAAGATCTTGTAAGATCTTATAAGATCTTCTGTTCACTCTTGTCTGATCTTGTAAAATCTTGTGAAATCTTGCAAATTCTTATAAGATACGGTATATCTGGTTTTTTAATACAACATTGTAAAATTTATTTGATATAGTATACTGTAGTAATAACATCGAATGCTTCAAGAAACATACTGAATTACGTGCGAAAGCTACGATAGACAATTTATATAAAGAATAAAAGAATCGATTGGGTTACAACGTCTCTATCATTGACGTTGGCTTCATTTTGAATGTGACTAGAAACATTGTCAATGCGTAACTTTTCGTCATCTGACGACGAAGATGGTGAATAATTTTGAGTCAACAATCTTCGACAATATTGTCGCGAAGAATTTAATGTAGGTGCTTGCTTGCGACGTTCTCGGTTGTACGTACTTGCTGCTGGCACAGGTGACCTTCGACGACGATATTCTGATCGGTTATAGCATTGAACTGGAGAATTGCCCTCGACTGGCGCAGATGACCTCCTGACATATTTAATAGGTGTTTGTGGTGTATCTGTTAAGCTGTTTTCCGAATCTGATCCTTCACATCGTAACAAGTGCGCCATACCTGGCCCTTTTACTAATTTGGGTAGATTGCAGCACTCAACATACACTTTCTTTTGGCTTGCACCGACCTCCACCGGTTTTAAAAAGGGATGGAAAGGTGTGGAAGAAAATCTGTCAAACACTAACGGATATCGGAAGTTTGTATTCGCGCGATCCCTGGAGGCTGAGGACGACTGTGACAAAAAATTTCCTCGCACAAACTGGATATTTTATTAAGTATTTGTCTGCTGATATTTGAATTCGATTGATATAAAACGTTTCAATTTCAAACAAATTTGACATGATATCGCAAACCTTTTTCGGTGCCATGCGTGTGCCCATATACCACGTGGTCGGCGGTGAGTTATAAGTTTGCCTATTGGTTTGCCATGTGAATCACGTGAGTGCATACGTCAGTTTGTTCACATATTCTACCTGTATCTGGTCATATGCTCTATCATTTCTCTGGCTGCTGGCAATCGTTATCGACGCACTTCGAAGTGTTCAGTGTTCTTTCTTTTAATTTTGAAACATGATTCCAAGACAACTTCAAAACAAGACACGTGTAGGTAAGTTAAGTATTATTCGTTACAGTATTTCATATTTTATGGCAATTACTATTTAGAAAAGGCTGCTAAGAACATCGTCACAACACGCTGTTATAGATTTGGCGATGATTGGAACATTAACGATTGTTTTCTTTGTTGGCAGAAGCTGAAAATATGAAAGAGTGGTATTTTGTATTCTTTGAGAACGAGGGAACTTATATAGCATCACGTGTGAGGATTTCGTCAGGGGAGACCCCAAGAATTTGGTCATAGGTGGACCTGTAGATGTTCGACATGGGAAAAGAATATTCACTGGGAAACTCGTAAGTCAAGGTAGGGAACTAAATTTAATAGTTACTGCTTTGTCTTCGATAGTACACATATGCATGACCCTACGAGGTAATATATTTGGCAGACTTGTACGAAAAAATAAACTAAAGGCAGGATCAATTTTGTTTAATTTTATAAGCACAAGTATTTCTTAGATCAAGCTTGTTATGTTTCCTTTTTTCTAACTCAAACGGCAGACTTTGTCTTGAAATATCGGTAATTTATAGTACCATGCGTTAGGCGACGTTTAAAATCACCGCGCTGTCACGGTGCTCGTTTATGATTTGCTGATAAATGTTGAAAGCGTCATGTTATTTAAGAAGTTAAATATTTTATATATCCCTATAGGCGTTTATTCTGACATTTTAAAATCTATTTGTAATTGGTCTTCGTCACTTTTATTAGTCACTTTAATCAGTGTTCCGCTTCTTTCTTCTTGACACTTTACACTTCTTTTAGTTTTCCGCTTGTATATATATAGAAAGATTTAATTTCCTTTTTTCTTTAACCCTTCGAAGGCTGTATGTAGACTGACAGCCGAAAGCTCGTTACAATAAAAAATTTTGATCAGAAAACGTCTTGTCTAGTATTATTTAAGTATAGTTTTTATGTCGTGTCGAGAGGAATTGCGCCGTGGCGACCCCGCACAAATTAATGACTCGACTGACACAAAGAACGCTAGACGACAGCGATTTTTTTCGTTTTATAAGCAAATAAATTGTTTCTAAGACCCCGTTTAAACTAGAGCAAAAGTATCCGGATTCACATTGTTTTTCATCCTCATGGGAATAAAAACAATGTGAATCCGGAAACTTTTGCTCTTGTCAGTCTTGTGTAAACGCTGAAACGTAGATATTTTGGACGTCGTTTGGGCTAAACCATGACAAGGTGTGCTTTCGCTGTGAGATCAGTTTATTAACAGTTGATGACAGAGTGAGAATTTTTCGTCTATTGCGTCTTGTTTGTTCGCCACGTAATTCAAAATGTCCGGCCCTTTAGGTCATAGGACTGAAAGGTGCATGGCAATATGCAAGGCAATATGCTGCAATGAAAAAAATACACTGATAAACTGAGTATACGTAACGTTTTTCTAGAGTGAACCATAAGGTGAACTGACAAAATGTATAGATAGCTGGGTATAATAAAAACTTAAATTACGTAGTTTTTTATTTTTCTCCAGCTCACTCGGAAAGTTTGATCTTTGCTAAAAACGTTTTATAAACACCAATGACTAAAATTTAGACAGATAAGTTGATAGACGTATCTATCAACTATTTCTATATTTTCAAGAAGCTGTTACCCATTACGACAAAGCTTAATGTGCAAATATACTCCCATCTTTATAGGGCCAAAGGACAGACTATAGAAACTCTTCAAAGTACCATGGAAGAAGTTCTGAACAAAGGAACTACCAGTAAAGGTAAAAACATATAATCAAGCTTGTACTGTAACGAGACTTGGTAGCTGTCAAAAGTACACAAAATCGTATTTCGGAGAGTCTTGAAATCCTGACTTTATGGAAGCGCGGCACGGAGATACATTAGTACCTCAGCTAAACATTACAATAAGACTGAGTACATAAGTGCTACTGATATCATACATTTCTAACTTGATGCATGCATCATGCATGTATATTCATCATTCATGCAATAAACCTACATGGCCGTGCTGCTTTTTGTTGTTTTTTTGATAATGAGGCAGTTTTTACTTTTTATATTATTTAAATAGATTCAATTAAACATGTTTCCAAAAAGAATCCATATGAAAGGCTTAAAGTAGAATCTTCCGATGAAGAATCAGACGGCAATGAATCTAATGACAATGATCAAGTCCGAGTAGAAGAAAAAAGGCTAGAAAAAGTGCTGAAAAATCTTAACAATAAAAATAATAATAATAATAATAATAATAATAATAATAATAGTAATAACAATAATAACTTAGCGTAAAACAAAGTAAAAGTTCCTTAATTTATTTATCTAATAGATTGTTATTTCTGCTTTCATTTGGTAGATGCTCTTCGTATCAAGTATGGTGACAAATTCAACAAGTCTCACCAGGAAATCATTGATGCATGCAACCAAAAGTGCCGAGATGCCAAGCAGCAAATGGATGCAAACCCAAAAACACATGAGGAAAATAAGGAAAATGAAAATTAATACATTGAACAAAAGAAAACTTATTATTAATAAATTAAAACTGAAAATTGTAGAAAATTATTTATTAAACAACTTTCCACTAATGTGGTAGTTCTTGTTTGCTTAATTTGAATTACAAAAATTATATATTTACATGTATATTAGAAAGCAACTGATAACTCATAAACACAAAGTAACTTATTTTACCTGAAATAATGCAAGATCTTCACATAAATCTTGCAAGTCTTCACATCTTCACATAAATCTTGCATAAATCTTGCAAGATCTTCACATAAATCTTGCATAAATCTTGCAAGATCTTCACATAAATCTTAAGATCTTATAAGATTATGCAAGATCTTGTAAGATTATGCAAGATCTTGTAAGATCTTTCAAGATCTTATAAGACTGTGCAAGATCTTGTAAGGTCTTACAAGATCTTATAAGATTATGCAAGATCTTGTAAGATTGTGCAAGATCTTGTAAGATCTTACAAAATCTTATAAGATTATGCAAGATCTTGTAAGATTATGCAAGATCTTGTAAGATCTTGTAATTAAGATATTGAAAGGTATGACAGCAACTTGTTAGTTTTGTGTGCTTTTTAACTTGCAAGAGCTTACAAGATTTTTTATGATTTTGCAAGTTCTTGATCAGATCTTGACAAGATCTTGATAAGATCTTGATAAGATCTTGCAAGATCTTGCATGATCTTGCAATTTCTTGCAAAGATCTTGCAAGATCTTATGTAAGATCTTACAAGATCTTATCAAGATCTTATTAAGATCTTGTACGATCTTGGGTAAGATTGTCACCTGGGGTACTGCACTGTACTAAATAGTATACGTACTACAGCATCAGATTATGTTCAGTTTATTCAGAATTACATTTGGCTTTGTTTTAGTGAAGACATGAGAACTTGTAAAATTAAATAATTTTGAGTCTTATATGTAAATGAGGGTAAAAGAGACGAGGTTTACTTACACTTGAACTTCTGGAAAGCTTGCTGAGAAAACTCCAAAAACCAAGCCCAGAAAAATAAGAACTACTGTATATGGAATAGGCCATCCTTTCATAACCTGGCGACATAATGCTGAAAAAAGATGGAAATAAAAGTATTATTTGAGTTTGATTTAAATATTTGGTTGTTTATTCACTCGCTTGCCTCCATGTCCTTTATTTTGTCCATCCATTTAGCACTATTTGTTTATTCAATATTGGTCGATGAATGGATGGTGGATGGAAGGATAGCAGATAGGTGGATGGAAATATATGAATAGATAAATGGACGTGGACGGGTAGATGAAGAGATGGATGAATGGATATGGCCACATGGGTGAATGAATAGACGCATGACTAGAAGAATGGGTGGGTGGATGAGTGGATGGTTGAATGAATGGGTACTAGATCTTGCCAAGATTCAAAAAATAATTTTCTTGCCATCTTGCCAGGATCTTGCCACGATCTTGCCAAGGTATAATTTCATATATAATTTTAATATGATCTTGCCAAGATCTTGCCAAGGTCTTTCCAAGATCTTGCCAAGACCTTGCAAAGCTTTTATGTATATTTCTTGCCAAGATCTTTATATGATCTTGCCAAAGTTTTGCCAGGAGTTTATAACATATACTATGATATCTTGCCAAGATCTTTATTTGATCTTGCCATGATCTTGCCAAGATCTTTATATGATCTTGCCATGATCTTGGCAAGATCTTTATATGATCTTGCCAAGATTTTATATATAATTTTAATATGATCTTGCCCAGATCTTGGTAAGATTTTAAAAGGTCAAAAATCTAAGAAAACGTTTGATAGTTATACTAAAAATTGCATTAGTTTTAATTAACCTTATGTACAATTGATATTGATATCAATAACATATGCATAAACAAATGCTTCACTAGCTTGAACAATTACACACTTAGCTAATCAGTTGATTTTCAAATACAACTTTTCAAATACCATTTTGTTTATTCGTACAGACGTACAGTTATTATTTACTTTTGTTTAACGACGGATAAGATAACTACTATAATACTGTGTTATCACAACGCCAAATGGTTGGCTTTGGAGAACCGGAGACACACTTGGCGCATTTGACATTTTCTTACATCCGATAAGATTTGAAGATGTGCGATTTCCGCGCTTTCTTGTTTTCTAACCAATAACGTTCTTATAAAACCATCACGTGCGTTGTCAGATGCCACGAGCTTGTCAACTGCATGGCAACACCCTGCATTCTTGTTCAGAACTTCATTATCGTCACGCCGCGTCAAATTCGCTCACCTCGGTTACCTCCTGCAGCGAACTAAAAAAATGAATACCTGCCGGAGCGCAATCAATTTGAAATACTATTTAAAAACGAAACTCTCCTTTTCTTCTGATTCTAATGTTAACAAATGACTCTCTACCCTGAATTTTGGTTATATGGGCAAAATTTGAAAATTAGTCTCAATTTATGGTGGTAACATTTCTTGTAAAGGTACTTTTTACAGAATGTTAAAATTCCGCTTATTTTCTAAGATATGGCCTTTTTACTGACGACTGTCTATAAAATACAATTTTCCAGCTCCCGTTGCCATGGAAACGGAAAAAGTTTTGCTTCAAAAACGGCAAGAAATCCGGTCAAAAAGGGATGAATATTCATGAAGTTTTGTTTGGACGTGTTCAACATATATTTCTAAGAGGTCTGGAAACGAATGTATTTCAGGGGGGGTTATAATCGTATAAGAAATTATGCGTACGTTCGCCACGTTGCATTGGATTTTCACTGTGTTTCAAAGATATTCGATCGAATTTACGAAGAAAAGTCAGAGTTTGATGCTCATTTTGTTTGAAGAATGCCTAGAAGAAAGTCTAAAGACAAATTTCGTGGTATTTCTTCGTGGGAGAAGACAAAACTAACGAATGAGAATCGGGAAGAATGTTGTAGTTCTTCGGCCATTTCTGAACCTGCTGTTTCAGAACTAGATAGCGATTTGAACAGCAACAGTGAATAAATTCTGGCAATAACAGCTAGTGCAAAGAAGATTATGGCATCTGCTGAATCTAGTGACAGTGATTTTGTTGGTGAAAGTGACTCAGGTGAGAGTGATGTGGAAATTGATGAGCATTGTGATCCATCAAAGCCATATTTTGTTGAAGATCCTGGTTATCGTTTTTTTCATTTGTCCAATGTTCATCAAGCATTTCAAGATAACCATAAATGTAAAAATGCAAATATTCTTTTTGTCGAAGATCAGGCAAAACGTTATGGTCAGAGTGCTCTGTTTTGTTTGCAATGCTCGAAGTGCAAGAAGAAAACTTGTCTTCCCACATCAAAGGCAACTGGGAACTCGTGGGATCCTAATAATGCTACTGATATAAATCGACGGTTGGTATATGCAGCATCAGAAACTGGTGTTGGCAGAGAGGGCATGGCTACAATTTGTAGCATATTGAATATGCCTCAACCAATGTCATCTCAAGCCTGAAACACCCACATCAATGTTCTCTATGATGCCCACAGGCAAGCTATTGAGAAACACCTTGGTTCCACCCGAGAAAAGCTTCGATGTAAACTTAAAAAAGATAATCTGGACATCTTAGATGATGACATAGTTGATATTGCTGTCACTTTTGATGGTACTTGGTCCAAAAGGGGACACACAGCTAACTATGGATTTGGATTTGTCATCTCTGTAGAGACAGACCAAGTGCTTGATTACGGTTTCAGATCGAAGATTTGTACAGCATGTAATAAGCAGAAAGCTGACAAAGATTCAACAGAATACAAAGAATGGTATGCCAGTCATCAGCAACACTGCACAAAGAACTATGATGGCAGTAGTGGTAACATGGAGGTTTCAATTGCAGAGGAGTTGTGGAAACGCTCTCTGGATTTCAAGATGCGATACAAGTATATGGTTTGTGATGGTGATTCTAAGGCTTATACAACTGTATGGGATGTGTATGGATGTTGCAAAACATGTGAGAAGTATGAAAGAATGAACAGACAGAGTAAGGAGTATGAGAAGTGGATAAACTCCAATAACTATAAGAAATGGAAGAAAGAGCATGAAGAACAAAGTGTTGTTTGTTATCGAGTTAGGAAACTGGACTGTATTGGCCATGTACAGAAAAGGCTTGGAACTGATCTCAGGGATTTGAAAAAGAAAACAACAAGGAAGTTGAAAGATGGAAAGTCAGTGGGTGGAAAAGGTCATAGACTTTCAGACAAAACTATTGACAAATTGCAAGAGTACTATGGCAAAGCTATACGAAGGAATGTAAATCGGAATGCCAAGTTGGAAAAAGAAATAAACAATTCCATAAAAAGTATGCAAGAAGCCATTTTTGCTGTACTTCACCATAGTGTACTGTTGCCTGATTCCAAAAAAAGACGCAAGTTTTGCCCTTAGCATGCAGATTCTTGGTGTCAATATGTTAGGACAAAGAAAGATGTTGATCCAAAGGTCCACTACCTTGATCCGGTTTTCCTCGACTTCCTTCTTCCTATATTCACCCGACTTAGTGAACGATCTTTGCTCCTTCGATGTTTGCCTGGTTATTCACAGAATCAAAATGAAAGCCTAAATGGTATTGTTTGGACAAAAGCTCCAAAACATAAATACAAAGGGCCTAAGGCAGTTGAAATGGCTGGAATGTCTGCTGTTCTTCAGTTTGACAGTGGGTCAGATGCTCGGCACGAAGTGATGAAGTTGGCCAAGATACCACATGGCCAGTATACTGAGCAAGGAGGAATAAAAAGGGACAAAAAGAGAATGCTTGGTGCTGCCAGAAAAGCCAGTCTGGTAGAAAAAAAGAAAAGAATTGCCCAAAGGCAAGCCAAACTTGTTCGAGAGCAGGAAGCCAGAGACAGAGAGGGTGGGCCATCTTATGCTTTCAATGAAGAAGCATTACCAGGACCAAAACCAGCCAAAAGACCAAGAAAGAAGGCTAACTAGTGTATTGGACAGATTTAAACTTTGAAATATGGATGAATAGTTTGTTGTTTGATAAAAGTTTGTGTAACAGGATATGTGTAATTAAGGGTATAATGCAAAGACATGTTAGTCCAACTTTACCTTTGATTTTCCGAAAAACAAGATTTCCGCACATTTTAACCTTTAAAATGCTAAAACTCAAAGAGCTTTTAATGGATTTGGCTGACATTTTCTCAGGTTGCTCACAGAATTGTTCTTGAGAACTTAATGAGAGCTTTTTATCATATACCAAATTCTGGGAAAGATAACAAGAAAGTAGCTTTTTGGATGTTTTTATTGTTACCATGGTAACACCAAGGGTCCAATAAAAAAATGAATCATTAGTTGGTTCCTTGGTGCATGTTGCACAAATGTGGTAAGTTTCATACTTGTATCTTCAATTGCCTTTGAGTTTTAGCATTTTATACATGTACTGAAATATTTGAATTATCGGGTCTTCTGGCTAAGTGTAACCCCCCCTGAAGTTAAGTGGAATGAGTAAAGTAAGGTTTTTGTAAAGTTTAAGTACTATTCTTAAAGAAACATTCACATTTAACTAACTGTAGATTTGTTTTTTGTTGAAATTCACTGATTCCAAAAAATTGACCAGATTTGCTATATTTAGGGTAGAGAGTCCCCTGGTGGCTCCATACAGTTTCTAGAAAAATGGAAAATCTAAGTTTGAGAGTCCAAAACACGTGCATACACAATTCGGGAAAAGAATAAAACTAAATGTTATGCATAGTTAAACATTCTGACAATCAATAACTGTTACCAAATAAATAGCAACAGTTGTTGCCATAGCAACAATGACGTTTCAAAATGGCTGCCAATTACGCTTCAAACTAATTTAATTCGAAAAAAAACTTTGGTGACCGCCCATTTTTTTTTCATTAAAACTTTTCTTGAAGTATGAGTAATCAATAGGTCGATTTAAAAAAAATATTTGTAGATCCAAATTTTTTAAAAATTAACAAACATGATTTTTTTGGGGGAAAAAATTATTCCTTCTACGGAATTTCTTTAAAATCCGCCTATTGATTACTCATACTTCAATGAAAGTTTTAATGAAAAAAAAATTGGGGGTCACCAAAGTTTTTTTCGAATTAAATTAGTTTGAAGGGTAATTGGCGGCCATTTTGAAACGTCATTGTTGCCATAGCAACAACTGTTGCTATTTATTTGGTAACAGTTTTTGATAGATAACATTTAGTTTTATTCTTTTCCCGAATTGTTTAAACACGTGTTTTAGACTCTCAAGCTTATATTTTACATTTTTTCAAGAAACTGTATGGAGCCACCTTAAACGTTATTTCGTGATATTAATGATTCTCTACTTTCTCAACGACAAAAACCGATGGACGGTATTAAACAATTTGTTTCTATTCGACACCGCAGCGTGTAAGCACTTAAGGGGGCCCTCGCCCCTCTTTTTTTTGTTCGCGAACATAGTAGTTCTTAGTCGCTCTATCTTATTGTGGTTTGATGTATATGCAACATGCCATATATCATTTTAAAGCTTATAACATGGTCTACACAAATATCAGCACAGGTGACTTCCCAGGAAAAACTTATATGTATAAGAACCTTGCGAATCCAAAAAAAGTGAATTTTTAATTAGTCCATATTTGAATTCTATCTAGTTAAAAACTAAGCATCAAAACTTGATATATTTAAGTTGTATAATAGATTACAACCCAATCAACAAAATAATGGATGCTTTTGGTGTAACACTCTATTTTGTTCCCATGGCAACAAATATTAGGTAAGGATCTTATTCAATAATACCAATGTTGGTATAGAACACTCAATTTTCAGCAGAGAGTAAAAAGCATCCATTAATTTGTGCAAAAGTACCTAAAGAACAATCTCAGAAAAAATCAGCAAGATTGGTTAAATACTTTTCAAGTTTTTAGGATTTAAGTAACGGCCGCTAACCAAAATACGGTTTTTGAGAAAACGCCATTTAAAATTAGTGAACTATACCACAAGCGTTTTCTAATGTATTACTGTAATATACCTGTCCAAAACCAACATATATCAGTGTAAGGATATTGCAATGTCACATTTATTGTCCTTTGCTGATGTAATGTGCCAATGGGGCATCATCACTGTCCTCGGAATCAATGTTTTCCAAAAGTCTGGCTAATGGAAAATCATCATCATCAGAAGATGATGTAACAAAATCAAGCGGATCAACATCATTGAATTTCCCACTGGCATAAGAGGATTCACCTTTCTCTTGGTTTGCTGCCAGCTTGGCCTCTCTGATTTTCCTTCTTCTTACCTTTTCTTTCGAGTTTGCCTTCTTGATGGAGTGCCTCATCCTAGTCGCATCTTTGTTCTTGCAGCCTTCCAGTGTGAACTCACCACCAGGGATGTTAGCAACCTTCATGACATCTTGTCTTGATGTAGAGCCACAATTGAAAGCCAATACAGCTGACATGGCTGCAATTTCAATAACATGAGGCCCTTTGAACCGGTGTTTCGGGGCATGGTTCCATACGAGACCGTTCAAGCTTTCGTTGACATTCTGTGAATAACCCGGAAGGCACCGAAACAAAAGAGAATACTGGCTGAGACGCTCAAATTCAGGAAGCAGAAACTCCAAGAAAACTGGATCTAAATGATGGTCCTTTCTCTGAAGGTTTCCTTCTTTTTTGTAAGAGCACCAACTATCTGGTCCTGATGGACAAAATTTATGCCGCTCTTTGTTATCGGGAAGTTCACATGAGTGGTAAAGAACTGCCATTATAGCCTGTTGCATCATGGATATTTGATCCTTTTGTTCTCGTGCAGTTAATTTCCCAGGCTTGACATTTGCTCTGATTGCATTGCCATAGTATGTTTGGAGCTTATCTATCACTTTGTCCATTAGCCTATGCTTGCTCCCCTTCACCGATTTCCCATCCTTAAGTTTGCTTGCTTTCTTCCTCAATTCCCGTAAATGTGACCCCATTCTCTTCTGGACATGCCCAACACAATCCAACTTTGTCACCCTTGAACAATCTGCCTTTCCACTCTCATGACTTTCCTTCCATTCTTCATAGCTCTTTGATTCACGCCATTTTTTATACTCGGCTGAACGCTTGTTAGTGTTTTCCCATTTCTCACAATCGGCACAGCTACCATATGTATCCCAGATACTACCATACGCCTTACTGTCACCATCACTGATCATAAACTTATAGTGCAGATTGCTGTCCTTCGACCGCTCCCATATCTTCTTGGCGATAGAGCACTCCATTGATCCACTTGAACCAGTGTGAGTTTGGGTACATTGATCCTGGTGACCACGGAACCAGATATCAAATTCAGGGGAATCTTCACCCAGATCATTCTTAGCTATCGAACATTCTCTGCATATCTTGGATTCAAAGTCGTAATCAAGTACCTCACCAGTTTCAGCAGAAATAACAAAACCGATTCCAAAGTTTGCTGTGTACCCTCGTTTAGACCATGTGCCGTCATAACTGACAGCAATGTCTGCAACATCCGACTCATTTTCATTGAGGCGTGAGAAGACTTTATCTCTTGCTTTCTGTAACTGCTCAGAAACCGCTTTCTTGTGGGCTTTATAAAGTGCGGTCACATGGTTGTTCCAAGCATTACTCTGGCAAGGTGGAGGCATGTTGAATATATCGCACATAACCGACATTCCATCTCTCCCCACTCCCATTTCCAATGCAGAGTAAACCATTCGTCGATTGATATCCATGGAATTTTTGGGGTTCCATCCCTGGTTCTTGCTTCCAGAGGTTTGGAGTTCAATTTTGGTGTCACACTTAGAGCACTCAATGATTATAACAGCACTATTTCCATATCTTCGAGCCTCATCATCAGTGACTTTCAACTCTCCCCCTGATTCACAATTATGCAAAGACTGAAATGCGTTTGCTAAATTTGAAAGTTCAATCAGCCTATAACCATACTCCCCATCGAAATCTTCTCTTCTATCGTTCTTTTGGCTCATTATCTTTCGTACAGATGCAGTTTCATTGACTGGTGTTGAGCTACATGGCGTCGATGAAGTAGGCTCAGAAGCGCTGCTAGGACTCGAAGTATTCCATCGAGTTTCACCACGAAATCGCTTCTTTTTCGACACTTTCGGCATTGCCAAGAAAGAATAATCTCTAAGAGACTGTTTGCCGTTACAAATAAGCAAGAAAATAAAGTAAAGCCCAGTCAAAATATATATCTTTGATGTATTCTCAGTGCTGATAGCTTTTTTCTCAAACAAGAAAGAAAATGTGTAGGTTGTGGCTTAGTGACCAGGTCTTAACATCGTTACCAGTCCCTTATGTTGTGGGCTATCATAAATAGCAAAAAAAATAATTAAAATGCCCACAAACAACCAAGAAAACGGACAAAACAAACAGTAAATATAAATGCGTTTCCATGGCAACGGAAAAGATAATTGTGTATCCTTTCAAAAAAATGCAATTTTGAGAGAAAGTAATGTCGTTTCAGCTCCAATTTTGTTTTCACAACATTCTACACATACTACTGATAATTTCTATGCAAAAAAAATGTTTATGAATTTTTCAAACCTCTTAAGGTAACGGGCCCCCAAAGCTTCCTCAGTTTGGTTTCAATATTCCGCCAAGTTGCCTGCTACAAAGTCGCACACAACGTTTGCTGTTATTACATATGAAAACATTCACTGTGATCAGAAATTATCGCAGAATAAGATATAAGTATTTTGGTGTGATTCTATATCACCTGTAAACTAGCCTGTGCTGGCTGTGCACATGCAGCCGCTCTTATCAAGGAATGGCGCTTCGCCAATATTAAAATATATTAATGAAAACCAAGACAATTGCACTAATATTTTTCCGCCTTGGCTACAGTCAACTGTATTGTCGTGCGTTTGCTTTATTCTTTAATCAATGATTTCATTCCCTGGCGTGTCTAATACTAACTGAACAACATGCGGTGGCAGAAAATTTAAAAAATTTTACTGAGACAGTACAACCTATAGTATAAGGGTATAATTATTCACACTACTATATATATAATTTGGACTTAAAATCACAGCCCAAACAAATATACATGTAACAAACTTTCTAGATGCAACATTTGACTTACAAAATGGAACATACAAACCCTATAGGAAGCCCAATGACGATCCGCTTTATGTTAACAAGCATTTAAACCACCCACCTAGTATTTTAAAACAACTCCCAACATCCATAAATAAGCGCATTTCACTCCTTTCATCAAACTACACAACATCCAAGGAGTCTGCACCCACATACCAAAACGCATGCATTACACCACAGCAATTGTAACCAACAATTAGTATACACGCAAGCCAACGAGGAAACAAGCCAACCACGTAGGAAGCGACATAGAAACATCATTTGGTTTAACCCACCATACAGCAAGAACGTTAGAACACACATAGGACGATGTTTCTTAAACTTAATTGATAAACATTTCCCACCACACAACAAGCTACACAAGATTTTCAACAGAAACACAGTAAAAGTTGGTTATAGCTGCATGAACAACATTAAATCCACAATCACGAAACACACATTCTTAGGAAAAATGAAGGAAAAAACAATAGCACAAGTGGTTGTAACTGCAGAAATAAAGACGAATGCCCACTCGGTGGGCAATGTTTGACAAACAACATCATATATAAAGCAACTATTTCGAAAAACAACACTAATGACACTAAGCATTACATAGGCATGACGGCAAACAGTTTTAAGGAGCGATACAGAAACCACACCAAATATTTTCACCAAAAAAAGATTCAAACGAAACCGAACTCTCCAAACACATATGGAATTGGAAAAACAAAAAACAAAATTTTAACATTAATTGGTCAATATTAAAACGGTCAACAGCATACTCAGCGGGATCTAACCGATGTAATTTATGTTTGGAAGAAAAATTTGCATTATGAAATCCGAAAAACCCACTTTACTTAACAAAAAATCAGAAATCCTTTCAACATGTCGACACAAAAACAAGTTTAAAGTGCCTCTATGGCCTGTGGGATCTTCACATATTTAAATAACATAGGTTGAAAGAAAATGTTTCCCGAAAATTTTTCTCAAAAATATTAAATCCCCGCCCAGCTACAGCGCTCCAAAGTTGGCATCTCTGTAACTGTGACCGTGCCTGTTAGGGACCTGGTGCGAGTTTACTGTGTGACGTCACGGTCGGAACAGAACTTGTCTTGCAACCAAAATAAAAAGGACAGATAATCTTCGATCTGCGCGCGGTTTATGGAAATTATTTTGAAATAGTCAAATAGAGACTTGCTATCAAGATTTTTAAACTGTATTCGTGGAGCGACTAATAATTTAAAGGTAAGTACATTCGATTATTTCTGTATTTTCATTAAATAGTGAGTTAAATTGCAGACTTTTGATGTTGTCATTGTTAAAATGGCGCATGTAACAATCATTTCCGAAACATGCAGTCAAAACTAACCCTGTAACTCAAAAATAAACATGTTTTGTGCTTTTTGGTCGCAATGTTTGGAATCCGAAGTGGAATATCTACAAAACTGTCGGTAATTTTACGTCAGTTTACTCGCCTATTTGGCAAAAATGCTCGTTGTTCTTGACTGTTGAAATGACGAGTACGACATCATCGCCATTGTTAATTTGTCGAAGCTCCCAGCATAGAAAATCCAGAATATATTGTCTTCTGGATTGTCTATGCTTGCAGTCATGATTAACCCTTGCCTCAGAATCGTGTGTGTACAGTTTGCAAAACTGACTCTATTTGTAAACCAGTATATGTTACATATGTAATCTACTATGTATAACCTAATGTCTACATGTATGTGCATGTACAGAAAATCTAACTAATACCATATCAATTTTATTAAAGATGCCTTACAAAAGGGGCTACTCAGTGAAAAAAAAATTTCTTTCTAAAGAAGAAAGAAGCCATTTGGAAGCGAAATTATTGTACATGTACCACTATGGAAAATAAGGAGACCAATATGCAGGTAAATTACAGTAGCCTAAATGCTCTATCTTAAATTGTATAAATATTATGTGGTAATCCAGCATGTACAGTATTGTATATATTAAGAAAAGAAAGCTTATAGTTATATTTTAAGCTTTATCATATAGATATTGACAAAACACATTGTTAAATATCTTCATACATAAAAGATTGCTAACTTTTTCTTCATATTTTAAATGACAGGATTGGAGATACAAACTTTAATTTCTTGCATTATATTGTTAATATCCTTGTCCAATCTCTTCGTTCAGTTTAGCATATATATATATATATATATATATATATATATATAGACACACTCACACACATACAGGACATACATGTATGGCATTCCATATTCTAAAGTTCTATTCGCAGATAGTCACTGTCAATGAGGTGCACAATAAATAGTCCACTAGTTGGTTTATACTATTACTTTATAGCAATGTTACTAGGTATAGTATAATACCTTAATGATAATAATATCCAGACAATAAAATTTTTTGGTACATTAAATGAAATTGCTTTTAATGTTTATCCTTTTTCAGACAGAGACAGTCCCCATGTCTTGGTACCAGTTTCAATGGGTGAAATACTTAATGACAGAACAAGCTATTTGAATAATACCAACAGCAATTGCACTGGAGACAACAACAGATGTCAGCCACTTGCTGCACCTATAAACAGTTATCCAACCACAAATCTTAAAGACTTAGTTAACACCATTAATAGCGTTGGTCTTCCTTTTGGTTGGACATTAGTGAAAGGCGATGAAGAATCTTTAAGAGTTGTTCACTTGCAACAAAGAAAGAAAGACTGTGCCAAGGATCCCATGATAACAAAGTCAGTGACTGTTTACAAAGATCATTCCTGGACACTTAGAATTCTTGATAAAGTTATTCAACAGTTTGATAGTCAAGGATTAGAAGGCTTAAAGCAGCAAATAATAAAATTGATAAAATTGATATCGTATTAATAGTTAGATATACTGTACATGCACATACATGTAGACATTAGGTTATAGTAGATTATATATTAACATATGCTGGTTTACAAATAGAGTCAGTTTTGCAAACTGTGCACACAAGATTCTGAGGCAAGGGTTAGTTTTGACTGCGAGCAGAGCTTCGACAATAACAATGGCGATGATCAGGATGATGTCGTACTCGTCAGACCAATGATCATTTTTGTCAAATAGGCGAGTAAACTGATATAAAGTTACCGACATAAAGTCAACTTGGGATTCCAAATATTGTGACCAAAAAGCACAAAACATGTTTATTTTTGAGTTACAGGGTTAGTTTTGACTGCATGTTTCGGAAATGATTGTTACATGCGCCATTTTAACAATGACAACATCAAAAGTCTGCAATTTAACTCACTATTTAATGAAAATACAGAAATAATCGAATGTACTTACCTTTAAATTATTAGTCGCTCCACGAATACAGTTTCGGCAAGTCTCTATTTCAAAATAATTTCCATAAACTGCGCGCAGATCGAAGATTATCTGTCCTTTTTATTTTGGTGGATTGTCTTATGGTCTGACTTCCGTTCCGACTGTGACGTATTTCTATCAAGTACTGGGTGGCGCAAAAAAAGGTTCCCCCTCTTTGACTCATTGTAATTAAAAAACTGAAAAAGCTATCTTATACAAATAAAATTTATTGAACGTAGTTATGTATAACTTAAATTTTGATGTATGCCTTGCACATTTCTATAAAATATTAGCCGAGATATAGGCGTTTAAACTCAAGGTTGCATTTTTGGAAGAAGAGACAAATGGCAAAAATGGCGACTCAACGAGGTTGTTTGCAAATTGCACGATAGGTGTTGACAAACAATCTAAAGTAAAGTGGGCTTTTTCAGATATGCGGTGTTTACATGTTTAAAGATTAGAAGAATAATGCATTAGAAGTATCTTTTAAAGATACCAATAATACTGCTCATCGTTCGAATAAATTGGCAACAAGATGGAGCTCCTTCTCACACGAGCAATGCAACCATACGCTATCTCCGTGGCCAATTTCCAGATCGGCTCATGAGTAAACGCGGCGATTGGCCCTGGCCTCCACGCTCCCCTGACTTGACCGTGTGTGATTTATTTCTTTGGGGATATTTAAAAGATCAAATTTGGGACGTGCCTACTCAGCAACAGCCAAGCAATTTGAGAGAGCTTCGAGAAGCGATTATTATGGCGTGTAACAACTTGGAGCAGGAAATGATCGAAAATGCGTTCGACTGCATGCTTTCCGCACAAGACGTTGTATTGAGGTTGATGGGCATGCATTTCCTAATGAATGAGAATTTATCGGACGACGCTGACAAATATTTGTTCTTACTTTTGCGTGTTTCTACCATTTTATTACCATAATGCAAATTAATAGACCATTTTTGCCATTTGTCGCTTCTTCCAAAAACGCTACATTGAGTGTAAACGCCTATATCTCGGCTAATATTTTATAGAAATGTGCAAGGCATACATCAAAATTTAAGTTAGACATAACTACGTTCAATAAATTTTATTTGTATAAGATAGCTTTTTCAGTTTTTTAATTACAATGTGTCAAAGAGGGGGAACATTTTTTTGCGCCATCCGGTAGAGCCCAGGCCTAAACAAACGGTCAAACTTTCAAAATGGCGCGATTTGGGCTGATTTGGCCAACTTTGGAGAGCTGTTACTGGGCGGGGATTTAATATTTTTGAGAAAAAGTTTCGGGAAACATTTTCTTTTAACCTAAGTTATTTAAATATGTAAAGATTCCACAGGTCATAGAGGCACATTAAGATAAACAACGTAGGTGTAGACGAGAACAAAGGTAGGAATGTGGGTAGCGCACCATCGACCGACACACCGCCATCAACCCACACACCCAGAAGCGTGCCATCAACCCACACACCCATTAGCATTGACGTAAGCAACTCAACCTATTTAAGACAGCGCCGAATCGAAAATCTTCAGCCGCCTGAAGATCGCCCAGCGTGAAACTGACAGTAGCGACCATCAACATTTTTACCCATTTCTGGCGGTAATGTCAGCCGCAAGAGACTAGAAAAGCGTCTCATTTTCAAAATTGGTACCATTGATACAACGTCTTGAAGTAAACGAAGTTTGTCTTAAATGCAACAATAGTGCTACGTATGAAACATATTTACCTTGCGAATTTGTCAACATTAGCCAATGAGATCGCTGCGTTCGTGGACGAACGCATATTATTTTTCTGAATAGCGTGGCGGCAGGCGTTTCCTCAGCTCGCCTCGCCCCACCTACTACCGAAACGCCTGCAATGCAGGCTACCCTCGGGCAGGAATGAGTTATAAACAAAAAATGCTTTACAGAATTTTCGTATTCCATTTGGGTACACTGAATATATACAGTTTATGCTTGTGTCAAATGAGTGGCAATATTCTAACATTTACAATTAGTGTCCTCATTTAGTTAAATTATCTATTATCTTAGTTTAATCATAGATTGTACGGATGAAGAGCCACTTTTGTTGCATGCCGTAATAAATCGTTATTATTATATGGCAGCAGCGCTGAGAGGTCCGAATACGGAAATCCTGTAATTTGATTGGTTCATAAGCGGTCGGATATTTCCCGTATCCGCCCGCTCAGAGCGGAATCTGCCGTTCGAGACCGCAAGTTAATTTTATAAACAAAATGGCAGTCAGTCATGTCAATATATATCGGAAACAAGATGGATTATAATTTCAGAACTACTCATTGTTGAAATATATCGTGCAGGTATGTTGTTAGAAATTCTATAAGCTTTCATTTGATGTATAGTTCGAGTTTCCACGTTTTGTGAAAGTTTTTAAAATGTCCAAAACGTTCGTGACATTGTTCGTAAATTAACATTTACTTCTCACAAGTATTAGAATTCCAGATGATTTTTTATTCAAACTACCTAACGTACAATCTTGAGCAATATGTCAAACAAAAGCAATTCAAAATTACTATTTGGGGTAGAAAGTTCAGGATTCTAGCTCAACGGAAAGTACTTTAAAAATGGGAGAATGTCTGCCACTTTCGTTTAGTTCGCAAGAAAGATGGATCGAGTTTTAACAGAACGTTCACAAGATTTATGGCCATATAATAAACTACTTATTGACCTCGCTTGTTCGGTCTGTACTAGTGAAATATCGGACCTCTGTTTTTTGCACAGACCTCAACTCGCTGCGCTCGTCTCGGTCCGTACTAAAAAAACATCGGTCCGATATTTCACTAGTACAGACCTCACGTTCGGTCAATAAGTAGTTATTATTATTATTATTATTATTATTATTATTATTTATTATTATTATTATTATTATTATTATTATTATTTAGTATGATCATCATTAACCAATCAGAACTCACCAAGTCGGTGTACAAAAATGAAATATTTATAACAAAATTTTATCAATAAAAAATAGAAATAAATTATATATTTTTTAACCTTTAAGTTTGCCTTTTTTAAAACGTTGCAAAAAATGAAATTTTCTATTGGACCCAATACAGCCATATAGTGGCTACATAATAATTAAGTTCAATAAAATCTTAAGGTGGCTCCATACAGTTTCTTGAAAAATGGAAAATACAAGTTTGAGAGTCCAAAACAGGTGCATAAACAATTCGGAAACAGAATAAAACTAAATGTTATGCATAGTTAAACATTCTGACAATCAAAAACTGACCAAATGGCAACAATGACGTTTCAAAATGGCTGCCAATTACCCTTCAAACTAATTTAATTCGAAAAAAACTTTGGTGATCCCCAATATTTTTTTCATTACTTTTCTTGAAGTATGAGTAATAAATAGACCGATTTAAAAAACAAATTAATTTTTAAAAAATTTGGATCTACAGAATTTTTTTTAAATCGGCCTATTGATTACTCTTTTACAAATTACATATTATAATATAATTTATACAATCTATAATTCAGGGTTCAAAATAGCGGCCGGTATTTTCACGCCGCTAGCCGGCTAGTGTATACGTTTTATAATGTAGCATAACATCTTACAACGTGGCGTAATGTCGTACGCAGAACGTAGCAAAACGTCTCACAACTAAGTGTGACGTCTTATAACGTACCGTAATGTCTTATAACTTAGTCTAACGCCGTCTTATACTAAATTGAATTGATCCAATCTGTGTATATATAACATTGTGTGTTTAAAGGTGACGTACAGTCCGTTCTGCGCATGACCGCAATGTGGTCCCCAAAACATGACATTCGTACATAATTACATGAAGTACTCAGCTCAATGTAAACCGCTAGGAACAACATGGCAGAAAACCAAGCGATTGGGCGAGGATATCTCTTCGGATTTCTTCTATTTCTCCTGAAAATGTTTTGTTTTGGGTACAAGTAATGAATGGGAACTAAGAAAAGCTAACAATCTTGAATAAGGTATTAGTATTTTTTTTGTAAATTTAGATGTAAACATTAGTTTCGTACATGCGGAAAACGGACTGTACATCACCTTTAACATATAGTTTAGTTGACCAGAAGGAAATACAGTAATGAGTTTCATTTGTTTTCCTTCTTTGTTTCAATTTTGTAGTCTGGGGTTATCTTGGGATCTAAGGGATGGGAAACCGGATCAGAGTTGTCCTAGTTTAACACGAGAAAACACACAAGTAATTCCTGTCTTTCAATATGAGCTAGCCTAGCTTAACTCATTCCTGTCCGGCGCTTCCCCAGAGGTGAATAAAATCATCTGGCGTTAGCCAGAATAAAATACCAAAGACCAGAGATGCATCTTGGTTCAACATCTTGGCAAGATCTTGCCAAGATCTTGCTACGATCTTGCCAAGATTTTTATATATAATTTTAATATGATCTTGCCAAGATCTTGCCAAGATCCAAAAATGATTTTCTTGCCATGATCTTGCCAAGATTTTTATATATAATTTTAATATGATCTTGCCAAGATCTTGCTACGATCTTGCCAAGATTTTCTTGCCAAGATCTTGCTACGATCTTGCCAAGATTTTTATATATAATTTGAATATGATCTTGCCAAGATCTTGCCAAGATCTTGCTACGATCTTGCCAAGATTTTTATATATAATTTTAATATGATCTTGCTAAGATCTTGCCAAGATCCAAAAATGATTTTCTTGCCATGATCTTGCCAAGATCTTGCCAAGATCTTGCTACGATCTTGCAACGATCTTGCCAAGATTTTTATATATAATTTTAATATGATCTTGCCAAGATCTTGCTACGATCTTGCCAAAATTTTATATATAATTTTAATATGATCTTGCCAAGATCTTGCCAAGATCCAAAAGATGATTTTCTTGCCAAGATCTTGCTACGATCTTGCCAAGATTTTTATATATAATTTGAATATGATCTTGCCAAGATCTTGCCAAGATCTTGCTACGATCTTGCCAAGATTTTTATATATAATTTTAATATGATCTTGCTAAGATCTTGCCAAGATCCAAAAATGATTTTCTTGCCATGATCTTGCCAAGATCTTGCTACGATCTTGCAACGATCTTACCAAGATTTTTATATATAATTTTAATATGATCTTGCCAAGATCTTGCTACGATCTTGCCAAAATTTAATATATAATTTTAATATGATCTTGCCAAGATCTTGCCAAGATCCAAAAGATGATTTTCTTGCCAAGATCTTGCTACGATCTTGCCAAGATTTTTATATATAATTTGAATATGATCTTGCCAAGATCTTGCCAAGATCTTGGTACGATCTTGCCAAGATCTTGCTACGATCTTGCCAAGATTTTTATATATAATTTTAATACGATCTTGCCAAGATCCAAAAGATGATTTTCTTGCCATGATCTTACTACGATCTTGCCAAGATTTTTATATATAATTTTAATATGATCTTGCCAAGATCTTGCCAAGATCCAAAAAATGATTTCTTGCCAAGATGTTGGCAAGACCTTGCTACGATCTTGCCAAGATTTTTATATATAAGTTTAATAAAAATCTTGCCAAGATCTTGCCAAGATTTTATGTATATTTCTTGCCAAGATCTCTATATTATGATCTGCCAAAGTTTGTCAGGAGTTTGTAACATATACTATATGACCTTTCCACAATCTTGTCATGATACGTACTGCCAAGATCGTGGTAAGATTTTAAAAAGTAAAAAATCAAATAATTGGCAATAATAATTGCAATAGTTTAATCATTGTTGTACATTTCACTTTTCAAATATCATTTCGTTTATTCGTACAGACGTAGTTATATTTATTTTTGTTTGACGACTGATAGGATAACTATAATACTGTGTTATCACAATGCTAAATGGTTGGCTTCGGGGCAAAACAACCGGAGACACACTTGGCGCATTTGACATTTTCTTACATCCGATAAGATTTGAAGTTGTGCGATTTCCGCGCTTTATTGTTTTCTAACCATTAACGTTCTTATAAAACCATCACGTGCGTTGCCAGATGCCACGAGCTTGCCAACTGCATGCCAACACCCTGCATTCTTGTTCATAACTTTATCGTCGCGCCGCGTCAAATCTGCTCAGTCACTATACAGAATCGAGAGAAACATTTGGAATGACTTGCCGAACTATAGTAAATAAGACTTCTGAAGGTAAGTTCTTTGTTTGTTTTATATTACAACAGTTAACGAATCCGTATTATGTTTAAATCATAGACATCGTGTCATTTGCTCTCGGTTACCTCCTGCGCAGCGAACTAAAAAATGAACACCTGCCGGAGCGCAATCAATTTGAAATAGTAGTTCAAAACGAAACTCTCCTTTTCTTCTGCATAATCATAATGTTAACAAATGCTTAAACGTTATTTCGTGATAATGGTGACTCTCTGCGTCGAAGAGACAAAAACCGATTGGCGGTACAATTTGTTTCTATATATTTGACACCGCAGCCTGTATGCGTTAAAGCTTCCTTAGTTGGGTTTCAATATTCCGCCAAGTTGCCCGCTACAAAGACAAGTCGCACACAACGTTTGCTGTTATTACATATGAAAACATTCACTGCAATCAGATATAAGTATTTTGCTGTGACTCTATATCGTCTGTAAACTCAATCAAAGAATGGCGCTACGCCAATATTATAAAGTATATTAATGAAAACCAAGACAATTTTCCGCTTTGGCTACAGTCAACTGTATTGTCGTGCGTTTACTTTATTCTTTAATCAATGTTTTCTTTCCATCGCATGTCTAATACTAACTGAACAACGTGCGGCTCCAGAAAATTTATGATTCTGTTATTTTCAAAATAATGAAGAAATTTTGGCAAGATGATTTCAGTTATATAGACTTAAATATAGTTTCTATGCCAACGGCTAATATGGATTAAAGGCTGCGAAAAGACAATAAAATAATCAATAGGTAACAAGACAAAGTTTGCGTGACGAAACGAATATTTCTCGCTAGTATACTGGTCAATAATCCCTCATAAACGTGGGTACATTTAAAAGAGTTATATAACAGTGAACTGTTTTCATCATTACGTTCTATTTCGTCTATTTCTAGTAGCTGATGATTTGGATCATTACTTGTTTTATTTGAAGGGAAGTATTCTATTGCGACAAGAAAACTTATCGCATGCAGTGACACGGAAATAGCGCTTGGCGCGTAATTAAAGGTGAAGGACAACGGCAAATTTTATATTGAATGCCTTATGAACATAGGTACGTAGGGGACATAAGATGATGAATAATGTATATAATAAAATAAATAGATTTGAATCTGATCTGAAAACGTTTTAAATTTTCAATCACTAAATGTGATCTGCATCAGAGTTTTAAAAGATAAGAAGTAGGTACAATGCCAAGCTGTTAGGTAGCACTTTAATATGCGTTACTGTTTTTAGGAGTTTGAAATCAAGATCTTTAGTTCGAACTCTTAAAAACAACACATGCATATATATATATATATATTTCTAAAATTAATGATAATAATTCATGAGGAAAACACAAGGAAAAATCATGAGCGTATCGGATCTATATATGTGATATAGACTCGCTCTAAGTTTCTCGCTGGTTTTTAACGGCTGAGATAAGCTTAATTTTCAAAATTACTACGCCAATGAACGTATGAAGTGATTCTTTTTAGAAGCGATTTAAAAACCTTGCAGTACGGGCTTTATCGGCTCTAAAACACTCGGCTATCGCCTCGTGTTTTATATCCGATAAAGCCCTCCTGCGCGGTTTATAAATATTACATATATATATATATATATATATATATATATTAAAAAAATGAACGTTGCTAGTCCGAGTTTCACGCGTTAGCGATCATCAGGCAACTGAAAAAAGTTTCACTTTAGCTTCTGTTTTGTATTGCGTGGCACGCGTGAGATCGCGGCACACGTGACATCACCGCACGCGCGAGATTGCGTGGGATAAGTTCGAGAGATTGTTCCCGGATGTACATCTCTGTTCCTAGAGCGGCGGACGTTCCTAGCATAACATTTACGTGAAACTCGGAGTAGCAACGTTCATATTTTTAAATAAAATCTATCTTGCTCTACCTTCAATAGTATCGAGCACTCTGTGGTCTATTGTAAACGACTACTTGAACTATTATATATATATATATATTTATTATATATATTGTGGAAGTTTGAGCACTCTGGGCCCATGCGCACTTCACGCTATCTGAATGTACTTCACCGATGCTGCCCCACATGCGGTTGTCGCCGACGATCGCATGTGTATAAGTAATTGGTGAAATTCATTCAGATTGTTCCAAGCTACACTGATGAGCTGTTGTACAGCGAAACACCGTGTCTGTAGATTGAACTATATATATACATATATATATATATATATATATATACTGTATATATTTATATTTTATTTAATAAAATGAACGTTGCTACTCCAAGTTTCACGCGTTATATATATATATATATATATATATATATATATATATATATATATATATATATATTTCTAAACCTCATTAATAATTCATGAGGAAAATTCAAAAGAAATTTATCTTTAATCAGTGCCTTTATAGTATGATATAAACCCATTAATCTGTGTATATATATGTATAATCTATATATATATATATATATATAATCTGTATATAAATGTGATATAGACACTGATGTTTTATTAATCCGAGGTCTATATCACATATACTATGGGCACATGAGCTCTATATCGCATATATAGACACTAGTCCCTCAACAATCTCGACAAGGGTACGAGAGGGAGAGGCAACTTTTAGTTGTAAACAAGCTGTTTCTTAGATGAGAACTTTATCCTCTTTGCCTTGAATCTCTTTTGTATCCCAGCGCATGCTCCAATCACCAGTATGATAATTTATAGCCTCCCACATTCGGTGATTGACTTGCTTTGTTCGGCTCGCGTCTATATGTAATAGATACAGCACGAGCAGCCGATCTGTATCTGATTTATAAGGCGAGCCGAAGGCGAGCCGTAGTAAATCAGATACAGATCGGCTGCGAATGCTGTATCTTTCTTAAAATACAAATGCATCTAAGTAATCAAGTTCACCAACTATTTTAGCGATATACTCTATTTTAGCCGAGAAAATCGAAGCTAAAGTTTATGTAAATCAGGACGATTCTGTATGCGATTTACAACCTCTGCTACGGTATTGATTTCTTTTGTGTTTTCCTCATGAATTATTAATGAGTTTTTTAAACAATGATAAAGCACTCTGACTCGGTTTTTAAATGTTACTTCTGTATATAAGAAGAAGAAGTATATATATATATATATATATATATATACTACCTAACAGCTTGGCATATTATGGTACATATTTTTTTATCTTTTTAAAGTCTGATGAAGATCACAGTAGCTACTGATCGGAAATTAAAAGCGGGCGAAGGGTTGTTACATTAATGTATTTCTCGTAGTAATACCAGGCAATTTAGCACTGCTAGATGCAACGCACTTTCAAAAAATGTTCATAGAACTACTGTAAAAGAATATAAGAAAACATTTCTTGCTTGCCCATGATTGTTTGACATTGTTATATCTTAACGAAAAATGAGGAAGTAATTTAATACACACATTTAATTAGTTTTTACTGTATCAAGAGCGGCAAATGGAGCAGTCAAATTTCACTAATCTAACACTATAAAGCCTATAAATTTCACAGCAGAACTGGAATGGTTCGTCAGAACGGTTCAGAACAGGTAACTTTTTTTTTGTAGTAAATCATGACATTAATTCTTTGAAAGTTTTCATGGTGATAATGTAATATAGATAAGTTTTGTGGAAACACCACGTAAAATTTGGGAGAAAAAAAATTATACGTGGTGTTTCCACAAAACTTATCTATATTATCGAATCAGTCTTATCTCTCACTGATCCCTCCCTGGTTTGTCGATGTTCAGTTGTAGTTGTAAAAGATGTAAATCATAACATTCTTTTTCCACCAGTGCCAAGCATTGATAGTATTTTTGGTAAGATATATACTCAAAATCACAGTTTTTTATGATTGCATTTGAAAAAACACATAATTAACATCTTTCGTAGAATTTCGTTTCCTTGCTTCATTCTTGAGATATTCAGGTTTGTTTGATATGCAACTGTCATACTAATGACATCACACTTCATAATGACTTTTTACAAAAGTATGATATCATTTTCTAAAACTACAGTATTTAGTTCCTTCCATTTCTCATGTTCTTTACTACTTATATGTTGCAGTGGCATGGAGACATCAATCTCATGACAGTGAATGCACCACCAAAGGAACCTGGAAAATGTGCGATTAGGTTGTTGAGTTGCCTGTTCACAACTAATGAACTGGAAAGTGGAATTGTTTTCCACACAAGAAGATCCCCCAAAGTAGCACTGGATCCAGTGAGAGTGACAAAAATGTTTGGTATGTAATTTTCTACATTTAACCACAATTACTACAATTTTCTACAATTAACAGTGTGTTAGATAGCCAGTGCTAGACTAGGTGAATGGTGTTAGCTTCAAGGCATAATAAAAAATTAAGTATTTAACTTATATATATATATAGCTACATCAGCATGTAATTTAGTATCGAAACTTTGGTGTGGTATATTGAAATAACAATAAAAAATTAAGCATATAACTTTAATATATTATTAAGTAATTTAACTTAAAATGTAATTTAGTACTGAAGTTTTGGTGTGGAATTATTGTTATAGTGCAATTAATAATGAAAAAGCTTTGAGTACTGATGTAACTTAATTAATTACAAGCTTTTAAGCTGGATTTTCACTAAGTGTAAAATGTCACGCGCTTGACTTTTCTATTGTACAAATTGAATAGTTTTCTACTTCATTTCACATGAAAACTCACAAGACAAAAGAAAAATTTCGAGCGTGCAACATTTTACACCTAGTGGAAATCCAGCTTAAGATGTGCCTTAGCAACTGGTACTGTGCTTATTCTATTTTTAAATATATTTTTATATAGATGTCCTGAATGCCAAATATACTCCTGGAAAAATTAAAAAATGTCACCAGATGACTGTTGATGCATGCAATCAAAAATGCCGAGACACTCTGAGAAAATCAAAAAGTGCTACTCAAACCATCATTAATACATGTACTAGCTGAATTAATAAACCAGACCTGTTACAGTCATTTGCAACTCACTTTTCACCCAAATCTTCGGAAGTTCGTTCTGAAGTTCGCAAGTTCGTTGGGAAGTTCGTTTTGAACTACGCATTTGATTGACTGCTAGGAACCAAGCAACCAATCAAATGCAGAGTTCAAAATGAACACGAACTTCCAAATGAACTTGCGAACTTCTGAATGAACGTCCGAAGATTTGGGTGAAAAGTGAGTTGCAAATGACTGTATACATAGACCTCTTAGTAATAGAACCAATTCTCAAACTTTCTTGTATTTTACTGTTGAATAACTTTTTAATATATTTACTGTACAATGAGCCAGTGTTGGTGTATGACCAGTTATCTGGGGAAAGAGACTGTAAATATGCAACTTTAATTAATTGTCAGCAATATTCATCACTTTTCATTAAAATCTTTCAAAGATTACAAAGATACAAAAACCCAAACATGAGATTTATTAAATTTGGCTTAAAAGTAAGCAGGTTTGTGGTCTCTCGCCACCATTACTTTGGTATTACTGGTCTACTTTTAACACCAAGCCAAGGCTTAGTTCTGATAACAAGGGCATGCATGGATGCTAACCTGCATTGACCTCATTCTTATTACATAATTTATTTTATACATTAATTGACATATTACATTGATTTCATGAAAGTATAATATATAAATTTGATTCTGATTGTTAAGTTGTATTAATTTTCTCTGTCTAGATTGTGCTGTGATCTTAGAAGTATCTTGTCAGTCATTTATTGTCATGATTCAGGTTGTTCAGCTTCTGCAAGTTCTTGACAAATTAATTGGAAGATCTTGCAAATTCTTGCCAATATCCTGTAAAATCATGGCAAGATCTTGCAAGTTCTTGCCAAGATCCTATCTTGCAAGTTCTTGCCAAGATCCTCCAAGATCCTGGCAAGATCTTGCCAAGATCCTGTAAGATCTTGGTAAGATCTTGTAAATTCTTGCCAAGATCTTGAAAGATCGTGCCAAGATCTTGGGAAGAACATGCCAAGATCCTGTAAGATCACGGCAAGATCTTGCAAATTCCTGCCAAGATCTTGTAAGATCATGCCAAGCTCTTGCCAAGATCATGCCAAGATCTTGCCAAGATCATGCGAAGATCTTGCCAAGATCTTGCCAAGATCTTGCAAGATCCTGCAAATTCTTGCCAAGATCTTGTAAGATCATGCCAAGATCTTGAAAGATCATGCCAAGATCTTGAAAGATCATGCCAAGATCTTGAAAGATCATGCCAAGATCTTGCCAAGATCATGCCAAGATCCTGTAAGATCACGGCAAGATCTTGCAAATTCTTGCCAAGATCTTGTAAGATCATGCCAAGATCTTGCCAAGACCTTGCCAAGATCTTGCAAGATCCTGCAAGATCATGACAAGATCTTGCAGGATTTTTGGAAAATCTTGCCAAGATCTTACCAAGATCTTGCCAAGCTCTTGGCAAGATTCTCAACCTGGGTGAGATTGAAGATAACTTAGGTGGAAACATTCGCATGGATGCTCAGATAACTCTAGCCCTAGAGTTACCCTATTGCTCAGACTAATTAGAATCTCTCATCCCAAATTACAGACATATATCTTGGTTTCGTGTCTTGAAACGGTTTAATTTAATTTGCATGTACCCCCAAATTGTACCCCCCCCCCCCCCCTTCCGGCCTTCCCTGAGATAACTTGCCTTGAGTGAAGAATGCACTCTGAGTGCCTGAGTACATGGGGAGTTCTTAATCCAGTTAACCAGACTCACATTATAGTTCTATTACATTGGAACAGCCCATACTGAAACCAACAACAGTGAAAATATGCAAGAATTAATATATTCTGGGAAATGTAAACACGTCTGCTTAACCCCATTAATGGACATGACAGTGGCATAGCCAGAGGGCCTCAGAATGTTTCAAGATATACCCCAACAAAAAATTGGATGAATATTGAGGGACCCTACTCTGCTGTATAAAATGTTAATGTTGCCAGCCAGACTAACGTTTTCCTCCAGCAATTGTGGGAAATAAAGATGGTAGAAGATTCTCGTCATCTTCAGTTTCCTTGAATGCAAACTAGATATTGTACTCAACATGATGCACAAACATAATTTATTACAGAAAAGAGCAGTACCCTCTTATTATCCCATGCCTGCTAGCAGGAAATGCCAAGTGTACAGTTGATTGATAACTATAGGGCAGTTGGTATGTAGGTTTTCTTAGGCAATTTACCTTGTTCGATCATCTGTAACCCAAATAGCAAATACAGTACCACTATCCGTAAGAAAATGTTGTACCATATCTAAAAATTGTCTAGTTCATTCACATACTATAAATCGCATGACGTTTGATTTTCGAAAAAAGTTGCGGTTTATAGTCTTGCGGTAGACTAGAAATGCAAAAAACAACGTTGGATACGTTAACGCACTGAACAATCCACTCGCCAGCTTTTACTACATTTCTATAAATGATCTTTATAAGTAAGATTATTTGTAGTCTATAAATTTTGCAAGTTCTTAAGTGGTTTCCATACATGTTGTTTATTACGACAGAACTGAAGCAACGTAGATTGGCGTCTTCAGCAAGACACATCGGCAAAATAAACTGTAATAACTTTAAAACCAGCAATTGAAACAAAGCAAAAATATATAGTATTAATCGGACTGTCAAGGTGAAACAAATAGCAAATATATATTTGCAAATATAGACGAGAAAACATGGAAACGTTTGTCACGTAAGAAAACAGTAGCCTCCGCCGCAGACATCAAAAACAGCTGACATTCGCAGTGAGATTTTTTTTAAACTTGTCTTAAACCTTGAAATAACCGTTTCTCTCGTTATATGCACTACACTTTCCCGTTGCCTTCCCTAGTGTACTTGTTCAACTTTTTTTCTCTGACTGCCTTAGTCTGTTAGCCTCGCTTTTCTTTGCTAAGCAAATAACTCCCCTCCCTTCCGCTGTTTCGTTGTCGTCGGGACAGTTCTGTACGTTTTCTCAATCTTTTCGACTTTCCCTCAACGCTTTTTCTTCGAGTTAATAGTTCTTGTCGCTTCCCCTTAAAGTTTTCTTGTCTTATTGAGCTGCATTTTCTCTTTCCATAGTGATAAATACTATTTTCGTATGTATATATATTATAAGAATGCCGTTTAAAAGATTTTGCTCAATAGGCTACCAGTGCCCAAGAATCCTCGCCGCGCGAATCCCCTACCATCAGTGCCTACCATACTGGTGAGCACTAGATAGTAGTCACCAAAACCATGTTGAGCAAACAAACACCACTAACCCAGCGGTGACATATAGTATTTTTCTACGTGCACGTGGATAACAGCGTTCATGTTGAAAAAGACATGGAAAACTCTCCATCCTGGACCAGTAAATTCGACTATTATGTTATCGGCAGTCACAGTGGATATGTAGATACCTTCCAAAAAGCAAACGACGTTATTCGGGAGTTCGAAATATCGACCACGACAACATATACTGCCAGATTTCAGACGAAGGATTTCGGAAGTAAGTCTATTGGAAGTTGTTTGTTGATACATGTATTGTTGAAAAGGTTCTGGTTCCTACTGTTTCCGCTTTCCAACTGTTTGACGTCACCGCAGAGTTAGTAGTGTAGGCGGGCTCAACATGGTTTTGGCGACTACTATCCAGTGCTCACCTACCATACTCAACACCGCTGCCAAACGTTTGCGCATGCGTGAATTTGCTAGAGTAAACATTGCAAGAGAAGTGGGAACTAGCCGTGGCAACAACAACCAGACAGTGAAGACTAAGTAAGACTCGACTATTCATTAGTGTTTTAAAAAAAGGGTAATGAAAATTACGAAGGGGTCATTTCAGAATATGTTACAATATTGACAAAGAAGCCATGTACAAATTACGTACCTTATCTTTTTGGTAGTTAATGCTTATAATTTTAACTTTTGTGTCGGACTCTCGGACCAGCCCAAATATTTCAGTGTTTTCACGTTCTTTTTTTTGAGGTGCGAGTGCGGACGTCGCGCATGCGCAAAATGTTTGGCAGCGGTGTTACCATACTCCTCAACCTCGTACCCAGGGCCATTTGTAGGGAACTGGGCCAAGATGGCGAATAAAACAAAATGACGGGAACAAATGGCCCTGGTGGAGGCTAGCTCAAAATGTGCAGTATATTGCGGATTTTATTAACTAGAACTCAATTCTTTACACAGTAATTATCCCTAATTACACCTAATTATTGCATGGTTTAAAATATAATTTCCCGTGCCGTGTGCAGGAACAACCGACAAGGTCAAAATACAATTTTAAAAAAAAATATACAAAATTAAACCGTCTGATTTACGCCATAAGCTCTTGACCAATCAGAGGCTGAGATAGCCTGGCCTCCACCAGGGCCATTTGTTCCCGCCATCTTGGCCCAGTTCCCTACAAATGGCCCTGGCTCGGGGATAATCATTTTTAAGAATTTATTTTGTTAATTAGATTATAACGTTGTGGGATTACATTATACTGTATATTGATAAGAACATTCATGTGTAATTATTAAGATAACACATGATATAACAGCTGTATCTGAGCCATAACTGTCAGCTATTTATTGAACAATAATACGTACTTGTATTGTGGAAGTCGTCACATGTTTTTGTAGCTACTGCGCATGCGCCAGTAGATACTATGCTAAAGTTAAGTTAAGTTAAGTTAAGTTAAGTTAAGTTAAGTTAAGTTAAGTTAAGTTAAGTTAAGTTAAGTTAAGTTAAGTTAAGTTAAGTTGACAATAGAATGTTTTCGGGGCACCGAGTGTTAGCGGATGATGCCTTCGGAGACAATGAAAATGCAGGGTGGCACAACAACTTATGTTGGTCGGTGAAATAAACGAACTTACTTTGCGACAAATCTAATTGTTCGCGCTGAGATGAGCACTGAATGACGATCAGAAATACGATCAGACGACGTTTGTTGTACTATTCACAATTGTGAAAAGAGTGTCACACTATATCGCTTTCGTTCTAATCTTTACTATGTTAGACCCTGGTAACACATGCATTGATTTCTCAGCAATGATCAAGGCAATTTTTGAATAAGTATATTGTATACGTCTCAAGCAGTGCTAAGTACAGTTAATTTCTGCGTGTAAACTTAAATCGTGTAAACGGCTTAAGATCTTGATTCGAAGCCAAACAAGCATGCACTCGCTCTGTCTCTTCGTCCATGGAAAGCTTGTCGTTTGAGCGAGAAAGTCGAGCCACTTTACGGAATAATTACAATTACACTCTGCACGTATGGTTTTATTTACTGCTGAACTACTAAACACGAAAAAGTATATTGCATGTCAATGAGCACTGACCGCGCGCTTTCGCTCATGACATAGCGTAATGGTTTAGTAACCAGTATCCACAAAAAACGAACTTGTCAGTCTGAGTCTCGTCGTGCTACAAATTGTATGAAATTCGTGGCGTGTGTTATCAATCAGAAATTTATGTGTTGTGAGTGTGTTCGCGCTGGCGAATCAGCAAAATATCCGAACAAAGCGACATGCTGGTCAGAATCCGATCAATACGGAACACTTTGTCAGATTAAAAATAAAACGTCTTGGTGTTTAGTTTGTTGGTCAAGTCAGAATTCCGTGGGCACTGAATGTGTTCACGTTAAATGTTGATCAAAAACCCGAAGAAAGCGTTTTGCTGGACCTGCTGGTAAACTGGACAAATATTAAACCGTCGTTGCGCGTGTGATTAGAGTGTCAGTCAGTAATTGTCCACACTCCACATAAAGGCGATTTGCCATGATGCGGTACGCTTTGCCGAAGCGGGGGAAGCGTGCATAAGTGTTCAGTTTGCTTTGTAAGTTAAAAATTTCCAAAGTGCTAATGGAAAACATGTATTACACACAACTTGGTTACGACTTCTTAACATTGTCGAAGGAAATAAACAAACTCGTTAAACAGCTAGGAAAATTTCGTCCACAATGTTCTTTTCCATTCAGCCATGATAACAATGTTGTTACAACTACGCAGTTTGCATCATTCAATGTTTACCGTTGCTGCACGGGCCATTAAACGCAGTAGATACATGCACGTCTGAGCGTGTCTATTTTTTTGTTAAGTTAAAGATTTGAAAGTTTAATTTATAATTACTTTTCCTATTATACAACAGTATAAGTCAGAAGTAATATGTTTCTTTTCTCCACTGTTCTTAAATTTTGTAAAATTATATTTTATATAAATAAATATAGTTTAACAGTGTGTCTGAAGTTATTTATTTTCTGATCGAGCCATTATAGAAATGGCACTAATAACTAAAACAATTATTGGGTGGACTTCCCACCGGGCATCTCTTCTTTGTGCACTCCCGTAGCAGGCAAATAGCCTGTATATATAGCTAGTGTACCATAAATGTACATATATGCAAGACAGCCTAGTAAATATCTAAATCCAAAATATTTATTTTGAACCCTGTACATGTATATATATATAATTTTGTTTGGACGTGGCACTTTTCTCAATAATTTTCTTGATTACTTCTATTTATTTATGAATGACAATCTGCATTTTGCTTCATCTCGCAAGTCCAATTATCCTGCACAGGGCTGCTAAGAGGGACTGGGAGAGCAGGAGGGGGACAATTTGCCCCAGGGGCTCATACACTATAGGGTCTCAGAGATCAAGGAGCCTCAGAATTAAATTGTTTTAAAAATCTTTTAAGAGAGCTTTTATTAGTATACTGAAGAGGCCCACAATACTAGCAAAAAGTGGTACATCGGTTGTTTATTTCAAACTTTAATAGCAACTGCTCTCAAAATGCAGGAAATACCCTTTCAGAGACCCATGCAAGAATTTAAAAAAATTCCCAGGACCATGTCCTGGACCCCTAGTAAGGGGGCTTGAACCTGACCATTTTGCCCCAGGCCTGCCATCATCTCTCTGCAGGACTACGTTGTTTGTTTATATATTGTTTTGGGGCTATTAATTTTCAGATAAATTACATTGTTATTAATACTTGCTTCAGTTCTGTTGTTGTAATAAACATTCATGGAAGCCATTTAAAGACTTGCATGGGCCTGTAGACTATAGATAATCTTACTTATAAAAATCATTTATAAAAATGTAGTAAACGTACACTGCTGAGGGGGTTGTTGCATTAACGTATTTCTAGTAAAATACGTACCCTATAATAATGGGATACCAGTAATGGTATACATGGCCACTCACTGACATGAACTTTTGCTAAACTCTTGGATCAGACCTTTCCACATGAAGTGAATGAATAACATGTTGAGAGATAATATAATTATTGGCTCTTGCAAAACTTTGGACATCCAAATTAAACTTCTGACAACTTTGGACATTTAAGCCAATCAAATTTGTCAAAAAGAAAGATCACATGATCCATTCACTTCATGCAGAAAGGTCTATTAAGGTGGCTCCATATAGTTTCTAGAAAAATGGAAAATACAAGTTTGAGAGTCCAAAACACGTGATTAAACAATTCGGAAAAAGACTAAAACTAAATGTTATGCATAGTTAAATAGTCCGACAATCAGAAACTGTTACCAAATAAATAGCAACAGTTGTTGCTATGGCAACAATGATGTTTCCAAATGGCTGCCAATTATCCTTCAAACTAATTTAATACGAAAACTTTGGTGACCCCCAATTTTTTTTTTATTAAAACTTTTCTTGAAGTACGAGTAATCAATTGGCCGATTTTAAAACAATTCTGTAGAAGAAATAATTTTTTTTCTGGAAAAATCATGTTTGTTAATGTTTAAAAAATTTCGTTCTACAGAATTTTTTAAAATCGGCCTATTCATTACTCATACTTCAACAAAAGTTTTAATGAAAAAAAAATTGGGGGTCACCAAAGTTTTTTTCGAATTAAATTAGTTTTAAGGGTAATTGGCCGCCATTTTGAAAAGTATTGTTGCCATAGCAACAACTGTTGCCATTTATTTGGTGACAGTTTTTGATTGTCAGACTATTTAACTATGCATAACATTTAGTTTTAGTCTTTTTCCGAATTGTTTATGCACGTGTTTTGGACTCTCAAACTTGTATTTTCCATTTTTCAAGAAACTGTGTATTCAAAAACAGTACCTTAAGGTGGCTCCACATGAACCTTGGGCTAGCCGGGCTATAAACCGGGCTGACTCGTGTCACGAAAGTAAAAAGGAGATTTGAATTAATGTTAAGATTCGTTTACATCTAAACTAAACCAATTCTTCTTTGTACATTTAGTTTATGCGAGTTTTAAAACCACAGTACGATCTAATCAATCGCGAAAGTAATTATGTCATATTTTAAATATTAATGAATGAAGATATTAAACAATTAATTAAAAGCGTTATCTTACCGCCAAGACAACATGCTGTGAAGAGAAACAATACTGCATAAGGTGGAACATGTTCCTCGTGCTTCTGGTGCTGGTGTCCGAGGCCTGTTACGTTCGTTATGTTGGACGAGTTGGTTACATTCATTTCGCGTCAAACCAATCAAACCAAATTTCGTCAAGCTTGCCTATTTCCCAATAGTTTAAGTTTTCCAACGAGTCTTTTTAAACCCAACTAGCAGTTGCACAATATTCCCAGCTATCAAGATTATCTTGTTCGTTTGTCGGTGAAATCCATTCTCGTTGATATTCTTGAAAACCGTTAGATCGATAAGAACCGTTAATGATGCCATTTTGCTTTGTCGACGTCATAATTATATTAAAATTTAGAATTCGGGCCCAGGGAAACGTTTCCCCGCGCGGGGATGTAAACTGTGTAACCTGTCCAATGTTTGAGGCAATTATTTGCAATGCTTCGGCTGATTAGACTTTCGAATATAACTGCTTTATTTCGCCATGCTAAAGCATGCCCGTCTGGCAATGCAATTCATAGTAGATCAAACACGCTTGGGAGTAGGACTGGAGATGGAGATCAACACAGCTGTGAAAGGCGACCAATTTTGGTAATGTACACAAAGGTGAGAAAAATCTATCTTTTTTAATTCGCGCTCTGGACTAGTTGACGTTATCAGATAAATGGATTGGTGCTATTAAAGCTACACATTATTATAAATTTAAGTACGTCTGACGGTAGAATGCATGATGTATAAAACACTATGTTGAATAAATTAGGGGGTATTTACATGGATGAAAGTTGTCCCTCGAGTTGTCCCTGTCAAGGGGGGGGGGGGTCACCCTGGCCCCAGAGCTACAGTTTACAGAGCAGAGTTGTCTCGGGTAGCTGAGTGAAACTGTTTACATGAGTGAAAGTTGCCTCACCCACTAGCATTACCCAGTACCTTGCAAAGAGCCAAGAGGGTGACCCTACTACCCGAGACAAGTGTCAAATTCCCTATGTAAACACCCACTGTTGCGACTAAATAAAATGAATGCAAAGTTGGCTCTCCCAAGGTGGTCAGGGTAGGGTGACCCTTCTAGTAGGATATATATTATACTAATCTTATTATTATACTATCCAATCGTATACTATACAATAATATATTTACAGCAATTAAGAGGTATGACCCTAAACCTAACATTAACTGAGAAAAAGGCCTGTATGGATGTTGAGATGGCTCTTAATTGGAACTGCATGTAGTGATATCTGCTGGTCATTCACTAGGGTAAAGATTGAAGCCAAACATGGTGGACATGTAGGCCTGAAGTATGTATGCAGTAGTTCCAGTCTCCTCACAGTCTTTCACTCTTTTGACCAATTCAGACTTGACCAGACTGCGTGGAAGACTGGAATTATATGTACCTTAGGCCTACATGCTGGCATGTTGTTCACCACAAAGATATCACTCCAGTTATATATATATATATATATACATATATATATCGAGCATCACTGGCTCCCACAAAGTAAGCAATGGCAAACAGACTTGCTAATGAGCCAGTTCAACAGCAGAATAATAGTGTTCAACATCCAGAAACTGTGTCATTTCTATACTTTGTTGATTTTGAACAGTATGTTTACTTTAAGTAGAGTTTACCAGTTTTTTTTAAAAATGATTGCATGCGGTACACAGGCTGGGTACACAGCCCCCAGCAGGGTCCAGGGGCCGAGCTGGTGGTGGAGCTGGGGGGTGGGGGAGCGAAGCCCACCAGAACTGTTTTTTATACCTATTAATACCTATGAATCATATGATAGCTAACATATGAATCATATATCTATGAATCATCTGATAGCTATGATACCTAATACCTAGTCCTTGGCCAAAATAGATTGTCTGAAAGAATTAAGATACAGTATGAAGAAGAAGGAAGTCCATAAAGGTCTCACAGTATATATATATATATATATATATATATATATAATGATATTAGGTGTTACTCCGAGTGACAAACCATACCGGACAAGTAGAGAAAACTATACTTGGCCCGGCTGGGATTCAAACCCGCGATGTTCAGTTTACTAGTCCGATGCTCTACTGACTGAGCTACAGGTCAAGTTGGGAGCTGGTGGTTGAATGATGGTAGTTGGGTTATTTGATATTTTGAAACAGATACTAGTTTCTTCAATATCGAGACATTAGTCTTTATACATATAGATTTAGAACAATTATTATGGGTCAATGAACTCGGGTGAAGAATAATGATATTGGGTGTTACTCCGAGTGACGAACCATACCAGACAAGTAGAGAAAACTCTACTTGGCCCAGATATGATATGAGGAGCATGCAGTAGATTATATAAGTTTTGACATACATAAATTAAAATATTTAAGTATTATAATAACAAGAAACAATAAATTTACCTAAGACTAAGAGTATAGTTGAATCGTGGAACAGTAATCCACTTGTGACTTAAATATATACTCATACATAGTATATTATATATTATTGTCTATTAAATATTGTATATAGTCACAAAAAAATATGGGTATACACAATACATAAAATTGTGCTTAAAATTATTAATGCCACTCTCAAAATCGAGGAAATACGATATCAGAGGCTCAAAAATTTCCTAGAGACCGGAACGCCCCGGGCGCACAGAGGCGCACACCCCGGCCGGCCCCTTAGAGTATTCAGGCTTTGCACTCAGCCAGGCGCCCCTTCCATATAATTTCCCTGTAACTTTTCTGTTGCCAGTACGCCCCTGCCCGTATCGTGTCATGCATAGCGTCACGCATGGCGTAACGCGTGTCGACGGAATGACATGATTGGGCAAGACTGGGATAATTTTGAATTTATTTTTGAAAAAATAAAAAAAAGGGTAAAAAAGTCATCCAAGTAATGCAGCAAATCAATCACATCGTAATTGTTCTGTAGCACCCACTCAAACTATCTGCTAACGTGTTAAAAATGCCCGGGCAGAATGTAGGCCAAAGGGGAGTGCCAAATCAACGAAATAATGATCGCGCCATTTCATACCAGGTCATCGACATACAGACCTTTGTTAATTTCAATCAATAAATTTGTGCGAAGTCATTTGTGTAACCAGCTTCGCTGGAATTGGAGCGTGGCCAGGGCCGAGAATGAATGCTTTTTGCGGGTAAAGTTTCGAACCAGCGTGTGGTATCGGAGCGACCAATTCTATACCCCTACTCGCGATCGGGGTCAACGCATTGTAATAGATCTGCGCCTAAGTCACGCGGTTGGTGTATTTCACCCGCTGTTTCAACAAAGTTAGGAACATTGAACGTACCTGCCGTTTAGTGACCGGTTGATGTTGTGCCCGGTTGTTGTCGACTACCGTCTGTGTCACCGCGGGACTTAACTGGTGAAGACTCTGCGCGATGGCTGTCTGAAGACCCGATAAAAATTCTGGCGATTGGAACGCCGTTCCCCAATTCACCTGCGTCACATTTTGCTGCTCCGCGTCATGGGACGTGATCTCCATTGATGATGATCTGCTTTCTGTAGACATATTACGCCAAAATGCACAATTTCACAAAGCTCCAGAACATGCGTGTCATGCACGGCTGGTCAAGCAAGTGCGCTAATGCTGACTAGGGGGTCGTTCCTATCTCTTAGCCTACCCCCTCGTTGCACGTGCTAGCACCACTCATTTACGACGCACGGTTTACCTAGCTGTTAACCTTGCAATTGCATAACCTCGCTTATCTCCTGTCGACCTCTGTCTAAAACCGGAAATCCCATTCTAATCTTAGGCAAATTATTTTATAATTAACCGATTCACAGAATAATTACTGCCACTACATCTGAGCGCTAAACCTGAATGTTTACGTATACACGGCAAATATTATTTCAATACGCGAGTGCGTATTGTATATATAAGTAGATACACCCCCCCCCCCCCTATATTTACCGCCTAAAGGGATGCCGCGTCACTAATATTCGGCGTGCGTCACGCATGGCGTCACGTATGGCGTCATGCATAGCGTCGCGCATGGCGTAACGCGCGTGTCGCCCGGAATGACATGATTGAGCAAGACTGGGATAATGAGTGCACATCAGGCTATCATATTGGAATATGAAACCTACGAGTGTCTAGTTAATACGCGCTTATCTCCTCTCGACCTCTGTCTGAAACCAGAAATCCCATTCTAATCTTAGGCAAATTCTTTGAAAATTAACCGATACACAGATGAATTATTTCCACTACATCTGAGCGCTAAACCTGAATGTTTACGTATACACGGCAAATATTATTTCAATACGCGAGTGCGTTTGAGGGCAAATACACGATATAACTAAGGCTAAGATTTACTTTAAATAATTGGTTTCCGCCGTCAAAACACTAATGATACTTAACCTTCTTTACCCAACATGCCAATAATAAAAATATAAGAAAGAAAAGCGAAGGAGAGTGCAGAGCACCTACTGTGAGTATTTAAACACTTTTTTCTGACAATTCGCCTGTACACGGCGTCTAGATTGTTCTCTCAAAATCACTTTATTACCAATAAATACTGGCTCAATATATGATAGAAAACATAATTAAAATAGTGCATATGGTTTCCTTATAACAAAGACTAGGTAGACCATAAATAATTATCAAAAGTGAACATTTTCTCAAAGGGTAATCATCCCCATAGCAGTGTTTACATTTCGCAATGATATTAAGTTTTGTAGTCACGCGCTTGGCTCGTTATCTAGTATTCACTCCACGGGATGTCGCTTGATGCCGTCTCACTTTAATAGTATCCAGCGTGACGAATGGCATCGCTAACGCGGGGAACGGCTTATTCTATCATTGCAATATTAGTTCGTACAAGTTTGGGGAAAGTAGCGATCAATCACGTATCTAGCATAAAACATAGAATACGTAGTTCAGACCGTTTGGTTTAAAAGAACGTAGAGCTCGGAGCCAAGAGTAATGGAAGATCTAGTAGCCGACCCTTTTTATTATCTCCCATTTATCTAGCTTATCATCCTTTTATCTTCCCTTTATCTTCCTCTTCTTCTTATCTTCCTTATCTTCTTTTTATCTTTCCCTTATCTTCCTCTTACCTTCCTTATTTTCCTCTTATCTTTCTTAGCTTCCTCTTATCTTCCCTTTATCTTCCTTTTATCTTCCTCTTACCTTCCTTTTATCTTCCTCTTATCTTCCTCTTATCTTTCTTATCTTCCTTTTATCTTCCTCTTATCTTCCTTATCTTCCCTTTATCTTCCTTGTATCTTCCCTTTATCTTTCTTATCTTCCTCCTCCTCCTCTTTCTCCCCTCCCCCTCTTTCTCCTCCTCCTCTTTCTCCTCCTCCTATTTCTCATCCGCCTCTTTCTCCCCTCCCCCTCTTTCTCCTCCTCTTTCTCCTCCCCCTCTTTCTCCTCCTCCTATTTCTCCTCCTCCTCCTATTTCTCCTCCTCCTCCACCACCTCTTTCTCTTCCTCCTCCCCCTCTTTCTCCTCCTCCTCTTTCTCCCCCTCCCCCTTTCTCCTCCTCCCCCTTTCTCCTCCTCCCCCTTTCTCCTCCTCCTCCTCCCCTTAAAATATGTGTTTTGGTAGCGTCTATGAAGATTCAATGATTCAATCTTCGGATTCAATGATTCAATCTTAGGATTCAATGATTCAATCTTATAGGAATCAATCTTACGATTGCCATCAAAATATCCCTCACTTCTGAGAGAATGCAGGGATTTGATGTACCTCTTCTTATAAAACACCGTCTCGCGTTAGAGTGGTATTTATTTAGTCATAGACGCTACCAAAACACATATTTTAAGGGGAGGAGGAGGACGAGAAAGAGGGGGAGGAGGAGGAGGATAAAGAGCGGGAGGAGGAGGAGAAAGAGGAGGAGGAGAAAGAGGGGGAGAAGGAGGAGGAGAAAGAGGAGGCGGGGAAAGAGGGGGAGAAAGAGGAGGACGAGAAAGAGGAGGAGGTGGAGGATGAGGATAAAGGGAAGGTAAGAGGAAGATAAGAGGAAGATAAAGGGAAGATAAAGGGAAGATAAGGAATATAAGAGGAAGATATAAGGAAGATAAAGGGAATATAAGAGGAATATAAGAGGAAGATAAGAGGAAGATAAAAGGAAGAAAAGGAAGATAAAGGGAAGATAAGAGTAAGCTAAGAAAGATAAGAGGAAAATAAGGAAGATAAGAGGAAGATAAGAGGAAGATAAGGGAGATAAAGGGAAGATAAGAGGAAGATAAGGAAGATAAAGGGAAGATAAGAGGAAGATAAGGAAGGTAAAAGGAAGATAAGGAAGATAAAGGGAAGATAAGAGGAAGATAAGGAAGATAAGAGGAAGATAAGGAAGATAAAAGGAAGATAAGGTAGATAAAGGGAAGATAAAGGGAAGATAAAGGGAATATAAGAGGAAGATAAGGGGAAGATAAGGAAGGTAAAAGGAAGATAAGGAGGTGTTTTAAACTGCACGAGTGCTTTGACAAAACATACGTGCATTGTTTGCAGGACAAATTACAAATAAGATAAAGAAAATACAAGAAGTAAGGAAAACCGACTAATAATATCCACGAACGTGTGGCATTTGAGAATAACAACCGACTATAGATATAAACAGATGAGGGTTTTAGGGCAATTTTTAACAGCAAAAATCCACCAGCAACGTGTTCTTGTACAACCAGAGAATGAAATCACATCATTTTTGTTTTGGTGGAAACGGCAAACTTTTGCAGAAGTTGGCCATATGTGCATGTCGTCGTCACACTGAAATCAGTAGCATTGACAAGTAGAACTTTATTGTAGGATCTGACAAAAAGCCTAATTATATATTGCTGTGTAAGAACGGAATTATACATAAATTTAGCACAACATTGTAGCAATTAGAAGGTCTACTAGCACACTAACTAGTAAACAAGTCGTTGGATGAGAAGAATGAATACATAATTTACCTATACCAACGGCAATTTCCCCATTACTGAATACCCCTCAGATATCAAGAGCAGTAATGGAATAAAATAAAACCAGCATTTAAATTTTGCTGGAAACGGCAAAGTTTCGAGTTATATATAGTCAATCAAACATTTGCTACCGATTTGGCTCTAATGCGGTTTCTTCGTACTACCACTTCATCTTCCAATATTTATACATCTTACCTGTTGAAATATCTCCTTTCATCTATCAGAACAACGTCAGTGTTTCCCCTATTCGATTAACATACTTATACTTTAAAACTCTGGTTGACCGACAGATTGTTAGTAAATCTTGAATATTTTAGGCAAAACAGGAAGTTTCGGAATGGTTGGATAAAATTGGTGTTTATGGCAATTTTGTGGTTATTGTGCTTATTATAATTGCCGGACGAATAGCCAAACCCAGAAGGGATCCATGACCGGACAAATAACAACTTCGTAAACGTATCATAATTTTTACTTTTGTGTTGCAAAACAGGACTTGGAGTATTTGACTATACCGTCTATATGCTTCAGTTGTCAAGTGGCTCTTACTCTGAACGTCCAATTTCGGATTTATATTAAAAAGCCCAACCACAATCCGACATTGCAACTTTTCATATGATTTCAATACAACGTGACTTACATGAGCGCCCTGATTCCAAATGATGTTATATACTTTTACATCGATGAGTGTCAGCTGCTGAAATAACTAAAGATTCTGCTTTCCTATTGGTTGAAACTTTTGCGCATTCCAGGCATGCGGTGCATGCACGGACAAGTGGATTTAGCCCTGAATGACGCAATGTTGTAATTCGTGGTTACCTGGCCCTTATTTCTTTTGAAATTGGGCCAGGGTACCAGGCTAACTCCACCACAGACGGTCTAAAAACACGATGAGCCCCCGATATTTTTGATAGCGGTAACAGATTTCAGTGACTTTGACCAGTTACATTATTATTCTTTTTAGTGCTTCGTTTTTATACCAACATCTACATGTCCAATGCATTTGAAAATGATTTAATCCTTTTCTGCTCATTCTAGGAAAACTGTTCTCTTTGTGATGAAGCAAAAGCGCAACTAGAGAGATACAAAGGATTGGTAAGTTAAGTTTTGTATAGATGGATGCACTGTACGAGATATAATACAGTTACTAGTGGATTAATGATGCCAATAGTGGTAAACATTAATACTAGAAATGCAACAACCCCTCGCCCGCTTTTACATGATTTTTTGAAATAGCCCCCACCCACCCACCCCCGATTAAAATAAGTACATATACATGTACAGCAACAACAAATGATAATCCTCGGGATAATTACAGAATTTATGGATTAGAATGACTAAACTGATATAACGAAAGTTGAACATATCAAAGCAAAACTCAGATTTCATATTAAACTCTGGTTGTAAAAATATATTGTTTTCAGCCATTTAGGAGGTTTCCAAAAGCGGAATTACTTTTAGCAATGGCTCCCCAATGTATGCATGTTTTGCCAAGGCTGAATTAAAAGTTAACAGCTCAAAAACTACATTTATAATTAGTTTTTAGGTTGTGTCTAAAAGGGTTTCTATTTAAACGTCTTGGCATTTACATTAATAAATAAATGCTGATTCCAATCAGCAAAATTAACAAATACAAACCCCCTAACTATTCTTACCGCGTGACACCGTGCCGAACATATATATTTAAGAAATAGAAAATGCCCGCCCGTGTTTATATAGCCTGATGCAAACACGAGAGTGAGTTGGGAGAATTTGAAAGTTTATGTGAACCCGAGCCGTAGGCGAGGGTTTACATAAGTACTTTCAAATTCTCCCAAACTCATTGGAGTGTTTGCATCAGGTTATATAAACACAGGGCATCCATTTTCTATTTTTTTTTATAAATAACACTAAGAAATGTGCCATGACGTCACAACCGTGTTTGCATAGCCTGATATAAACACGGTAATTGCCCAATCTTATTTAGAAAAGGTCATTCCACTTCTACATCAATGTTAACTACAACTAATTCATGGCTCATTAATATGGATTCCGGTTTAATAAACGGAATAATCTTTCTTGATTTGTGCAAAGCTTTCGACACAATAGACCATGAAATCTTAATTAGAAAATTGTATTTATATGGTATTAGAGATTCTGCTTTAATGTGGTTTAGATCATATCTTTCACAACACACACAGATTTGTAAAATAAATGGTGTAACCTCGTCACCCAAATCTATTGAATGCGGTGTTCCTCAGGGGTCAAACTTAGGACCCCTTCTCTTCTTGCTATATATTAATGATCTTCCAAATTGTTCAGATAAATCTGTCCCGGCCATGTATGCCGACGATACAAATATAACTACAAGCGGAGAGACTATTAATGAGTTAGAAGATAAGCTAAATTGTGAATTGAGTAAAGTTCACAATTGGCTTCTTGTTAATAAACTAACAGTTAATGTCGGTAAAACAGAATACATGATAATTGGCACACGGCAAAGATTATCACGTAACAACCATGACCCAAAAATTCAAATAGGAGGAATAGATTTAAAACGGGTCTCGGTTACAAAGAGTTTAGGGATTCTAGTTGATGAAAATTTAAACTGGAATCAACAAATAGACAACATCAGCAAAAAAGTTTCAAAGGGAATTGGAATTTTAAGACGCGTGAAACAATATATTTCACGGCAGTCTTTACAGACAATATACCAATCGCTAATTTTACCTCATTTTTATTATTGCTCTATGGTTTGGGGGAATTGCAACCAATCGTTAAAAAACAAGTTGCAAAAACTCCAAAACGGAGCTGCTAGAGTAATAACAGGGGACACATATGATGTTCGTTCATATGAAATATTAGCCAACTTAGGATGGAAAACATTAGAAGAAAGAAGAGAGGAACAAATTACATCCTATGTAAGAAAGGCTTTAAACGATAATTGTCCTCCAAATATTACATCTATGTTCAAAATTTCGAATAATACTAACTATAACCTAAGAAGTAATAACAATATGCTGATGTTGTCTAAACCAAAAACCAATGCTATGAAGAGAAGTTTTGGCTGTTGCGGCTAAAATCTGGAACAAACTCCCTAGTTTGACAAAGAAAAATGTTTTAGGAAAATGTAATTAGCAGCAACTTGATAACACCATTATTTTTGTCACTATTTTTATATCTTAATGTTTTTAGATATTTTGTAAATAATTTGTAATATAATATTTTAATCTTTTAGATTTTTTTTGGATTTTTTTTTTTAAATATTTATATATAACATTCAAACACGGCCTAATGAAAAGCAACCATTTTTATTTTTATGCCATTGTATTTCTATTTATTGTATTTATATCTTAAGGTTGATTAGCTACCGTGTATAAATATTTTTAAATAAATAAATAAATCACAGCGTGCGTAAGATGCAACCTATTTTATAAATATATTTAGTATAAATTTACACGTTTATAATGCAAATCCTCGAATTTCATTGGCTATTGCAGGAGTTTATAATTGGTGATATAAACCTCTGGCATAAACCAATGAAAGTCATTCTTTTAAAAAAATTGACCAATGACAAAATGCGTAGTATAGCACGAACAGTGATCATTAGAGTCAGTGGTTGTTCTGTTAAGCAACAATGGCGCCGAAATTATAACGGGGTGGGCAAGTGAAAGAAGAAATTGAACATTTATGCGAAGCAATACGTTCTACAGAAAACAAAAACGGCTACAAAATGGTTAGAATGGAAATTATTAATTGTAAGATCGATTAATTGTAAGATCGAAATAACTGCAAACAAAACACATTTCAAAATTACGCTAGCTGTTGACAAGATTTCGTGATGTAAACTATATGCTAAATTGAATGTTTCTTTCAACTTTTTGTCACTTTTACAAAACAAATGAGTGGATATATATTGTTTCAATATTGTACATGAAAATCCATGCTAAATTATGCAAGAAAACTTTTCTTTTTCATCAATTACTGTATGGGCCAAGGAGATGTCCGAAATGACTGTTGAACGTTTGTTGTTGGCTGTTAAAAAATGTATTAAACGAGCCTCAAAGAATATGTTATGGTCGAGAATTTATTTAACTTTTGTTGGTAAATTTATACTAAAACAATTAGACAACTCGCCCTCGTTTTCTATGAGCCATTTGACTATTCGCTCATAGAAAACTCGTGATCGTTGTCTAATTGTTAAATATAAATATATAAACTATTTCCCAGATTACGTCTCCCTTGCTTTTTCTACACGCGTGTAAAATGGACTCCACGCGTGTCGATAGTAGCACCCTCACCGGGCTCCGGGCCTTTGGCCCTACGCCCGGCTCGGGGATTACCTGTATACGTATTACCTAGTCACATGCATGCATGATCAGCAGGTTCTACATACGGACCAGACAAGCCATGTAGTGACCGCAAACTCAGATGAATTACTTGAAAAATATGATAATGCAGCCATTTGGATTAACACTGATTCGACTTTATATATTTAAAACTAAACTAGGACACTTTCTATTTCAGTCGGGGGAAAATAAGAAATAATAATAAAATAGATTTAAAGATGCCCATTCCTTGTAGGCTTATGTGTGCCGTAGAGCTGTACGTAATTTAAAAAAAAGGTAAAGCAATAGGAAATTAGAAATAAGTCAAATAAGAAAATGAACTATAAAGTCTCGAGTTAATAGTCCTTTCAGTCCGAGTGGATATAATCTTGTTCATTTTCATCTTTGTTGCTTTTCACGTTTTTTAAAGACCACTCTGTCCATGTAACCAACCACGTGCTCTGTGCTCCATGCAGTCCATTACCCTCATGTATGGGGCTCCTGAAACCCGGCCCCTAACGCTCGAGATACGTAGCATTTGCTACATATTTGCTACAGTGCTAATCCGGCACTGAGTATAGTAACTGTATATCGCGATCGCACATTTTTGTTTAATCGTGCACATGGCATGAAAATTCACCCTAGTTCAGGCATTGAAATTTGTAGTATTTTGATATCCACGGAACACTAGGGTTTTTAGTTTTGGATACCAGATGTCTTAATTTCAGTATCTTGACGGGATACCATGAAAATTTCGGTAGCGCACAGCCATGGGATTCGAAGTAACGTCTTACAAGATAACGTAACGTCTTACAATGTAGCGTTACGTCTCACAATGTAGCGTTACGTCTTACAATGAGCGTACATTACCAGAAATTAATGACAAAATGGCCACCGCTTGAAAGCCAATTTACATATATTCCTTAGAGGATGGCGTCCCATTTTCAACAGTAAATATACAAGGCGAATACATTAAAGTGAGAATTCTGCTTATTGAGTAGCTTGCCAACTATTTCCCGACCTCCTGATCTTAAACAACAACCATTATCCAATTATTCAGTCACTTATTTATTTTCATCAGGTATATCTACGATCTGCCAAATAGTGTTGAAAATAGTAAACAAATAAGTCGGTCAAGCACCACTGGATTGCAGAGCCCGTAGGGCGAGGTCTGTGCAGAAAAGACCGAGGTCTAATATTTTTCCGTAATGACCAAGCGGCGATTTAGTCCTTAGGTTATTGAATTCACAAAATTTTTGCAGTTTGATTTCGTTGTTCTTGTGTAAACAAAATGGCATGCAAACCCCTTTATCGACCGGCACGTGACGCGGCTCAGCCAATGAGAACACACGATTTCAACGGAAGTAACCTGTGTCATATAATAATATGGCGTAACGTCTTACAATATAGCGGAACGCCGTATAATTATAAGTAATAGCATAAAAAGAGGTGTATTATCTATTAAACGTCCCGCTCGATGCGGGTCATTTGGTAAAATCCCCGAGGGCCGAAATGTTTGAAGGAATTTCTTTTGTTGTTACGTCCGTTGACGTCAAACCAGGTTTGATTAGTTCTAATCAGACCTGGTTTGATGTCAACGGACGTAGGATTAGTAAAAAATAAATTTTAATGATGTATATTAGTTGTTAATGAACAAAAGAAATTCCCGCAAAGATGATATTATTTAGCGTTATATCTTAAAATCAAGCGTAACGTCCTACAACATAGCGTAACGTTATATAATGGAACGTAATATCTTGGAATGTACCGTAATGTCTTACAGTGAAAACCGTCACGTCTTATAATGTAGCGTAAAGTCTTACAATAACGTATAATGTAGCGTTAATGTACAATCAAACGTACTGTATAACGTCTTACAATATAGCGTAACGTCTTATAATGTAGCACAACGTCTTACAATGTAGTGTAAAGGCCTATCTACACGATACGATTGTCATTCTGCATGGCGTATGCCATTTTGTGTACGTACACAATTCTTGTTCATGATTCGATGGTGAATGTTGAAAAACGCCATTTACACGATCGACGGTGAATCACATACATCACGATGACAATCCTGCAGGACAATCGTATCGTGTAAATAGGCCTTAACGTCTTAGTTATATAAATAAAGGCGCGTTGAGACCGGTCACATGACAGAGTCATATAATAAAATGAGGTAAGTGATATTTTGCACGTGTTAAAACATTGCACTGCTCTTTTATATTTCTAGTTCATGTTGGAAGAGATTGACATCACCGCCCCGGAGAACAAGATGTGGTTTGATAAATATAAAAACGATATCCCTGTTTTTCATTTTAATGGAAAATATCTTATGCGACATAAAGTTCATGAAGGGTTATTGGAAAGACGGTTAAGAGATTATGAAAAGACTCGGTAATTATCACTGTATGTAATAAGTTTTTGGGGGGAAACGGCATATATTGAACAATTACTGACAACGAGCCCTAATTGTCTATGAGCTGTTACCAGAATTAGTTACTGCCTTGCGCGCAATCTCGTACCAAGTGCCTGTGATCCTTTTGGTCATCAAGGAACCGAGGCTTTGGGAAACTCCGATGAAACTTGTCATCTGATTGGTTAGTATAAATAATGCGCACGTTGCTAACTTGTTTAATCGATTTCTCGACGTTCTGTAGACATAATTATACACGACAGACCCAAAATACAATTGAACACATGAAATAATTCAAAATAGCAAAAAATAGATCCCGACATTTTACAAGTTAAAACTATTATTATTGTCGCTTCGTCGCTAAACAAACATCCATCGTCTGACTCGTGTCGTGATTCTTCGCAGTTTCGTCTCAGAACTTTAAAACTGATTATGTTAGAGAATACAAGGTCGATGTAGTTTAGTCAAAATTCCTGACAGAAATCGAAAGTATAATTCCTTACCTCAGTGGTTCAGCCGATCACTGCCGAGTGCCAACGGCGACGCGGACATATAAAAACACTCCCGTCAAATCGTCGGGTTGACGATTTAGAGAAAAGCTAAGAAAGACCATTTGTATCGCAACGCTTTGTCTAGAGCTTTGTAAAACATACTGGACCATCTTTATCGGCAAACAAATATTTTCCCTGGTCGTCGAACAAGCTAAAGATCGTCAATGACAGTAACAAATTATAGGGAACTGGGAACCAGAGGACTGGGAACAAAAACCCAATTTTAGGGTTTTTTTCATCGGAGTTTCCCAGAGCCTCCGTTCCTTGGTAATGACCAAAAGGATCGCATGCTCTGGGTACGAGATTGCCTTGCACAGTGACTATTGCATCACAAGAAATTGTTCTTCAAAAGTGGTTTGGATTACGGTACTTATACGAAACTGCACTGACTTTACTCGTTTCAGTGTCCCCTTTGAGTAGTCATTTTGAAGTATGAGATTTTAGAATTTGTCGATTCATTGAACTGTTGATTATTCCTTTTGGGTCGAAATGGGGACCTGTTTGCTATGAGTGAAACTTGGTTAAATTCGACGTGGTCTGATAAGACGACTACCAACTATTTCGTCGTGACAGGAAAATTAACAGAAGTGGAGGGGTTGCTATTTACACGAAGAATTCGTTATCCTGTCGTCAGATTAACTTTCTCGACTCAACTAGTGATTTAGAACACATATGTCTAGAAATCAGGGAACATCAGATGGGTCAGAAGTTTTTATTCATTGTTATTTATCGACCGCCGAACTCATCAGCTGATTTTTATTCATATCTTACTGCATTAATGGATAAAGCTGTATGGGATTATATGAAGAGGTCATTGTTACTGGAGACTTTAACATTGATTTCTTAACGGAAAAGCAGAACCGATTAATGAAGATCTTTCGAGATATTGGTATGAAGCAAGTGATCTTGGATCCAACTCGAGTAACTAGTTCTACGGCTACGTTAATCGATCATGTATATACTAATCAACCACAAAGAATAGTTGAAACACTAGTTCCTATTTATGGTTTGAGCCACCATTATCCTGTATGTTTTACTCATAAGTTCGGAACCGGAAAGTCAGCCAAGAACGACCATGAGACTATAGTATATCGAAATTTAAAGAACATGGATTTAAACAGTTTTTTTACGGGAGTAGATGACCCCCCCCCCCCCCCCCCCATCGGGCGAACAAAGGGATGCCTCGTTAATATTCAGCGTGAGTCACGCATGACTCACGAATGACTCACGCCTGTGACATGATTGGGCAAGATTGGGATAATTATAGTATACATGAGACTATATAAGCTCGGACATTACGATGTTAGGATTACACCTGGTCTGGTCGGCTAAGTTTGTTGGACGAATCTATAATTGTTCGAGACTTTAGAGAAGGATTGGAACGTTTGTTGAAAGCATTAGAAAATTTACCGTCGGACTAGAATACCAATGGAATGTTTACACGGTGAACCTGCATCTTCGACAATTACACAGAAGGGCACGTTTTGGTTCTGTGGACAGAAACCTAGTTGCGAGTTCTTTTGCCCAGAAGAAGATTGCTACATGTTTGGAAAAGCCGTAGCCTCCTTCCATGAAAGTGGATGTATTATACATCCAAGGTGCTATGGCCATGGAAAACTAGCACAGATGCGAATGGTTAAAGATATAAAGATGAAGGAAAGTTACGGGAGACCATACTTTGTTTGCTCCGAACGAGGAAATCCCTGTTCGTTTTGGCAATGGGCTGATGTCTTCGAGGGTATCAAACCAATATGTCGACATGGTCTGATTTGTCGTACTAGCAAAGTCAAGAAAGAAAGTCCTAATCAAGGTCGTCTATTTTACTCGTGTCCCCACGAGAGAGAAAACTGCTGTGACTTTTTCAAATGGAAACTGGAAGAAGATCCCCTTGAACCATTTTCCACTGTTCTCTTTAGTATGCCACCATCTTACAGATATACAGTCAAAAAGACTGGAGAGACATTCACGAGCCATTAAACTGATCATAAGAAAGCCTGCGAAGAGTACCTTTTTCAAAAGTCGGTAAATGACTTGACTATAGAGTTGGAAAAACTGCACATTTGCTGAACATGTATAATTTTATATTCTAATTATCCCCGAGTGAGGGTGCTAATCTCGACACACGTGGAGTCCTTTTACACGCGTGGACAAACGTGATATGCCAACGAATTTCTGTGATCTGAATATTTATTTATTTATTTGTATATATGTGAACAGGTGGGAAAATTGTCTTAACTGACCAAAAATCGCGGGCGCACTTGCTCTGTTTCTTTATTTTCGTTCAAAATGAGGTTCGTTCAGGTTTGAATGTTTTGTTAGCGCTATAGCTGAAATATTTGGTAAGCTGAAGAAGAGAAACTTTGGCGATTTAAAACTGGTTGTGATGACTTTCATGTGAGCTACATATTCCTATGATCGGAGTTATGGAAACCTTGGATTATTCGAGGAGAATACGCAACAAACAGGGATTTTCGTTTCGATGTGCATTTTGTTTGTGTCGACAAACTGTATAAACAGCAAAATACTACTAAAAGGTGAGTTGAAGTATCTAGATCATATGTTTATCTTTACAAATACTGTGTGAATTGTTAATATTGAAGCCCACTTGACGGTGTAAATTTATCGCCTAGTTGCTTAATATCCTAAAAACAGTTAAAATCAGTGCTTTTGAACGAGCCATAGTTAAAAATTTAGCCCTTTGCCACCCAAATTTTATTCTCTTAAACTATCCATAGTTCTTTGCTCCATCCACTGAAATAAATGACAACGTCCGGAAAAATCGAAAACGAACTGAATCTTGTGCCCTTTCGCCTGTCCATAGGAAATTGCGATAACAGTCGGCTTAGGAAATGTGGTTGAATTACCATATATTGTTTGTTAATCGTCTAAATGAAACTTGACAACTGCTTACAGGTTCTTGCAGTATGACTAAAACCAGTCTGTTTAAGAATCAACTGCATTTCCGAAGCCTAGGCGAACTGTAAAGTTTGCCCATTTTCGGTACACAATTTTGACAGCTATAAAAAGCGTCGAAAGCCAATAAATTTAAATTTTCGCCTATTCCACCAATTTTTTTGTCTTTCAAAGTATACTTTTGATCCTAATTGTTAACATTGTACCAGTTTCTTAGCTTCAAAAAATCGTAAACACTTGAATTTCACGCTTTGAATTTGAGTCACTTGAAGCCGCCATTTTGGATTTGGATTGAACTGATAACTGCTACCAAAAATAATATTGTATTTGTTATCATGCAAATCTTTAAGTGTTCTTTTTCTTTTTTTAGATACTATATTAGCTATATTTATGGCTAAAGAAAAAGTTAAAAGAGTGAAGTGTTTAATTTACCTTATATATTTATATACATGCTTATTTTGAAATTGCTAGATTTAAACAAGTGTGTTCAAGCAAAGGTTGACCAACAACGTTGAGTGAAGCTACTGAAAGTATTCAAGTTTATTTAATTTACATATATTCTGCTACATGTACCTATGTTTAAATGTTTGTATATAGTCTTATTGCTTATTAAAGATAAAAAAAGTTGGAATGTTACTCATGTGTTGTACTTGTAATAGACTCTGTTGTAATTTAAATTGGCAGTGATATGAAGATGTGACAATAACTCCTTATTTTTGCTGTGAATTGTTCTTTTCATTTTCTACTGAACCTTTGACATAACCACCAAAAGGCCAGACACAAGCTAGTTATAAATTGTATTACTGAGTTTATAAAACACGAGCAACTGACAACTCGTACTTCCCTGAGCTTTAATATTATGTGTATTATAACCAAAAACTATTTATTATGGGTTTTTCTCTTTTTTATTGTATGGTAGAACAGTATGTTTCTTATTCAGTATTTCGTTTTTAATAAAATATCTAAAAAGAAGTAGAATTACCAGAAACTCTTCTGATTATTTACAGATTAAAAGCCGCCATATTGCCGTCCCAGTCCCCCGCAAGCTTGTTTATAACACGGTTTTCGCGCATGCTCAGACAATTTTCCCACCTGTTATATACAGGGGGTGGACAAAAAAAAGTGGCCATCATTAAAAATATGGTTAATGTGGAATAACTATTATTCGAGAAAAGAAAAATATGTAAAGTGATATATTTTAGAATGCATGGGTTCATATCCGCTCAAATATATGATATCGAATTCTAATTTTGTTATTGGTTTAAAAAATACATTAACTTTGAAAGAAGGCCACGCTGTGAAGCTGTAGTAAAATCAAGTGAAATGGCAACAAAATATCTAACTATTTTGCTGTTATAACACTTTCATAGTATACAAACTCCATTAATCATTTTGAAGACCAATTGGAATAAGTCGAACTAAGATTCACTTCATTTGTTACAAGATTGAAAATCATGAAAAATTAATATATTTTTTAAATCAATGGATAAAATTAGAATTTGATATCATATTTGAGCAGATCTTGACGCATGCCTTCTAAAAATATATAACTTTACATATTTTTCTGTATTCTAATAAAAGTTATACAATGCACATTAATCATACTTTCGATGATGGCCACTTTTTTTTGTCCACCCCCTGTATGTGTGGATGGACCATGCGCGGTTACGATTGTGGGGCACTGGGGACAATATAGTTCTTGACAAAAAGATTGAACTAACAAATAAATAAAAGACTTGAGAAAGGAGTTTTTGAAAGAACAGAAACAAATCAACGTCTACATATAAAGCAAAACAACGTCTTGAGTAGAAGGCCCGTCAAACCGAAACTCGAAAGGAGGAGAAAGCAAGAGTGAAACTTGAAAACCGACGAAGAAATAAAGACCGGCGAAACGGTTTAAGTTTACGGTAAAAATATAGAGCCGGCCGCTCTCAGTAATCACGAACATTATCACTGTTAATTTTGTTTTCTCTTTTGTGTGTCCTTAAAGTATTTTAAACTTATCCGTTGGACCGTTGCATGTTAGTTTGCTTGCCTGTTGTATTTTTTATCTGTGGCTGCCGTCTTAATATCTTTCTTCAAATAGATTTCTTATTGTAAAACCACTTGTGGCTAACGTAGCTTGTCCATAATTTGGCATAAAAACGGAAAAGGAGCAATTTTTCTTTTATAAAAGGTACAAATGCTGTTGAAATATTTATTAACATGTAGGTGAAAACAATTTCAGCAATTTGAAATGTCATAAATGAATATTGTCGTGGCAGCCTGCCAGTGCCTTTGAAAAATGTTTTCAGATGCTGTAGCGATGTTTTTTTGTAAACTTGGAAAGAAAGAAGTGTAAAATATAACCCTAATATTTTGACAAAATTCCTCCGCCTGCCTCGGTAGTCTGGTGGTTAATCGGCTTGCACGGTAACATGGTTGAGTTCAAACCGTGGTGCGACTTGCAATTTTCTTCATCTCAATATTTTTCACGAAATATCATCCTTAAATTTTTCTTTGTTCCTCGTTACCTTTTTCTTCAAAAAAATAGAGTTATTAAAACTGCAGTTTTTTTATTTCAAATATTCTTCTAGAATTAACACTATACTTTGATCATCATGAGTAGCTATTTCCAGGCCCCAATAAAAAAGAGCGCAAGTGTTTCTAATCAGAGGGAATATCAGGGGGTATTTACAAAAATTCATGCAAAAGCGGGCGAGGGTTATTGCGTTCATGTATTTCTAGTCTATCTAATAAATATATGTTTATGCCTGACTTTTTTGTGATTCATTTATCTCCAACTTTGGTCGTGTGAACACGAATTGTTATAGACCAATACAGCGCGCATACGCTATGGATACAATTTTTGATGAATTAAAAAACATAACATTGATATCGATAAAGATACGTTATCATTTTATATTCGGATATGTCTTGACGATCATCGACACCTGTTTGATAGTTTTAGCGATCAATTAGATCGTGTGAACCTTCATCACATCTATGAAGAAATGGATCTAAATAATTTTGGGAGAATAGTCGCTTATCTCGCTTTCGTGTACAGAGTTAGCGGTTCGTACGATAACCAAACGGTTCGAGAGGCCGTTCGACGAACGGTGAACGATTTCCACAACGTAGATTTATCACAATACAAGAGGCGTAAGAATTCTTCGTTTCGAATGCTTGGTCAACTGTTGCAGAGATTAATATATGCATATATCGCATGAGTGTATATATGTTGCGTCATTGCCTTTTTTCATTCATTTACCTCTAACCTTAATTGTATGAACATGACTTGCTGTGGCGGTTTACCACAAATAGCCCTTCGTAATATTTTTCGAAAGATTCGCTGCTTCTCGGCGTGCTGTGGCGGGAAGATTGTGATACAGGTATCCGAATTAGATGGCGGACCTTCACGACCTGTATTACAACCCAAAAAGTCCGGCAAGTTTTGGCGGCGTAGATGCATTATACCGTGTCGTAAAAAGTGACGGTAAATTCCAGATATCTCGAAACAAGATCAAAACATGGCTTAGACAACAAGATACCTATACTTTGCATAAACCCGTACGACATAATTTTAAACGAAATCGTGTTATTGTTGGAGCGATGGACGAGGAGTGGGAGGCTGACCTAGTAATTATGGATTCGCTTAGTAAAACAAATAATGGTTATAAATACGTTTTAACTGTTGTTGATGTACTGTCCAAATTTGCGTGGGTGGAACCATTAAAAACAAAGACTGGAGAGCGTTTGGTTAAAGCCTTTGAAAAGATACTAAAGAAAGGAAGGAAGCCGGAAAAACTTCATACCGATAAAGGAAGAGAATTTACCAATAAACGTTTTCAAAAGCTATTGAAGGACAAACATATTCGATTTTTTACAACACACAACGATACCAAGGCACCCATCGTTGAACGATTTAACCGAACCTTAAAAGGGAAAATGTGGAAATATTTTACAGCAAAGAATACGTTGAAATATACCGATGTACTACAAAAATTAGTATATTCCTACAACCATTCGAGACACCGTAGTATTGGGATGAGACCGGCTGATGTTAATCGAGAAAACGAGAGTATTGTATGGCAAAAACTGTATGGCAATGAGTCCAGCAAACCCATCAAATATAAATTCAGCATTGGTGACCATGTTCGGATTAGCAAAGCAAGATGTACATTCAAGAAAGGCTACTTACCTAACTGGACCGAAGAAGTGTTCACCATCACGAAGCGAATACCCAGACGACCGCCAGTGTACAAGATTGCTAATTATCACAGAGAAGAGTTACGAGGAACATTTTACGAACAGGAATTGCAAAGAGTTACAAAGACAAATAGTGACTTTTATAGAATAGAAAGAGTAATTAAGTCACGCATGCATGGTAAACGTAAAGAGTATCTTGTAAAATGGTTAGGTTATCCAGAAGCTTTTAATTCCTGGGTACCAGTCGATAATGTAAAAGATTTAACGAATTAAAAATGTGTGTACCTTACAATTTGTGTTCATTTGTGTATTGTTCTTCGACATGGCAACACAGTTTTATTTAACGCTTCCAAGCAATAGCTCTATGGAATATTTTCCAGATAATACTGTAGCAAATTTTAAAGTGAAGCTTGCTGAAACTATACAACTGACAGGTGACTGGGAAGTAGCTTTATCAGAGTTATATTATCCCAATACATGGAGCACGATTCGAAAAGGTAGTCAACAAACGTTTCTCTATAACGCTGGAACAAAATATAACGATACGGGTATTATTCCACATGGCTACTATAACACCATTGCTGATCTCGTAGGGGCTTTAAACCATAGCATGAATAAGAGGCACGAGCCAAGATAAAATTATCCTATACATTGCAAGTAAACACAAAGTCATGATTGATGTGCCTAAAGGTGGACTCGTGTGGATATCTGGTGATATTGCTACAACATTGGGGTTTCAACAAGACATCGTAATTAAAAAGAAAACCCTAAGCCCTTACGTAGCAGATATTAGCGGTGGATTTTCAGCCATGTATGTATACACCGATATCGTGGATGGACAGTTTGTCGGTGATGTCAAAGTGCCTCTACTCCGAATTGTCAATACTCAAGGAAGTTATTGTGAAAACGTGAATGTCAGTCTCCGTAACCTACAATATATTCCTGTCAAAGTAAAGTCGTTCGAAACAATTGAGCTGAATATAAAGGACGACAAAAATAAAAACGTATCATTTGGCTTTGGGAAGTCGATCGTGACACTTCAAAGTCTGTTCATTCCAAGTAAAACTGCTAGTATGATCTCGTAAAAACGTTTCAAAGGTTTTGCTATGAAAGCTCGGTCCTTATGCGAACGAATCCATGAACTTCCCTTTTCCATCTGTGGTGAGATAAATTGCTACCCAATGCGTACCAGATCCATTACTACGATCCACATTCAGAATAAAACCTCTATAGGTCTTTTCGATATCTGATTTTGTAGACGATCCGATGGTAACACCTCTTTATTATTATTATTATTATTATTATTATTATTATTATTATTATTATTATTATTGGAAATACAATACTTTGCAAATATTGCCTAGAATATTTGAAATACGTATGTTTACATTAAATAATATTTTTATAAAAGGAACTAACTAACTAGGAATATTAAAATGGGTGGTCATCCCAATTCTTAACACATGCAGGTATAAAACTATTTTTAAAACGCATAGTCCTACTCTTAAAAAGTTCAAAACTGCGTGGGTGACGCAATGAGTACGTAATTTGTCTCTGTTCCGGGATTAATTCTCTCAACTTGCTAGTGGGCTGCAAAGCAGAATTGTAAAATCGTTTACAGATTTCACTTCTTCTTTCACTTAATAATTCGAGATTTAGTTCTGTGATAGCTTCCTTATATGATTTTCCTGGCACGAGGATTTTCAAGGCACGAGGATTTTCAAGGCACGTTTTTGAATCTGTTCAATATCGTCGTTGTTTGCTATGGTCAAGGAGAAATGCCAAACCGGGCACGCATACTCCAATATTGGCCGAATGAAAGAGCAGAACACTTTGCGTAGGTGATTCACCGAAAAACCACTTCGTTTCAAGATGCGTAAGATATATAGACGTTTACTGGCTTTCCCGCACATATATTCCACATGGGTGTTCCAGGATAGGTCAGATGTCAAATAGATTCCAAGTAGTTTAAAACATTTCACAAGTTCCAGAGGCTGACCGCCTATGACAATTGGGTCAAGGGTTGGGGGTGTTTTCAGAAAAGAGACTCGGAACTCTTTAGTTTTTTTTACGTTAATCAACATGCGGTTAGAGGAAGACCATGTCACAATCGAGTCCACTTGCGCTTGAATAATAGAAGTATTAAAAGGGTGTGAGAGAATTTCGTAAGATGAGCTATCGTCTACGTACTTATACATTGGATAGTTGGGGCATAAATCGTTTATCATGACAAGGAAAAATAGTGGACCAAATCTTGTACCCTGTGGTACTCCAGCGTGTGTAGCTCTCCAACTGGATTTAGTATTGCCCAACTTTACTCGCTGCTTTCGGTCTCGGAGAAAATTTTCGCACCATTTTAAAAGAATAGCAGGTATCTTCATCTGCTCGAGCTTAAGTAAAAGAATGTTATGGTCTATTCTATCGAAGGCTTTAGAAAAGTCAATCATACATGAGCGAACGATTGTTTTTGGAGAATCAGTGGCTTCGAGCCAGCGGTGAAGTAAATGGACCAACGCATGCGTGGTTGATACTCCTTTCAAATTTCCGAACTGTCGAGGATCGACAATTTCCGATACGGTCTTGGTAAATGGATCACTTTTCAGAACGTCCAGGATTTGTAGAGTGTTCATCCTAACTCCTAAAGTCACATAGAACGTTTCGGTTGGCGTCAATTTCTATAAGACTTTGAAATTTATAGCTGCTGTCAGAGCCGTTCCAAATTGACATTCTATCGATACGTTTCCATTTTTAATCGGTTGAATATGATCGCTCAAACACAGATCAGCTGTCAGATCAAACACGAATAGAGTGTACCCATTGGCATACTCGTCTCGTGTAATACCATTGCCATCATTTTGAAATAATTTGTTAGTACCAGCATACAAGGTTTGGAAAGCGGACACGTATAGTTACTTCATCTCGCAGCAGCAAATTTCAGTTGCAGGAGTTTTCCAGGCAAATGTTCGCCATTTACCGTTAGACCAAGAGAAGTGATGTCGTAGTTTTTGAAATTGAAAGGTTTTTTGGTATAGGTACCATTATAAGCATCTGCATCGACCATTCCAATGACCACTCGATCAGCTATAGGGCCTTGAAATATGTTTGGTTGATTGCCCGACATATTTCCTCTCGGTACAGAAACGACTTTACAACTGACACGATTGATAGGGTACTTGGCCGTGATACGTTGAAGGGCATGGGCATGAGCCATCATAACGGTAGAAGAGACGTTGACACGTCGAACGCGAAATACACATTCTTCCGAAACCACTTTAAAGTCAGGATGATCTGCTGACGACACTAGGGAAAATGGGTTTCTCGAACGCACTAGCTTGAGCTTGATTTGCACAGCACCAAGGATATAACGGTCTTGTGCAAACAGATCGGAATGGATTCTGCCTTCCATAGCCACAGACTTGCTTTGACTTGCATGAACATACCGCAGTTTCAAACCCTTGTTTGCATCGGCATCTACAGCCATGGGGTTTACGACATCCATCCGACCAGCTTGATGTTTATAGAACAGCGCTGAGGTCAGATGAGATGATTTTGCGTCTTTGCTAAAGTTCAGTACAGTTTCCATATATGATCGGTAGGGATAAGCAGTGCTCGACGGTGTGACAAGTTTATTGTTCAGGTAAACTTCTACTTGAGAAAGTAAAGCATGCATCCACAGATTTACAGGTCCGACTTGAACATTTTCATCGAGATTAGTTCCACCATGGTTGGTTATTTTTGCTTTCACGTGTAGGTAACTGTTTGCTAAATCGGTATACACATCAGAATTTGCAGCACACAGAAACTCGATGGTGCCTGAAGCTCCAATACTCGATACTGGATCTATATCTGCCCAAAATCATTTATTCATTTCTACTTGTGTAGCAGGCATTACAAATAAATATAATTCTGATTTTCCACACTCACACGAATCTTTATGTAGGGCACTAAAAGCTTGACTCATGATTTATATTTTATAATATAAACAGTCCAGTCTTTGCTTACGTAGGCTCAGATGTTTTCTTTTTCACAGTTTCCGAACGACTGACGGTTTTACGTCTTGTGTTGACTTTTATAGGATAATTCAGCCGTTTGCGTTTACAACCGGCTCCTGCATGATTGGTTCCTAATCCGACGGACCCCTTTTTGAGCAAGATCTTTCACGGCTTCAGAACCACGCCCTTTTATCGCTTGCTTTACAATCTTCCCTGCCTTGACCAATCTTGACCAACGTCTTTTACAGCTTGCAGAGCTCTTCTTCCAATAGCTTGAGCTCCTCGTTTTACCAGACGTATTGCAAAGCGTGCAATACTTAAAAAAAACTTCCAATGCCGTAACCTTTCTGAATACGTTCACCTCGGAAACCAGGTAGGCTTCCACCTTGTTGTCTTCTTAAATAATGCTGTTGAAATTGCTTTACGTCTGGAATAATTGTATGTCTCATTTTTAAATGAAATACGAAGATCTTCACTGTCTAAAGTGAAGTGTCACGATCGACTTCCCGAGCTAAATGATACGTTTTTGTTTTTGTCGTCCTTTATCTTCAGCTCAATTGTTTCGAACGACTTTACTTTGATAGGAATATATTGTAGGTTACGGAGACTGACATTCACGTTTTCACCATAACTTCCTTGAGTATTAACAATTCTGAGTAGAGGCACTTTGGCATCACCGACAAACTGTGCAACCACGATATCGGTGTATATATATACGTGGCTGAAAATCCACCGCTAACATCTGCTACGTAAGGGCTTAGGGTTTTCTTTTTAATTACGGTGTCTTGTTGAAACCCTAATGTTGTAGCAATATCACCAGATATCCGCACGAGTCCACCTTTAGGCACATCAATCATGACTTTGTGTTTACTTGCAATGTAGGATAATTTTATCTTGGCTCGTGCCTCTTTGTTCAAGCTATGGTTTAAAGCCCTACGAGATCGGCAATGGTGTTATAATAGCCATCTGGATAATACCCGTATCGTCATATTTTCTTCCAGCGTTATAGAGAAACGTTTGTTGACTACCTTTTCGAATGGTGCTCCATGTATGGGGATAATATAACTCTGATAAAGCTACTTCCCAGTCACCTGTCAGTTGTATAGTTTCAGCAAGCTTCACTTTAAAAGTTGCTACAGTATTATCTGGAAAATATTCCATAGAGCTATTGCTTGGAAGCGTTACATAAAACTGTGTTGCCATGTCGAAGAACAATGCACAAATGAACACAAATTGTAAAGTACACACATTTTTAATTCGTTAAATCTTTTACAGGGATTTCCTCGTTCGGAGCAGACAAAGTATGGTCTCCCGTAATTTTCCTTCATCTTATCTTTAACCATTCGCATCTGTGCTAGTTTTCCATGGCCATAGCACCTTGGATGTATACATCCACTTTCATGGAAGGAGGCTACGGCTTTTCCAAACATGTAGCAATCTTCTGGCCAAAAGAACTCCCAACTAGGTTTCTGTCCACAGAACCAAAACGTACCCTTCTGTGTAATTGTCGAAGATGTTTACCGCGTATGTTCACCGTGTAAACATACCATTGGTATTCTAGTCCGACGCTAAATTTTCTAATGCTTTCAACAAACGTTCCAACTATAGGTTTCTGTCCACAGAACCAAAACGGTAGTACCACCTCCCATTGTTCATCCATCGCTCCAACAATAACACGATTTCGCTTGAAAATATGTCGTACGGGTTTATGCAAAGTATAGGTAAATCTTGTTGTCTAAGCCATGTTTTTATCTTGTTTCGGGATATCTGGAATTTTCCGTCACTTTTTACGACACGGTATAATGCATCTACGCCGCCAAAACGTGCCGGACTTTTTGGGTTGTAAATTGTAATACAGGTCGTGAAGGTATAGCTCCGCCATCTAATTCGGATGCCTGTATCACAATCTTCTCCCCACAGCACGCCGAGATGCAGCGAATCTTTCGAAAAATATTACGAAGGGCTATTTGTGGTAAACCGCCACAGCAACTCATGTTCATACAATTAAGGTTAGGGGTAAATGAATGAAAAAAAGCAACGACGCAACATATATACACTCATGCGATATATGCATATATTAATCTCTGGAACAGTTGACCAAGCATTCGTAACGAATAATTCTTACGCCTCTTGTATTGTGATAAATCTACGTTGTGGAAATCGTTCACCGTTCGTCGAACGGCCTCTCGAACCGTTTGGTTATCGTACGAACCGCTAACTGTGTACACGAAAGCGAGATAAGCGACTATTCTTCCAAAATTATTGAGATCCATTTCTTCATAGATGTGATGAAGGTTCACACGATCTAATTGATCGCTAAAACTATCAAACAGGTGTCGATGATCGTCAAGACATGTCTGAATATAAAACGATAACGTATCTTTATCGATATCAAAAAAGATATCGACATTTGAAAAAGGTACTCTTCGTAGGCATTCTTGTGATCAGTTTCATGGCTCGTGAATGTCTCTCCAGTCTTTTTTACTGTATATCTGTAAGATGGTGGCATACTAAACAGAACAGTGAAAAATGGTTCAAGGGCATCTTCTTCCGGTTTCCATTCGAAAAAGTCACAGCAGTTTTCTCTCTCGTGGGGACGCGAGTAAAATAGACGACCTTGATTAGGACCTTCTTTCTTGACTTTGCTTGTACGACAAATCAGACCATGTCGACATATTGGTTTGATACCCTCGAAGACATCAGCCCATTGCCAAAACGAACAGGGATTTCCTCGTTCGAAGCAAAGAAAGTATGGTCTCCCGTAACTTTCCTTCATCTTTATATCTTTAACCATTCGCATCTGTGCTAGTTTTCCATGGCCATAGCACCTTGGATGTATACATCCACTTTCATGGGAGGAGGCTACGGCTTTTCCAAACATGTAGCAATCTTCTTCTGGGCAAAAGAGCTCGCAACTAGGTTTCTGTCCACATAACCAAAACGTACCCTTCTGTGTAATTGTCGAAGATGCAGGTTCACCGTGTAAACATCCCATTGGTATTCTATTCCGACGGTAAATTTTCTAATGCTTTCAACAAACGTTCCAATCCTTCTCTAAAGTCTCGAACAAGTATAGATTCGTACAACGAACTTAGCCGACCAGACCAGGTGTAATCGTAACATCGTAATGTCCGAGCTTCTATATTCTCGTGTATACTATAATTATCCCAATCTTGCCCAATCATGTCACAGGCGTGAGTCATGCGTGAGTCACGGTGAATATTAATGAGGCGGCATCCCTTTGTATGCTATATGGGGGGGGGGGGGGGGTCATCTACTTACGGGATCTCACCAAAGTACCATGGTGCCTAATTGATGCTTTTGAAGACGTAAACGGTAAATTATTCACTTGGGAGTTAATGTTTAAGGAGGTGTTAAATCAACATGCACCATGCATTTATCCAACGACGCGTTAAACACACACATCTTCCATTATGGATGAACACTGATATTCTAGAACAGATACGCCTGAGGGAGATGTTCAAAGCGCATACAAAAACAAACTTAATTGCACAAATTATGTATAAGAAACTTCGTAATCGGGTAGTTTGGTTGATCGCAAATGCTAAATCAGAATGTATTAAAGATGAAATAATGAAGAAAAAAGATAAACCTAAACAACTTTGGCGAACTCTGAAACGTGTAGCGCCATTAAGGTCCAATTCTAACGCACCTCCCTTTATTGAAATAGATGGGGAAATAGTCAGAGACTCGAAGGAAATGGCAGATTGCTTTAATAAATACTTTACAGACATTTGCGCCCCGACTCGATTTACCGAAGGCGAATATCACTCCAAACTAGATGATCTGAACAATAAATTGACACATTTTGTTTCAACGCGCGTAAGAATAAACGGCATTGGAATACGTTTTTTAAAGATCGCGGTACCAGCAATTCTCTCAAGCTTAACTAGCATTTACAATTCAAGTATTAACAACAGAACTTTTCCTGACGAGTTTAAGAAAGCTGTAGTATCATCAATCTACAAGAAGGGCTCAACCTCTGAAAGAGGCAATTACTTAAGGAATACCAAATGGTTTTCCGTGCAGCATAGTGTGATCCAAACACGCGGGATGATGCGAGACTTTCGAAAAGCGTAAAAAACACGAGCCGCCTAGGCGATGCCTAGCATCCCAAGTGTTTGGATCACACTATCCTGCACGGAAAACCATTTGGTATTTGTTTTATAAAATAAAATTGCTTCAGCCCTTCATATTTATTGATTTTTCGTTGCTGTTTCTTAGAAACAGAAATGTCCCAGGAAACGATCGAATCAAGCGGGCAACCTTAGAGTAATAATACTAGTTGATACGGCAACGGAAAATACGATGAGCCAACATAACAATCAGGCGAAAGGTTTTTGTATGGAGGACTAGACGGCGTAGGTAGAAGACCAGGCGAAGGTTTAGAGAAATGAAAACTTGAGAGGGCCATTTTATATAGACCAAACACGGTGAATAAACACCAACACAACAAAAGAATCGAAATAAACTTCTCAATAGTAATGGCGGAAGCCAGACGACCAATATAATAAATCACGAAGATGAATATTGAAGTAAAATCACTCGGTAATCCAAATTTTGGTATACTCTTGAAACCAGAAAGACTTTAAGATCACTTTAAGATGAAAACCAAGAGTAATAGACCTATTGGTAAGACCAAAGGAGCATAAAGCTGCTAAGAACAGAAACATGATCCGCCATAGCCAATAGGCCACTACACTACACTACACTACACTACACTACACTACACTACACTACACTACACTACACTACACTACACTACACTACACTACACTACACTACACTACACTACACTACACTACACTACACTACACTACACTACACTACACTACACTATTGATTTTTTATTACAAATTAAAATTTACAGGTGATGGGTCTTGATTAAGTCCTTCGAGATAACAATAAGTGCCATTAATGGTCATACAAATATAGATAATTATATACATGAAATAAGTAAATTCTTAAAGAAAATTGGTAGTAAAATTTAAAGGGTTAATATGTTTAAAGAAGTTCAAAAGTAAAGTTCTAACATAACAATATTAATACGAGTCAATATGTGAACAGTTTACTCAGGACCAACTTCTACTTCTAAGGCATCTTCTGTGATGCCAAGATGTTCCCGGTAAATGTTTGTCGAGCCTTGAATTGCGTCAGTGCAACAAGTTTTCTGAACAAGGAACGGTATCTTTTGGACATTCCAAGGTGCCGTAAGACATTTTCATTTGCTGGATGCCAAGTGCCAAGAGCACCAACAACAAAACCATAGGCCTCACATTGCTTGCCTTGACCAATGAAAAATTGGTTCAGTCCTTCGTATTTAGTGATTTTGCGATGTTCAGCATCACGAAGGGCTTCAGCGTTATTGTCAAAGGGGCAACAAACATCAATAATTAGAACTTTATTGCCCTCCTCAACAATGATGTCAGGACGTAAACGAGAGTTGGCAGCACGAACTTGTTTGTCGGTAGTAATGGTACCATGTTGCACGGCGTTGGTGATACTGAGACGAACTTTGATGTCCTACCCCTCCCCCTGTAGGTATTGTATATCACGTGGACCGATGACGTGTTCGGGGACATGTAAAATGGCGCGTTGACTAGAGTTGTATATAATAAAAGAGGCATAGAACTGTGAAGCGTGAAACTGTGTGAAAACAATAGCAAGTTGTGACTCGAGTACAAAATTCGGGTCATAGTGGTGCCGTGACCAGGATACAAGTGAAACAATTGGGATTTGAAACAACAACGTGTGTTATCGTCGATATCAACAAAGCCGAAGGAGTCGAACATGGAGGACCCCGAACTAAACGAGGAAGAACAACAAATGGAGGTAAAAATAAACAAAGAAGTCGAGAAGTTAGAATACTATCTTGAACTGACCGACGACCTGATCAACGAGGAAGAGAAGTTTGGTTATTTACTTGAAATGGTGTCTGGCAAGGTGAGAGATCAGATCTCGAATCTCAAACCTGGATCGCTTGGCTATAGGACTGCTTGGGAACGACTAAAGAAAGAATACGGACAAACAAGGTTGGTAGTAAATGCCCATGTCGACGAGATTGTAAATTTAGCCCCTGTCAGAGGATCTTCTTATGAAAAAGTACAAGCATTTTACGAGAGTTTGAGTAGAAATTACGACGCTTTGCTGACCCTTAACGAACAGCAGAAATTGGATGGGTTTGTGATGTGTACTCTCAACAAATTACCTCATGTTAAATCCGACTTAGTCAGAACTGGTGACAACTGGGAAGAGTGGAACATGGAAACGTTAATCGACAACTTACAAAAGTGGCTGAGAAGAAATAAAACAGAGGAAAGCAGTAGACCCCCAAATGACTTCCGAAGAAAGGATTCAAAGGAACGAAGCATGTACACGCAGAAGGGAGGATCAAAGGATGAGAAGAAGACCCCTCATTGTATGTTTTGTAAGTCAGACCACTGGAGTGATAAGTGTAAGTCTTTTGTCACAACAACCCAGCGAAAGACCTTCTTTGTGGATAACAACCTGTGTTTTAACTGTGCCTCATCCGGACATAGAGGTAATCAGTGTCGCAGCCGTGGATGTTACCATTGTGGTGCCAAACACCACACAAGTCTCTGCAATCAAGGAAATAAGAATGATGGAGAAGGAACTGTCCTAACTGGATACACCACAGCAGCTGAGGAGACAACACTACCAGCAATAATACCGGTAAGAGTCAAGGAAGAGGTATTTTGGGCATATTTGGATACTGGATCTGGAAGAAATTTCATTTCGAGAGAGGCTGCCAAGAGACTCAACCTGCCTCCAGTCAGACATGAGACAAGGGAGATTATGACCGTCAATGGAACACGAAAACAGTCCATGCCCATATTCCAAGTCACCATCAAATCAATGGATGGACAGGCCCACGAAGAGATTGAATTAGCTGGATCGAAGTTGGCAGATTTCACTACTGTAAGAAGACCGAACATGAACAAACTGAAACTCGGGTATGAACATACAAAGGACAAGAGGTTTTACATGACAGCAGAAAGCAAGTATCCAATTCACATGATCTTGGGAGACAAGACTTACTGCAAGATCAAGACAGAGCAGATTTACAAAGGCAATGAAGGAGATCCCATTGTGGAAGGAACTACATTTGGCTGGATCATCCATGGTGGTGATTACCCAAGTGGCCATTGCATGTTTACAAGAGAACCGACTGACTACGAGAGACTGTACAGTCTGGATGTTTTAGGAGTGGAAGATCGGGGCGAGAATGACCAGCTGGATGTATATCGTGATTTTCAAGAGAACATAGTCAAGACGGAAGAGGGGAGATATCAAGTCAATGTACCGTGGATCCCAGGGAAGACTCTTTCCAACAATAACCTGGAACCAAGTAGAAAACGGCTGCACCACGTCTGCAGGAAGATTGATCGAGATGAAGACCTGAAGAAAGACTATGAAGAGATCATTGAAAACCAGCTGAAAGAAGGAATCATAGAAAGAGCACCAGAGCAACCAACAGGTGGACGGTTGTTCTATATGCCCCACAAGCCAGTTGTGAAACACAATGCGACAACCACTAAAGTAAGAATGGTCTTCGATGCGAGTGCGAAACCAAACCCACTTGCCAACAGTGTGAATGAATGCATGTTTACTGGTCCTCCACTTCAACCGCTTTTATGGAATATTATGGTCAGAGCAAGAATGTCCCCTCACCTGATTGTAGCTGATATTCAGAAGGCATTCTTACAAGTTGGTATCAAGGAAGGAGACCGTGACGCTTTCCGATTCCTGTTCAAGATTGATGGGAAGGAGGAACATCTACGGTTCACTAGAGTTCCATTTGGAGCAGAAGCAAGTCCGTTCATGTTGGGAGCAACAATACAGCATCACCTAGACCAGCAACCAGTGGAATTGCAAAACACCGTCCAAGCCTTGAAAGAAAACACATATGTGGACAACGTGATGCAGACGGGGAGTGATCTCTTGGAACTAAAGAAATTCAAGCGGGAAGCAACAGAAGTCCTGGAGAGTGGAATGTTTCCGTTACATAAATGGGAATCTAATGTTGAAGCCTTGGAGAGCGAAGGAATGCCTAACCCATCAAGAATCCTTGGATTAACATGGGACAAAAAGGAAGATGAACTGTCGCTTGAAGTACCAGCCTATCCTGAAGATATTCCAGTCACAAAGAGATCCATCATGAGCCATCTGGGAAAGATTTACGACCCACTTGGGATAATTTCACCAACCGTGGTCGAAGGAAAGAGGATCTTCCGAGAAGCCTGCGACGAGGAGAAGAGTTGGAACACCGAAGTATCGAAGCCTTTAAAACAAGATTGGGTCAGGTGGACGAGACAACTAAGAAATGTAAAAGTGCCAAGAAGTGTAGCGAAAAATCTGCAGAGGATTAAGGCTGTTCATCTCCACATTTTTGCAGATGCCAGCAATCTTGCTTGCTCTTGCATAACAATTGCGGTAATCGAACACGCTACAGGGACGGTGAAAGGTTTACTGGCTTCCAAATCCCGAATCTCAAAGAGAAATACATCGATCCCAAGATTAGAGTTGGTCGGTGGTCAAATGGCGGCAAATATGGCAAAGAATCTATGCTCGGCGTTGAAGAGATGGCCCATTGTTTCAGTAACCACATGGATGGACAGCTTGGTAGCACTATTCTGGATATCAAATCCGAGCAGATCATGGAAGATATTTGTGGCAAATAGAGTCAGGAAAATAGCATCCATCACCACAGAGATTGGCATTGAGTGGAAGTATTGCCCAACCAAAGAAAATATAGCAGATCTGGGCAGTAGAGGCGCCAGTATCAAGCGAATGGTAAGCGGAGAATGGTTCACAGGTCCTCAGTGGCTATTAAACAAAGAACAATGGCCAGAACAACCGAAGCTCAAGAGTACCAACGATGTTTGTCAAGAAAGCCATGCCTTGAAAGAAACCGTTCACTGCGCAAGAGAGAACACACCAGACGAATGGGACTTGTTGTTAGACAGAAATTCATATTGGAGAACCCTTCGAGTGACAGCATGGGTTTTGAGATTCGTCAATAACAGCCGGGCGAAGAAGCGGACGCTGAAGAGAAAGAAGGGACCAATAGATACTGGTGAAATCGAAAGTGCAAAGAATCACTGGGTAAGAAGAGTTCAAAGCAGGATTCCAGAGAATTTGGAGACCCCGGGTTGGCAACTAATTAGAGACGAAGCTACGGACACCCTAAAATGCAAGGGAAGAATTGCTGGGTATCAGCCAACCTACCTGAACGAAGGACCGTTCGTCAAGAAACTCATATCACACACACATCAGAAGATTATGCATCTGGGTGTAGCCAATACAATGGCGTCACTACGAGAGAACTGGTGGGTGCCACAACTGAGAACAAAAGTGAAGAAAGCTATAAAGAAATGTAATTTCTGCAAGATCTACTCAACAAGGCCGTATGGACCCCCTGCAACTTCGCAGCTACCTGAATTCAGAACCAAAGCAGGAAGACCTTTTGAAGTTACTGGGGTGGACTTTGCAGGTCCTCTGGTGCACAAAATCAAGAAGAAAGAAGAAGGGAAATGCTACGTATTGATTTTCACGTGTGCGACATCGAGAGCTGTCCACCTCGAGCTGACACATTCACAAACGGCAGAAGAGTTTCAAGGAAAACTTAATTCGTTCATCACCAGGAAGACCAGACCACGGCGTATAATATCTGATAACGCGGCCGTATTCAAAACAACGGCGAAATGGATAAAAACAATAAGAAGAAGCGAGCGTCTGCACAACTACCTGGCGGCTCAAGAGATTCACTGGACGTTCAATTTGGCAAAGTCCCCATGGTGGGGGGGAATGTACGAACGTTTAATCAAAGAGATCAAGAAAACCCTTTACAAGACCCTTGGGAAAACACACCTGACGTTTGGCCAACTTGAAACAGTCGTCGTGGACATCGAACGACACCTGAATAATCGTCCACTGACTTATGTTGAAAGCGACCATGGAGAGGAGCAGACCTTGACGCCAAACATTATCCTCTGGGGCCAAAATGCTCACACGATTGAAGAACCCGACGAAGTCGAAGAGGAAACAAGCCGACTGCAAAAGCGACTCGAACTTGCAAGACAACATGCATGGTCCAGATGGCGAACAGAGTATGTACATGGTTTGATGGAGTCGCACAGGATAAACAAAGGTCAGTCCGAAGTACCCCAACTTGGTGAAGTCGTTTTGATCGTTGGAGAAGAAAAGACTCGGGGGAAGTGGATGAAAGGCAAAGTAATTAGATATGTCATTGGAAGGGACGGAGTCATTAGAGGAGTAATCCTGCTACACAAGGGAAACTACATAGAACGTCCGATTCAACTGATGTGTCCTTTAGAGATCAGGAGTGCAGTGAAAGAGAACTTACACAACGCAAGTACAGAAACCAAAGTCGATGCCCCACCAGAACGAAAGAGAAGACAAGCTGCGAAGGATGCTGAAGAAAAAATTAAACTATGTTTGCAAGACAATGACTGATGAGTTTAAGTTTGTTGTTTTTGTGTAAAAATTTAACATTTAAATTTGTTAGGGGAGAGTGAGACGAACTTTGATGTCCTACCCCTCCCCCTTTAGGTATTGTATATCACGTGGACCGATGACGTGTTCGGGGACATGTAAAATGGCGCGTTGACTAGAGTTGTATATAATAAAAGAGGCATAGAACTGTGAAGCGTGAAACTGTGTGAAAACAATAGCAAGTTGTGACTCGAGTACAAAATTCGGGTCAATACGGTCTACTATGGTGTTGTGTCTACGAAGAATACTAGGCATGTTAGGAAGGCAGTGACACAAGACATGAGGAAGGGTCTCATCTGAAGTACAACGGCGACATTTTGGGCTGGCATTAGACCACCGACTCTTGACATTATTGAGTGGAAGGCAATTGAGCCGAGCACGATGGCTAAAACGTCAGTCTCTGAAACGGATATGGAGGCCATTGTATTGCCAAGTAGAACCATTGGCGAAGGTGACAGTGGTAAGTGTCCGAGCAACTTTCCCTTGATCAGGAAGAGCAAATAGAGTAGAAGCGAAGCGGTCTTGAACATGGAAATGCAGGAAACGACTGACTTATTTAGCAAGAACAGAACCGGAGTTTTGACACGAAAGGACAGGAAGACCATTGAATTTAATTTCAATTCCAAGGTTACGAGTGGATTTGCGGACTTGGGTCCACAACGATAGAATGCTGTAATGTATGTTGTTTAAACGATCATCAGGAAGGCTGGACAGATAGTTGGATTTCAGAGCAGAAGTATAGGATTAGATTGGGAGGCATGTCGGACGGTTTCGTTTAATTCAGCATTAGCAATGTGAATTACAGTCGGGTCGGAGGAAGATAGAATCTTAGCCGAATGAATTATTGCTTGAACATCAGCTTCACGGATTGGATCAAGGAGGCCAAGGCCACCAGCGCGTTTGTGAGCGAAGATGTAGGAAGCAGAAGCTCGAGATGGTAGAGAACATATTCTACGGATGGTGGAAACGAGAGTTGAACGATATTCACGAAGATGTTCTTTTTTCGGGTATCCGGCACGAAGGGCGAATGTTAAGGAAGGTACGAATCATGTCTAACTTCTGCCAAGGAGCTAAAAGGGATTTCTCAATATTGTCCAAATCACGTGAAAGGTTTTGAACCAAATCAGAGATGTTATCTGGGTCATGGATTAGGCCAATAGGAACACCAAGGTATTTGTAAGGATGTTCACGATCAAGTGAAGGAATGGAATTATTCTGGACGATGAATTACTACACTACACTACACTACACTACACTACACTACACTACACTACACTACACTACACTACACTACACTACACTACACTACACTACACTACACTACACTACACTACACTACACTACACTACACTACACTACACTACACTACACTACACTACACTACACTACACTACACTATACTATACTACACTATTTATGATTTATTACTTTTTGAAAATGATATGTACAAATTAGGCAAGTTAATATTACTAACAAAGATATCTATATACATAGGTTGTTAAACAAGAAATGATCAGAAGCATAAGTTAAGACATTATTCGTGAGAAAGTTCATAGTAAAGATGAATAAAGAGATCTATAATATAATAAGTGAATAATTTATCCATTATTCACATATGACAAAAGTTAATTATGACCGTCAACGGACATATGGTTATAGTAAATGATAGCAGATCCTTGGATTGCATCACTGCAAGAAAGTTTGCGGAAAAGCGACTTGTATGAGCGCGTCATACCAAGACGGGTAAGGACGGCTTCGTTAGCGGGATGCCACGCACCAAGAGAACCGATTACAAAACCAAAGACGGAACAGTTCTTGCCTTGGGCGATGAAATGGTCTTTCAGGTGATCATACTTTGCGATCTTTTCTTGTTCCGCAGTTTGGAGAGCATCGCTATCATTCTCAAACGGGCAGGTGACGTCAATTATTGAGACTCGGTTGCCGTCAATAATCACAATATCAGGACGGGAACGGTCAGGGATGTCGGGAATTTGTTGGTCCAATCTAACTTCACCAGATCGGATCGCGTTGGAGAGGCGGTCGACGATACTGTTGTGACGATCTCGGATCTCAGTCATGTGTTGGCGACAGTGGCCGATTATGTGTGGCAGGGTTTCGCCTTCTGAACCACATTTCCTGCACGAGGTGGAAATATTGGACCAACGGGATTTATTTTGGTTGGTTGGGACAACATTTAGTCTCGCACGATGGATGAATCTCCAATCTTTGAAGCTGATGTTAAGGCCAGTGTAAGCCCAAGAGGAACCATTGTAAAAGCGGTCAGCGACAAGGGCTCTGGCAACCTTGCCTTGGTCAGGAAGAGAGGTGAGTTTCTCGGCAGCATGACTTTGCAAGGGGTGGTGAAGGAAACTACAGCAAGATTTTGCCTGGATGAGACCCCTATCGAGGGAAGCGATAGATGGAGCGCCGTTGTCAGGAACAGAGAAAGACACTTTCTGGTGACGACAAGATGATCGGGCCCGAGTTCAAATGGATTGCTTGCGATAGCGAATCTTGTTGGGATGTAAGTTACCACAAGTGGAGCCAGAAAGGAATTCATAGATGAGGGAAGGAGAAGGGTTGTCTTGAGCAGCAAAGCGGACAGATTGGTGTAACTCGGCTTTGGCAATGTGGGAAACAAAGGTGTCAGAAGAGGATAGCATCTTCAAAGCTTGAACGATGACTTGAACATCAACTTCAGCGAGTTGATCGTGAAAAGCAAGACCACCAACACTCCTGGAGGCGAAGATAAAGTGGGATGTGGCTCGGAGCGGTAAGTTGCATGCGGAGCGAACTACCTCAATCAATTTCTTCCGATAATTGATGAGAGAGCGTTTGAGGGGGTTGCCAGCACGGAGAACGTATGTAAGACAAGGTTGAATGAAGGTTCGTATAGCATCAAGCTTCTGCCATGGCGCTAGGAGGGAGGAGTTGATCTTATCAAGGTCGTTGCAAAGGTGATCAACGAGAGTGTGAAGATCAGAGACGTCTCGGATAACACCAATAGGAATGCCAAGATAACGATAATGTTCGTGCTGGAGGAGAGCAGAGATGGTTTTGCCTTGGACGAGGTAATCGATGGCAGCAACATTCGACTTGGTGAGAGTCAACGAGGCACATTTGTCTGGACGGAATTCAAGTCCAAGAAGAGTAGCCGAGGAGCTGGCAGCATCAAGGAGATGTTGAAGATCATCAGACTTTCGAGAGATGATGACGAGATCGTCAGCGTACGCCAGAACAGAGATTGGGGCACCATGATGTTTAGCTGGGCCATTTCGCAGAGATTCAGCTTTCGCAGTGACGGAACGGAGGATTAGCTCGATGGATAGATTGAAGAGGATGGGAGATAGAGGGCAACCTTGTTTAACGCCAGCCAAAATGGGGATAGGAGGAGTGGTTCCAGCTGGAGTACGGACTTCAGTGGAAGCATTGGTGTACACATTGCCAATAAGATCAATGATGGATTGAGGAATACCAATGTGAGATAGAGTTGTGGCGATGACACCATGGGGAACACTACCAAACGCATTGCGGAGGTCCAACCAGGAAATGCAAAGATTTCTATTGAGACGTTGAGCATCGGCGACCAAAGATTGGAGAATGAAAGTGTGTTCATAGCAACCTTCGGAAGGACGTGCACTCTTCTGGGAAGGAGACATGAGGTCATTGGATATGGAGTAAGACACCAAACGATTGGCCAAAATACTCATGAGGAGTTTGTAGATGCAACTCATCAGGGCAATGGGACGAAAGTTGAACACATCATCGGAGGAACCTTTTTTGTGGATGAGGACTGTGGTAGAAGTTTTCCAGGAGGCAGGCACATCGCATTCGGATAAACATCTGGCAAAGATGAGTGAAAGGATTTCCCCTTTGGGATCAACAGCTTTATGGTGGCGATATTCGACTTTGTCAGAACCAGGGGCGGAGTTGGATAGAGAACGGAGTTTCGTAGTAATTTCTGCTGGAGTAGGGTTAGCTGTAAGACTGTCACCAGTGGGGCCAGATGGGACAAACTCTTCAAGCTTCTGTTTGATGAGTTCAGGATTGCAATCTTTCTTGTCGAAGACTTTAGTAAAGAAGGCGTTTGCTTCATCGGCTGTGCCAGTAAAGGAAGGCGAGTTGTTGTTAAGAACCTGTCGAGCAGCACGCTTCTTAGAAATTCTGTAGAGACTTTGGATCCTACGGGCGAGAATCGGATTGAACTCAAGGCGACGACGGTTGTTGGAAGGAGCACGGGCGGCTGGACGGTCAGGACGACGAGGAGTGGGTCTGGATTTTTTGGAGGTTAAGACACTGGTCTTGAGGACATCGTCGGCAAAGTCAGAGCATTTAGAGGAGAAATCTTGCCAGGAGGAGTCCGCTGAGAAGACGGGAGACCATCTGTTCTGAAAATCAACTACACCGACATTTGAGTTGCTAGGGAGGTGAATAGGAGACGAACCATCCGTAGGAACAACAGGGGGGTCAACAATGATGGTGGGGTTAGGATCAGTCAAAGGTGAAGCAGGAGGTATAAGCTGGGTCATTGGCGACAATGGGATGGGCTCGGGAGAAACAGGTGGCAACGTTTCCGTAGAAGCTTGATGTTGCTGGGAAAATTGGGAGATGGGTGGAAGGGGAGATAATGGAGAAGGGACAATGAAGGCACTGTCATCGTTGGAGAGGGCAGGCTTGGACGGCAACGGCGAGTCTGGATCACTAGGCGGACTAGAGGGTCCTTCTTCGACATAGTTACTTGGACGAAGTCTAGTCGAGCGGCGAAGAGGAGGCGGCGGAGACGAGTCTCAGTGAGATTCGGAGAGGGCGACTTCGGCTGGTTGTTGAGAGACATTTGGTAGATCTTGAGAGACCAAATTAATTTCTGATCTAATAGGCGACGAACTAGAACTGGGATGGCGGAATTTAGACGATTTTTTTTTAGAAATACCATGTTGTCGCAGGCAGTGGACGCTGACGGCTTGGGCGTTTGGAAAATCAAGTTTGCAAATAGAGCAATGGCCAGTGGCGACGAGAAGCGTTGTAAGATGAACGGATTGGAAATGACGCTTGAAATTGGGGAAATTCACAATAATGTTTTCACAAATGCAACAATAAAATTTCTTTCCTTCAGGGTAAGAACGGACAACCGACACGGATTGAACAGACAGATCTTTAACCCAATGACGTTTGGTACGATGAACACTTAGACCAGCTTGCGAAGAGGAGGAAAACTTGCAATTGAGGCAGCGAACTTGTTTGGAACAGTAATCTGAATCGGACGACATTGATGTGCATAAGGGGGAAACCCCGCTTCGGCTGAAAGTTGAATTGTCAAGGAATTGTCAGTAACGAAACCTTGACAACGAACAAAAAAGGGAAATCCCCAATACGCTACGAACTGAAAAACCGGATAAAAACCAAACCAATAGCACATATCCTTTCAAAAGATGATCAAAATGTAGAGAAAAGTCAAGCGATGAACTTGATATCAATAAAAGGGTGGTACCCGGTGTAGAAACTTAAAAGGACAAAATATATAGATGAAAATAAACCAGCCGGCTGAGGCGCGGAACAAAGTTGACGATAATTTAAAAACCAGTAACTGGAAACTGCGAGAATATAACGAGTGGATAGAACAGATCCAAGCAATTAATATAATATAAAACTTGGCCCAAAGGAGACGTCCTAAGACAGGTAAATTCAAAAATTCACTGTTGCTAGGCGACGAGACAACAGACAGGCTAAGACCAACGGTCAAAAAGAAATTCATGAATAATTCAAAACCTACTGTTCAGATATGAATAAAACTTGGATAGCAGGCTATAAAGGACCAAATTAAACAGTAGCTGTATAAATGGCAAGCGATTTAAAAATAACAAAAGGAGAATATATGATGAAAACCAAGCGAAGATTTCGACGTATATATATAGCGAGACAGTTGATATTGATAAATATTTGACGGTTATACGGCACAATACAAACTTGTGTAAAATTCAAAATATAAAAGATGAGGATCAACCAAAATAGTAGGCTCAGATTCCAGCCGTTGGGTCTCGGTACGCCCGCGATCCCTCGCCCAACCAACGGCTGGGCGCATCGGCTTTATTCCTTGTCCGTGACGTAATGGGTTAATATTTAAATAATTTACAATTATGCAAATAACACTAAGGACCATCTCTCTTCTTTATTGATTAAAAACTGCCAGTGGGATGTACAGTGCACACATTTTGTCAATAAAACTGATGATCGAAAATATTTTACGCCTGCTAGTTGTAGCAAGACAAGTATTGGGTGAAGATTACGTCAATAGAGCGAGTACGACGATCTTGATATTCTGATCACAGACTCGTTTGCCTTCGACGAGTGGAAAAGATTAAAAGCGAAAGACTTTCAGGAGTTATAGCATTTCTCTTCAAGGCGTAAAGCATGTATAATTTATTATCAGTTGAACGCGTGATTTTATCACAATTCATGAAGTTTTGACATTTGCTGGCGAGAATGTTTTGCTGCACTCTTCTATTTATATCATGCAGTGGGCCGTTGGCCAATCATATTCAAGTGGTTCCACGGTCAATTCAGATTTCAAATGAGATCATCAACATTTTTTTTCTTTCCCATCAGCGGCTCGCTACAAATTTACTTTGAGAAGCAGCTAAATTTTGTCATAAAACTAGCCGTGTGTTACGCTAAACTCGTTATATCTAACAATTTTTGTCGTTAATATTTTATTCATATTTTATTCACGGATTCGACTGTGATAGTATGATAATCAATCACTTGTGTGTGAACTGTTGAATATGGAAGATTTTACACTTATTCTAATGCGATTCCAAACGTAAAGTAATCTAATCTAACCTCCCCTGCATGAATATATATCATGGCTTGCATGAATCTTGCGGTTTAAATCAGATTGGTGTATTAAACTACTAACAGGCATTCAGAATTCAATAACAGTTTGTGTCCTCTTTGTGGAATGCTATTTTCTTTCCAAGGAAAGCCAGAGTTATCGACTGCCAACAAACGTCAAAATTTTGTGATAAAATTATATCGAAGTTTCGCTAATCGTACTTATCGAAGCAAATAATTATTTACGTTTCGTCATTTACGAGTGAAATTTATTCCCCCCAAAATTTGGGGGGCTGACATATGATTGGTCGATTTCAACAATGATGAAGCCGATGCGCCCAGCCGTTGGTTGGGCGAGGGATCGCGGGCGCACCGAGACCCAACGGCTGGAATCTGAGCCTACCAAAATAGTACCAATAAAATAATGAGACAATGGCAACAAAACTGGTATGAATAACCAAACTGCAGAGTCAGGATTGACGGAGAAAATTCAAATATAGCTGTTGCTAGGAGACATCAAGTGAGACAAAACAAATCCAACGGTCAAATACGAAATGACAAATAATTCAAAATTGATTACACCAACAGAAGTGAAACTTGTACAACAGGATAGGAATACCAAAACCAAACGAACTGTAAAATTAGGGCTCACCAAATAATCGTGACACGAAGAAACAATACTTGTACAAAATCACGAACTACAGATACGCCACAGGCCAAACGGTCAAATAGATAATCCAAAAATATAGTCCCGGAAAATAATCAATCGATCCAGAACTTGACGCAGAATGTTCACGAAATACTTAGCAAACCAACAATCCAAAATTTACATAATGGGGACCAATTATTAAAACCAACGAAGCAGAAATAAACAGAGCTAAAGAGACACGTACTTGACACCTGACACTACCACTACACTACACTACACTACACTACACTGCACTGCACTGCACTGCACTGCACTGCACTGCACTGCACTGCACTGCACTGCACTGCACTGCACTGCACTGCACTTCACTTCACTTCACTTCACTTCACTTCACTTCACTTCACTTCACTTCACTTCACTTCACTTCACTTCACTTCACTACACTACACTACACTACACTACACTACACTACACTACACTACACTACACTACACTACACTACACTACACTACACTACACTACACTACACTACACTACACGAGAGAAGGTGGAAGCTATCATGTGCATGGTAATTGTAAAAAGTTCATAATGGTTCTCCTTTACATCAGCTAAATAAAATTTGTGATTACAATGGTTTTCGTGTATATATTTTGATAAAACTTGTATAATGGTTTTTCTTCTTATTTTGATAAAACTCTTGACTATATATATAATAGTCCTCCTTCATATGCATGATAAAAAAACTTATGACTATAATGGTTCTCCTTCAAATTTTGATAAAACTTGTGACTATAATGGTATTCCTTCATAATATTTAAATAAAACTTGTGACTTTCATATTTTAATAAAACTTGTGCGTGACTAAAAAGGTTCCCCGTCAAATTTTAATAAACTTGTAACTATAATGATTGTCCTTCATATTTTGATAAAAACTTGTAACTGATAATGGTTCTCCTTCATATATTTATATGAAGTGACTAAAATAATATATTTATATGAAGTGAATAAAATTTGTGACTATAAGCGTTCTCCGTCAAATTTTAATAAAACTTGTGACTATAATGGTTTTCCTTAATTAATATTTTAATAAAACTTGAAACTATAATGGTTCGATCAACTTCGTGTATTTTAAAAAAAATTGTGACTATAAGGGTTCTCCGTCAAATTTTAATTAAACTTGAGACGATAATGGTTTTGCTTCATATTTTCATAAACCTTGTAACTATAATGGTTCTCCTTCATATTTTAATAAAACTTGTGACAATAATGGTTTATTGGTATTCCTTCATATTTTATTAAAACGTGTGACTATAATTATTCTCCTTCATATGTCAATAAAACTTGTGACTATAATGGTTTTCTTTGGTATTTGGAAAAAAAACTTGCGACTTTTGGTTCTCCAATCCCGGCTGATGTTTTGATAACATCTAGGTCGGCAGGTTATATTTTAACAGCTTTGATAAAATATAGAGTACTGAATAAGAGTTTCTTCAGGTTATATATTTTTTGAAAGCTTGCACGTTTTCGGCAAAAATGTTTTCTATTCAAGACAGTAGGTCACAAGCCGAGTCCCCTATCATGTGTCATGCACGCCAGATGTTCCCATCTTGGCTCGGCAAACAAAACATTTGATGACTCTGTATGCGTACAAAACTACGATTACAGCAATATATCTGGTTACCTGAACGTTAGCCTGATCAGTTATCAGACAGTATCAGACAGTACGTTGTCGTCGCTGCCTTAAGTTCCTGGGTGGTGCGTTCGGCCGCGTCTAATGGACTTCACGAATATCATGTTCTGTCAGCGTGTACAATTTCACTTTAGTATAATATAATGAAGCAATCAGCCAAAGCAGCGCTGTTTTTAAATATTAATGATGTGAAACAAAAGACTTGTGTACTTTCAGGATATCATAATATAAATTGCAGCTCAAATGAGTAAAATGACAATATCTTGTGAAGTTTTGTGTAATAAACCAGTCTATAGCTAAACGTTTGATGAAGAGAAATTTTAATAGACGTTTATACAACGGTCAATCCGTCAATGTCTGGCGTTCTCAAGGACATTTTCCCACGTTCCTAAGACTACAATTAACAATAGTTCTTATTTGACAATATTCGATTTTTAGCCTGAAAGTTGCTTATCATATAGAAAAGGGTGGATCATCGAGTTTGAATACAGTTCGGGAATAATCTATACAAGGTAAACGCACTAATAGCTAATGGTCGGCTGCACGGTTAGCGCGATAAGCCAGCCGGCGGTATAACCTCGTATTAATCGAAGTGCGATCAGTAGGCGAAATTATCAGACCGAGGTCTTTTACATAAAAAAACACAGATCTGATAATTTTCCCGTAATGAAGCTTCCCGAGGTTAATAAGAGGTTTATTGTATAGATTTTTAAAAGACATGCAATGCATATACGTATAGCGTGACAGAATCCATATTTTCAATGTTAGTAAATCTCACTTTCACATTGTTCATTGTACGTGATTTAAGGTATAATTTACTGAATTTTCTAACGTTTGGGGTTTTGAAAGTTTCCTTTCATTAGTCTTTTTGTAAACAAAATGTCATGACGAAATTCGTAATCCAGATCGATATTTCTTGAGTACAGACCGAATAAGCGAGGTGAATAAGTAGTTCATTATATATGATCACAAATCTTGGAAACGTTCATAATGAACTAAAAACCAAAACCGGGCTCACGCGATTGATTAGGATCGTACTGTGGTTTTGAAACTTGCATAAATTAAATTTACAAAGAAGAATTGGTTTAGTTTAGTTTAGATTTAAAGGAATCAAATCTCCTTTTGCGGCCGAGGAAAGAGTTTCGTTACACGAGTCAGCCTGGTTAGCCGGGCGGGCTAGCCCGCTCATGTAACAGCCCCTTACCCTTATAAATGCTCTCCAGTTGTTTGTAATATAGTAATTTTACTTTATTTCATGAATCAGCCTCTTTGACACCTGTTGATACAGATAACTCTACGTTTAAAATTATACCCATTTACACCAAATGAATAATATGTGTATGATAAGTCGTACGTGGTGTAGTGCAGATTGTGCATGACTAAAGGCCCTGTTAAATCTCCCATGTTTAATATCTCATATTGTTTCTCCTTGTTGTGTTTACATGAAGAAGATTGAGAGTTTTCGATCTGATCGAAACGAAAGGCTGAAGTCAATCCACGCAGTCGAGTGGATTGACTTGAGATTCAAGCAAGGATCGACTTGAATGTCTCCAATCTGATTCATATAAACACAGTTTGACAGTTGAAAATGACTTGATTTGGTGCGTGTCGTGCTAAATGGCAGACATTGAGGGAACTACAGAAAATAATGTTTCAAAACCGAAAACAATGTTCCAAGCAGATCGGATTATCTAAAACATGTGCCCGGATTGACGTTTTTCGATCGGATTGAACTGTCAATCCGCTTCATGTAAACAGGTATACATCTCATATATGCAAGCGCTACCACTAATTAAAAGCACAATATGTGATTTTTAAAAGCACAATATATGACCTTAGCTCCCCATCCGAATTTCAGTTGCTCTATGGCTGTTAGAACATGTAATATAATCGGTCATTGTAAGGTTGCAGGTTCGAACTCTGTCTGGGGCTCAAAAGTTTTTCTGGGTAGTTGAGCTTGACGAACGTCTACCGAACGTCTGTTATGATGTATTGCATACAGCGGATACAAATCATTTCTCTAATTATGTAGATTTTGGATAGGATGTCGGCGAAACTGTTATTCTAATCGCGTAGTATAAGACCCAATTTTAATTTCTAAACCCCGATTAGAAAATAAGAAATAGTCCATTTAGTAAACTATTTTTAGACTTTTTCAAGGCTCATAATTTGTATAGACCCCTTGCACTTGTTATTTGCTTGGTGGAAGACGAATCTTTTCAAGAATTTCTAATAAAATAAGAAATAGACAAATTCTAAAGAACTCAAGTACCTGAAGAACGAGAATCAATAGAAACACTATATAGAAGACATCCGAGACTGAATACCTCCGCGAGCGAGTTATTACAGATCCTTATATGATCAAGTCGGTTTTCTTTGACATACCGCGGTTTATATACAGGTTATAAATTTCTCAACGTTATATTAACCTCGCAATAACAATAGAACCTCGTCCGACAAGCTTTTTCCTATTTAATTCTTTAGGAAACCTCCTTGATCATTATCGCCCTCGTGTTATATATCGCTAATAAACTTTGGGTTAGGTACTTAACCTACCCTTAAAGTGAAACGAGTCATCCGGCTATAACCAGGCTAGCTCACAAGACCAGCACATATTTGAAATGCTCGATTGTACTAACAGACATTATGCAAAAAAGTTTCCATAATATATTTTTTTCCACACGGAAAATCTTGCGGTCAGATTACTATGAAATTCTCATCTAATTCTCAACCAAAATTTAATGGATTTTAGCTAGGCCTGTGGCAAACGTTTCCACAAAGTTATATCAAACCACTTTTTGAGAGGTTAAAACATAACCTCCAGTTATAAATGATAATTTAAACCCAATTCCCCTTTCTTAATAATGTAGGTGAACATATACCTGTAGTTTGTATACATGGTATTCTAAGTACGGTCTACTTAGCGGCTTATAGATTAAAACAAGTTTAGTTACATTGACCGTGACACAAGTTTAGCCACATTGCATGTTTTTATTAGAACCCACGCGACTGTATTTGTTTGTTTATATATATGATTTGTCTTTCATAAACTTAATTCGACTCGAATTCTGATCTAAACTCGAAGTTACACGTTCACCCCCTAAAAATTATATGCATTAAAAAGTAGTTACCCACAGTTTAATATATCACATGGCAAATGTGTTACAGTAGCTTCTCAGCAGCGTTTGTCGATTGCAACGCATGTTGTTTTATACACAACGCATATTTTTTTAGACAGATCATTGTAATTGTCACCTGTAGCAACGTCTGGCATTCCACCTGAAACGTCAATTGAGAACGCAATTGTTGTATGTAGTAATGACACAACAACTTTTGCGGCTAAACGATAGCTGAGCCGTTGTAAGATTAACATATTTTTCTATCAAGGCCATACTTATATACGATAGCTTATAACGTCTATGAGTTAGTGTGAATGCTTATAGAAGACGTCTCTACTCTTTCTATGTCACTTGACTGGCCCTTTGGCTTTGTACAAAATACAAAAAAAGTTTGTGGTTCAGCTGCCGGCCGGCCAACACATTGTTCATTCGTAAAAAAAATGGCAAATTATTGTTTCACCTGGTGTTTGAAACATAAACACGAATTATTACCCTCACGTACGGTAATCGTTAGTTTGCGAATAAACTTAACGTTCAGAGAGCTCTGACGCTCAAAATATTCCGAACAGATGCCGACGAATATGGTGTGCCAAATATAAGCGACACTTGACCAACCATACTCTGAAAAAAAGACACTGCATTTAGAGTAATTATGATCCCACTCGATGATAATTGACAATCAGTAACTTAGACTGGACATTCACACATGGTGAATGTACACCGAGCAATAACAGCGGGGAAATATTGTCTGCGAATGCGTAAGCGGTCTGCCAGATGTAGAGCTTTCGCGGGTTATCCAAAGAGAATTCAAATGTAAACACATACGCTTAGGAAAACCTTTGCTATTTAATATCGTTATTTTTCTGCCTTCTAAATTGTGTGGGTGTTTTGACAAAAGCTACATGCATTGTTCACAAAAGAAATAATAAATAAAATTGCATGAATACTCCGGAACACTGTGCAGGAACATTCCGAAATGGAGCGAATTCCACACATCTTGATCAAATAAGAAGGCGACCAACTGGAGATCAAATAAGATAGCGGACCAACTTAGTTCGATTATCCCAATACTGACTGTTTTCCAATTCAGCGTTAGAACAACTTGAACATGAACTCAAGGCAAAATTATGATAACATGAAAAGTCTCTAAATTTACTTCAAAAACGCAATAATTCATGAAGAAAACACAAAGGAAAATCATGACCGTGACGTGTCTCTATATATGTGATAGAGACACGCTCGCTAATTTCGATGAACTTTTTCTTCGATTTTACGGCTCAGACAACTTCAATTTTCAAAATTGATTTGATATGAGCTTTTATTATATGGATAGTTTTTGAAGCCAGTACGTGTTTTATCAGATCTAAAACACTCGGCTATCGCCTCGTGTTTTAAATCTGATAAAACACTCCGAGCAGTTATTAGCTTCATATCAGGATCGGAAATACGTGTTTGCATACACTGGTGTATTGTAGGTACCAAGGTCCGAAGCCGCCATTGTGAAAACAACAACACCGACGTCGAAAGTTGGGGCAACCAGAACACTTCAGGACAATCACGCGTTACCGTGTTCCGGTGCACTCCATTACGGTTCTGAAATCCGGAGTACCCCCAACAGGAAAAGGAGCAGCCCCCTGCTGTTCCGAACAATATCTACATGTACAATCTAAATTAGTTTTAACCTAATTTGAATATAAATATATATGTAATATATCCAACACGGGTCAGTGTTCTTCCTCCGATTTCTAAATACAGCCAAGCAGGTTGAAAATACGAGGCGAAGCCGAGTTTTTTTAACCAGCTTGGCTGTATTTAGACATCGGAGGATGAACACTGACGAGTGTTGGATATAGCTTCTCAAACGAATCAATATTTTAAGAGAAAATCGACTTCAAAGTTTGCTAAATTTGACCGTAATCTTCCTCCATTTCTAAATACTTATTAAATATTTATTTCTTTTGAATTTCCCTCATGAATTATTAATGAGTTTGAGAAATATATATATAACTTCGAAGTCCTCGACGATAGAATTATACGTTGGATCTTCCTATAGCTGTGACTAACAACAACGTTAAAATTCTAGATTATCTCAAGTTTGTAATGTTTTGTCGACGCCGATGGACAACCGTTGTTGTTGTCTTTTATGGTTTTTCCGCGAGTCTTGTTAATCTCGTGGGCGAAATAGATGGAAAAGAGGTAGGCATCTTTTGATAGTAGCTGTTTAGTTGTATAGAATAACGGAAACGTCTTTTAAATATTCGATCACGTAAAGTGGTTATAGCTATGTATATATATATATATATATATATATATAATTCCTAGCAAGTATATCCAACTACATCGATCATTTAGCACAAATCCTATATTATCTTATAGTATGTCAAAACTGTGCATCTGTAAAACAACTTCAATTCAAAGTTCCGACGTTCAACAAAGCAATGGCTTATAGTTTATAAAGCCTGGCGGACACGTTACGATTTTAGTCGGCCGATTTCTATCAGCTGGTCAACCGATAAAAAGCGGTGTTTGTACCATAAATGTGTGCCAGTAACATGTAAAATCTCACATCTTTAGCAATTCCACCATTTTTACGATCATCAAATTAAATCATTTTAGGAAGAATAATGTAAAGTGATCAGTAAACGATAAAAAATGGTAATCGCCACAAGCGGTATCAGTGATGCGATATTTTGACCGATATTTAGTAGGACAATATCAAACCAGTTTGATATTTTACGACGAAAATCGGACGACTAAAATCGCTCTGAAATAAATCGACTAAAATAACGATTTTGATTGTAAGCTCTAAACTTTAGTCGGCCGATAATAGACCCTGTAGCACTGAATGAAATTTTCATCGATGATTCACTCTATTGAACTAGATCAGCCGTAGACGTCATGTGGAAAGGGTCTGTACTTCAGTGGATTAAACGTTGAAGCGTTAGAAGAGTTAGCGCCAAACCGAGTGGAGTATAGCAGAGATTTATACAACAAAGTAAAAAAGTAGTCGAAAATGCACAAAACGAACAGAAGTTTGCAAAAAGAAAAAGGCAGAAAACCGACAATCGATTCCAAGAAGAATACTCATCCCAATTTAAATACACAAAAGAACTATATATTAGCTTATAATCACACTAGGGTAGCTTGGTGTAATGTAGCGCTATATATAGTAGACATAACACTTCAGTGTTTTAATACTAATGTTTTATGCCGTTATTTATCTAATGAGTTATTCGCGAGTACTTGAATAGACGGCCATTGGCTTTCATGCTGCTCTGGCAGATATCATAATTATACATGGCCCAGCTGGCGTCTTAGGATGCGTACTTAACCGAGAGACCCTTTCAATATTAGAATAGTGATGTCATTTTGTGAATATTCCTTTTGATTTGGTGAGCAACATAATAATAAACCACTATATAAGCGACCTGTTAATTTCAAGGAGTTATTTTATACCCATGAAGGGAGTAAAAATAACTCTCTTTGGAAGAGTAAGAATTTCAGAGTTGTTTTGACTCCAACTGATGAGTTACTTTTCATTAAATTTAATCTTGAATGATGGAGCTGAATTTAACTCCAAATGAAGCATGTTGGTTTAACCATAGTTCATAGAAAATATACATGGTTTGGGAAGCTCAACAAAAGTCATTGTTTTATGTTTTTGTCCAGGTTTATGGAAATGTTTGCACTTTCACGGTTACTGAACATATTGTGTTTTCTGCGCAACGTTTGGGTTCAATCGCTCAACCGAACTGTTTAAATATTAATAAACCTAAAACAAAGGATTTGGCACCTTCATGTACCTTTCAACATCAATCGTAGCTTGATTGTTAACCGCTTTGAAGTTTGCTGGGTTTCCAAACCATGTATATTTCCTATTAACTACGGTTTAACTTTGAGTTCAGAACTCGATACGTGCTTCCTAAGCGGTGCGTTGTATAAAAGAAATTTCTAATTTTAATGAGAGTTATATATGGTGCATTGACGGCATTGTATAAGAGTTTCGTCCTTGTTTGACATTACCTGGAGCAAACTGGAGGATAATTAACTGTCTTGCCTTGCTATACTCTTGTTGATTTTTTAGCGTAATATTAAAATCAAAATAACGAATCATTCATGGTCACGGACGTTCGGTCTGTCTAGACTCTGGCAGTGTTTCAGTTGTGAATAGATTTCCAGAGTAGTCCTTTTACTCGAGCTTTTACTCTGATGAAGAATTGAAAGGCGCCGCTGGAAACGGCAATATTAGTTTATTTTATTTCAAATTTCAATAACTTAAAACGTCGTTTAATAATTTGACCTTTTACTTCGATGAAGGGTTTTCTTCGATACGTCGGTATTTTATTGCTTTTAATCAAGACAGTCGTTTATTCACTGGAAAAATCAACGTCCTTCCATACTATGTAAATAGTATGTATCTTGTTTGTAAATAGACTGTAAATTGCATTTACAAACAAAGTGCACTTTGACATACTATGTAAACTGGTGTCAAACTTTGTAAATTGCTTGTAAATTGTTTGTAAACACAGAAAGCCTTTCGTTACTTGTTTGTAAATACTTTGTAAATTACTAGAAACTCATTGTAAATACTTTGTAAATTGCTAGGAACTTCCTTGTAAATACTTTGTAAATTACTGGTAACTTGTTGTAAATACTTTGTAAATTACTAGGAAATTGTTTGTAAATACTTTGTAAATTACTAGGACCTTGTTTGTAAATAGTTTGTAAATTACTAGGACCTTGTTTGTAAATAGTTTGTAAATTACTAGGACATTGTTTGTAAATACTTTGTAAATTACTTGGACCTTGTTTGTAAATAGTTTGTAAATTACTAGGACCTTGTTTGTAAATAGTTTGTAAATTACTAGGACATTGTTTGTAAATAGTTTGTAAATTACTAGGACCTTGTTTGTAAATAGTTTGTAAATTACTAGGACATTGTTTGTAAATACTTTGTAAATTACTAGGACCTTGTTTGTAAATAGTTTGTAAATTTCTAGGACATTGTTTGTAAATTGTTTGTAAATTACTAGGACCTTGTTTGTAAATAGTTTGTAAATTTCTAGGACCTTGTTTGTAAATAGTGTGTAAATTTCTAGGCCCTTGTTTGTAAATACTTTGTAAATTACTAGGAAATTGTCGGACTTACTCTAGTTAAGAGAAGCCATTTTTACATTTAACAGAGTTTGGACTTAAATATGGTTGGTAAATATCACCACAACACGGCATGTAAAAGTCAAACTGTTTATTCTAAATTACAAGAAGTGCTAACAGATTTCTTTTACTTAATATATCTAAAACAGTACAGTACTTTCTGCTTATCATCACTTCTCTGATGATAGGAAACATGTTAATAAATAAGCAATATGTTAGCACTCGTCGTTTTTGCACTACAATATATTTAGTCAGACTAATTGTCTATAAAATGTTCTTAAATTAACAAAAACTACAAGCAAGATAAAATGTTGGTATATAGAAACAACTACAATGTAATATAATGATAATAAATTATGAACATGATTAGTACCTTTACATGTTAGCCTAAGAGAAATTCAAGGACTTTTCAAGGCTGTATATCGCAAAATTCAAGGACCAAAAGAAGGGTTGGAAAGCAGTGGAATCACATTCTGATGTTCTCAGCCACTTGCAAGGATTTAAATTAGCCTTGAATGCAAGTGCTTCATACATGTAAATATCAAACTTGACCAGATCCTGACAAAATTATATTTCGGAAAATGCCAAAAAAACAAATTATGGAAGATTAAAGATTTTTCATAATTTCAAGCACTTTTAAGTCTTTGATTTTCTATATTGAATTTTAATTACTAGCAGTTGTGTTGGTCATACATAGTAAAATGAAAAATATATATTTGCATTAAATTGCCTGGCAAATTTAGAAATCTCCCCTTGTTTTAGGGAATTTAAAAATCAAATTTCTGGTCAGAACAAAATAGGTGATCATGGTACAGTAATACAGCTATTACATAAAATGATTAGCAGTTATAAAGATTTCAAATTCTCGAAACTGATGGCCTTCTCTTCATCTATTCTTAAATTTTTTTTGAATCAAACAAATGTCACCCAAGAACATCACAAAGATAATCTTTTGTTGATGTTTTTGCAACAGCAATCTTGTGCTTCTTGCACTCTTCTTTAAGTGTCTTCATCTGAATACTTTTTTTTTGTTTTACCCCCATATGGAAGAGAGTAATTATTGTAACCTGGGATTGATTAATCTGCAATTAAATACAAAAAATGATATGAATATATATATAAATACAGTGTTGGTCAATCCATTCCTGCAAAACAAACTACGTTAACGAGTAATTTGCCTTGTAGTAGTCAATTAGGGTCAAGAAAAATTTGCTTACCAATCCAATATTCAACATTTCATTTTGGTTTCTTTCAATATTATCCTGTCTTTTCTTTAGAAATTCATTCTCAAATATAACGGATGTATATAAAAATGTAATTAGATGTGTCAATTTCAAGTGTCGAATAGGAACTACATGCACATTAAGGATTGACCTGACAATGCTTACCATGGTTCACTTTGGCAGTACAATATTCGTAAACTGTTCTTATTGTCCATGTACATACACGTGTATACTTTCATAGAAGCATTAGTCAGTCTGGACAAGCCAAAAAATTGCACCATTCTTACCATTTTACATTCATCATCCACTGCAGAATATATGTTGCCTTCATCCAATTTGGACCACTTCCTCATGCAGCCACCTGTCAGGTTGCTAATCATCCTAAAATTACAAAAAGCCAAAATATAAATTAAAATAAAGGTTTAAGTGGGAAGCACAGATAAAAGTGTGGTAAATACATATGGCTGGTCTAAATTGCAGCCTGCAAACTGGAAAATTAAGACCAGCAAACAAATGATACTGTAGATAATGTGAGACTGTAATAGAATTCTTGGTTATAGTTGACCAAAATCTGTCGCTTAATAGAACTGTTTAACATATTTGTGCAACATATGCAAATAGGCACCACATATTTTTTATTCATATGCTGTTTTATTCACATTTCTTTTTTCTTGATATTTAGCATTGGTTAATTCATGAGCAATTAAAATCTTTCCATGGTTAAACCAATGTTTTAAACAAAAAAATCCATGTGAAATTAGGTTGCCTGAAAAGTTTCCAAAGCCAAAATCTACTTCCCAAAGTAAGACTTTGGCTCCTCCAGGCAATCAAGCAACAACTACAGTACAGTAATTTAGAACCCAGCATGGGCTCAATTCTACCTGACCCAGTTATAATAACATATTAAGTAAAATGATTGGTCCCTAACATATAAAAGTGATACCGGTACTCCAGTACCATACAACAAACATACTTAACTATTATAATTCCAGGTGTAATTATAAATTTATAACTATGGAAACTTTTTAGATTCAATTTTTAAAGAAAAAGCTCTACGGTGTGAAAATTCTTGAATAAAGATCTAATAATCTTTCAACACTAGATATTTTGGCTAAAATGTGGTGTCGGCAAAGGCATCTCTAATGAAAATGTGGTTTCATCACTCCAGTATGATTTTACATTACATTGTAAATATTGAATAATATTTATTAATAATGAAGTAATACTGGGCATTTCACTCGATTATATAGCATGTTCTGGGGATTTTTGGTGAAGGAAATTTCGAGTGTAGAATATATACATTTTTATTTTTTTATTTTTTATGGTCGACTTTTGTAAATAAGGGGGTGTATATATATTCAAAATTGCCGCCGTTGTTGATCAACACAAAACAATTTGTCAATTCCAGACTATTTACATACTAACTTTGTGTTCCCGAAAATGCGATTTACAAATTATTTACATACAATATTTACATAGTGTTTACATACTATGTAAATCTTTAAACGCCTATACTTCGTTTGTTATTTTCTACAAACTATTTACAAACTCAGATAGTTTGTAAATAGTTTACATAGTGTGTAAATAGTTTGTAAATCCATTTACAAACTATGTCAATGTCAATTTCCATACTATTCACATAGTATGGAAGGCAGTTGATTTTTCCAGTGATTAAGTTTGTCGTTGAATCTTTGAAATTGTTGGCATAAAATATTTTCTTATCGACAACGTTTGGTTATGAGCGGGATTTCAGCTTGATTGCTGCAGAGCATAAAAATTTGCAATTTCTGATTGGTTAAGCCCTGTGCGGACCTCTGCGAAGACAAACAATTGACAAAAAGTACTGCATGTCTTATATGCATATATGCATTCATATGCTTAAAATATATCTTTCCTCATTATGAAAGTCAGAAAGAGTAAAGTTCCAACCTTCAGGATTTATTTAATGGTGTATTGTAGGACACCTTCAATTAAGGTTGTTATGCATCGCACCTGCAGGAAGAATAAAACTTCCTTTTATCTTTAATTGCACTTCTGCGCCATTGCGGCGTCTTAATAATTGCAGGGATAGCTGATGGAAACTTCTTTAACAAGTGTGCTAGAAAATTAAATGCAAGAATTGAAAAAATTATAAATTGACACAAATATCAGGTGGAATCCAAAGCTATAAAAATCTATGTCGCTACCAAAACAAACTAAGGGGAACCATGTTTCTTCTCACGTTGCAATTTGCTTTAATTACAAATATGTGTAATTTGCTATATGGCAACCGATACCGGAAAATTACAGTAATTTCCATATTTAACTACATATCTGCCTACAGAAACCTGTCGGTAATTTTTTAAATTGATTTTTGCTTAATTTTTATTACTGATCACATCTTAGTCACATTCACATTTAACAAAAATAGTTCACAATAATAGTTTGACATAGATCAACGCTGCTCAGGCTTACAAAATTTTTTCAACGTAACTTAAAACGTTATTACTGTTCATGTCACAATGCTTCGACACCCCTACATATCATGTGTCTTCATCAGGGCTGATCATTGTAAAGAAAGAATCAGTATTTATACCTTATATGGAATTAAACGATGACGACGTTATCTATCAACATATAGGCTTCTAGTAACGGGGCTTTCAGTCTCTAATGGCACTGTGGATTAATAGTGATAATTTTTCAATCATCCCACGCGATCTCATGGCTGGTCATGCGTTGGGTCATGGACAGTAACGGTTTATGTTACATTCAAGATTTTTCGAGCAACAGTAATAGTAATAATAATAATAATAATAATAATAATAATAATAATAATAATAATAATAATAATAATAATAATAATAATAATAATAATAATACATTTATAGAGCGCATATTAGCATAAAAATGTTCATATGCGCTTTTTACAAAAACTATTTAACAACAGAATGTTAATTAAAAGCTCTACTGTAAAAATAAGTCTTTAGTTGTTTTTTAAAAATAGTAAAAGAGCTAATGTTTCTAATAGCAACGGGCAGAGAGTTCCATTATTTTCGAGCAACATATGTGAAAGTTCTTGCACCAATTGTTGGACGGAGTTTACTTGAAGGTGCAGCCAGAAGGAGTTCGTTACTGGAACGGAGGTTGTAGATAGACTGTTCCTTAATAGTAATCAAGCCAGATAAATAGACCGGAGCAAGTCCATGAATGGGCTTGAAAGTAAGAATGAGAATCTTAAAAAGTATTCTAAACCTGATTGGCAGCCAATGCAGATCAGCAAGGACAGAAGTCATATGGGTAAAACGCGGAATTTGCGAAACTAAGCGAGCAGCAGCATTCTGTATACGTTGCAGTTTAGCTATTTGATATGCCGGAAGGCCATAATATAAACTATTACAATAATCTACACGGCTTGTGATCATAGGCGGCGGAACCGGGGGGCTGGGGGGGGGGGGCTAAAGCCCCCCAACTTTGTAAAAGTGGAAAAAAGGGGGGGGCTGAGCCCCCCTACCTTTGCGCCGTAGGTGAGGGTGATTATACGTTGAATATTTATACATCTTCGATATACAGCATTTTGAAAATTCCATATCACTGCAGGGTGACAATCCTGGTGAAAATCGTAAGAAAAATCGTGCCGTGTGATAGCTCAAAACTCATTTCATGAAATACTCCACGTATTAGCATTTGATGACTGCTGACCAGAAGTATTATGAATGAGCCATATCGAAATGCCAAGAATTAGGAAAGGCCGAAAAAAATGAAGAATAATGAAAACAATTGTTGTGGGCGGTAAAGGTTTTATAACGTTTAGGATTCTGTAAAATCTTCCCCCAAAACGCAGGAAATGCCATTTCAGGGACTCTAGATTTCAAAATTTTCCGGACCCCCCGGACTCCCCGGACCCCCCCCCCCCTAGAGGTTTCTCGCGCCTTCCGCGCTCGAAGTTCGGCCTCCCTACTAAACCTATCTTCCGCCGCCTATGCATGGATAAGTGTGGCACAAGATTCTTTTGTTAAAAACTTCCTTATTTTCCTAATATTGTATAAATAATAAAATGAAGATTTACATATCTTCTTAATTTGGGCATCTACGGATAATCTAGAGTCAAAAATAGCGCCAAGATTCGCAACTGAAGAGGAGGGCGTAATGGTAGAATTACCCACGACGAGTTGTTGAACTGACTGCTTTGAAAGTTGTTGCCGTGTACCAATCAATGATCATGAATTCTGTTTTGTTATCATTCATTTTTAGCTTACTTTTCGTCATCCATTCCTGAATATCATTAATGCAGGCTTGCATGGCATCAACTGCTTCACACTGGGTGGTAATATATCCAGGCTTGAAAGAGAGATATAGCTGTGTATCATCTGCATATGCGTGTGCTTGTGGTAGATGTTTATTCACGACACGAAAGAGGTCACTAGCATAAATGATGAAGAGCAACGGTCCAAGACAGGAACCCTGCGGCAGGCCACAAGTAAGATCAAATTTCCGCGACATGCCATCTTTAACAGAGACACGCTGACTGCGGCCAGACAGATACTCAGCAAACCATGACAGGACAGAACCAGAAATATGAAGATTAGACTTAAGGAGGCCTAGTAGTAAGCTATGGTCAATTGTATCAAACGCTGCACTCAGATCTAAAAACACCAACAATATAACATTTTGCTGATTCATATCAAGGAGAATGTCATTGAACACTTTCAGCAGTGCTGTTTCCGTGCTGTGATCTTTACGGTATGATGACTGCAGTGGTGGATATAACTTATTTGTGGTCATATGTTGGTGGAGTTGATTGAATGCTGCTTTTTCTGTAAGTTTGGAAACATAGGCGAGATTACTAACAGGGCGGAGATTAGGAAAATAACTATCCAAATTAGTTTTCTTCAGACGAGGTTGTTCAATAGCTTCTTTCCAAGCATCTGGGAACTGGCTTTGCTGGAGCGACATATTAATCATAGATGTAATTACTGGTACAATTGTATCTTTACAACGAATCAGCAATGTCGTAAGCATAGGATCCAGCAGCATGCATGACTTCTTTGCTGATGAAGAGAGCAAACTAAGAACGTCCTCTTCAGTCAGGAGCTCAAAACGCGTAAACTCTTCAGCTACGTTGTCGGAAACAGCAACAATATCTGTCTCCGGTCCATGGTAAGTATTAATACGGGGCTACGGGTGTTGAGTTCATTACGAATCTTTACGATTTTCTGTATGAAAAAATCCCCAATATCATTTGCGAGTAAGTCATTATCTTGATAGTCAGGAAATGACAGTCGCTGGTCGGTAAACAGGAGACGCTTGGTTGCTTGAAATAACTTGCGGGTATCATGAGAGTGTTATTCGTTGATAAGATTACTGTAAAAATTACGTTTGGCTTCGTTCATCAAAAAACTGGTGTAGTTTTTAGCAGCTTTTAGTAGTAGTGGATCTTGGGGTAATTTAGTCCACCTCCATTTCTTTTCTGCCTTACGCCTTGATCTTTTAGCGTCGTTCATCTCGTCGGAGTACCAAGGAACTCTAGGACGAATAACCATAGTCTTCTTCTTTAAAGGGGCGTGGATATCAAGTAGGTCAGAAAGAACAGAATTATAACAAGCAGCAAGCTCATTAAGGTCTGTAATAGTGGAATTGCACAGTTTCGACGACGCAAGGTCGGAGGAGAGCGCATTGATATCAACAGATTTAAGTTTCCTAAAAGAAAGGGTTTGGGTTGAAATTGGTGGCCGAGGTGCATTGACGTGACAGAGAACAGCCATGTGATCCGAGAAGAGTTGATCAACGTAAGGGATCTCTGTTAATATAGAATCACAAGATCGAGTTATTATCAGGTCGAGTGTGTGACCATGAGTGTGTTTATCCACTTTCACGTGCTGTTCTAGTCCAAGCAAGTCAAGCAGGTCTTGAAATTTCACGGCGTCCATATCTGATGGATCATCCACGTGTATATTAAAGTCACCTGTTATCATAATGGGCTCCCTGCATAAAATTGTAGATTCGAGATAAGCTGCGAAGTCATTAAAAAATGCAGCAACAGTGACAGGATAGGTAGTGGAATAAGGCGGTCTGTATACGACAATGAGTTTAAAGTGAAATGATCTAGACGTGACATCCAATTCCAAATATTCAAAAGAACGATATTCGATCACAGAGGCAACTTTACTGGCTACTATAGTATTCTTAACCAGTACCGCTATTCCACCTCCTTTCCGACCGCATCGCGATTGGTCCAATAGATAGTAGCCGAGTGGAGTACAAGCAATCTTCGCGGCAGTGTCATCCTCACTAAACCACGTTTCAGTTATGGAAATGATATCAGCTTTGCAATCCTGGATGTAATCTAGAAGTTGAGCAGACTTGTTCTTTAGGGAGCGTGCATGGAGAAGACAACTTTTGAGATTCGTAGTTCGAGAAGAATTTGACGCATTATTTCGAGTTTCTGCTGTGATGTTAATGAGATTAGCCACATTAATCCCTTGGGATATTGTACCGCTTTTAAACCACGCGAAGTAATCCGTTCAGTTATCCTACGATTTCTTGATCTTGCAAAGAAACCAGCCCTTGTACCACGAGTTCTAAGTATTCCATGTCCCTTGATGTAAAGATAAACGTTTTTGGGGAGAGTAGATTTTGATCTTAAGCGAAATAGCTCTTGTCTTGAATAGTGAATGGCTCTATTGTTGACAGATAAACTCGAATTCGCTTTACGAACGGTAGTAATTCTAGAGTTGGGTATTTCGTCTTCTGGGCCTGGATTACTTTCCACGTCTAGATGTATTGTTAAATCGATAACGAAGAGCTTGTCTGGGAGCGCCAAAGTTACAAATCCATGTTTAGTATAGACTTGTGGATGGAAATCTTCACGATAAACTTTGATTGAGCACCGATACGCTTCAGCGATACGCTTGTCTTCAAAAAATAAAACGGCTTAGAATCATCGATTTCCACGTCATGAAATAAGATATATTGTACGCTGAGAACGGAAAACTTGCTATACAATTGAACAGGCTTGCTGCTTGAGGAGAAACCCTCCTTGACGAGTAGAAATACAAAAAATATTCGGAGAGCAATTATTGAAACGGCAGCCATTGTGGCGCTCTCACCGTTAAACCGTTAAACTATGTCTGATAATTTGATTTTCATAATTTCCTAAATTCAAATCGCGTTAATAGTTAAAAAAAAAAGTTTTTGTAGTAGGAGGGTATGTAGTTAGCAACCCACGAAAATTTCAGAGAAAATATTGAAAGGTTGCAAAGTTGTAACTTGTCAAATACACCATTTCGGTTAAAAAATTGAGAAAAACGAAGAATGTGGTTAAAATTTTTAAGTCCTATAACCCACAAAAAATTTTCATGTCGTAAAAAACACACTTCAATTTCATTTCGAAAATTGAAATAAAAGAAAATTTCTATATATTTTCCAACCTCCCCCCCCCCCCCCCCCCCTATTGCTAACCTAATTGCTTAGCTTTTGACCTGCATGTTGACTCAGATGCATGAAGGCCTGTTGACTCTGATAAAACGCCTGAGTCAATAGGTCGAACGTGAAGCAATAAATAATAAATTCTGGCTAACGCCAGACGATTTTAGGGCCTGTTTATATGGAGGTGAGTTATGTACCAAGTTACTCGGTACATAACGAATTCTGGGTCGGTGAAATAAGCACTGTTTTTCCCACCGCAGTGTTTATATGAGACAATGAGACAGACGGGTAACTCGCCCTTGCGAGAACTCGGCACTGGCAGCCGGGATCGCGGCAAGACGGGATAAACATTTCCCAATATAAATACGTTTGCACGGGTAACTCGGCATAGCGGTATGAATTTTCTATATTCATTACTTTATGTCACTTTCGTCGCTGATAATTTTCTCAAATATTACAACCCGCCAGGTAACTCGCTTTCATATAAACAGAACGTAAGTTTATCCCGGCAAACGGGGTAACTCGCCTCCATATAAACGCGCCCATACTCGTTAATTGGAAAGTTACCCGGACTAGAAAGGATTAAAGAATTCCATAATATGTACTACACTGTTGAACACAAATATACTGACGCGAAGTTTAGCTATAACTGCATGGCGAAAATGCTCTATATCCAAAGCCGGCCAGCAGGCAAGACAGTAAATACAATTAAAACATGAACATGCTCGTTAATATTTAATACTTGACATTGCCTCGTTTTTTAGAACTTGAACACGACGAGATTGCAAAAAAACACTACCTCCAATAATAATTTTAAAATCATTAATGCCATTGGCCTTGGGGAATGTGCAATTGGGATCATCGCGAATGGCTTGCTTCTGATTGTCATTATTTGCAATCCCTTGAATAACCTTCGAAGGTCAGGCTGGATCACCATCACTAATCTGGCAATGGCAGATTTCCTAACTAGCGTAACAACGATCCCGTTCTGCCGCAAACCAAGTGAAGTTTTCGATCCCAACGATAACAGCCAACTTGACAGAAGGTCGGCCAACGCTTTTCTCTACGTCGGCTACACTGCGTCCTTCTTCATGCTCTTGGTCTTCGCCATAGAAAGATACATAGCTGTCAAATACCCATTACAAGCCAGTAGCATCCTGACGAAAAAACGAGTTTGTCTCACGTGCTTTATATGTTGGATCGCAGCAATAATAATAGGCAGTGTTAGTCTCTACAACGACGAATTAGAACCGTACCAGTTCAAAGTCTGGATTTCGATATTTATTCTCTTGGAAATCGTTGTCGTTTTGCTGGTCGCAATTAAAGTCTTTTTGATAAAGCGAATCCTGGTGGCCAGTCAAGGCTTGGGGACGAGCAACAGAAGGAATGCGCAAAGTAAAGATATCGTAACAACATTGGTAATACTTATCTTTGTCTTATTGGTCACAGCTTTTCCGTATTTCATAGGAAAACAGATAGAAAACATTAGTCGTGATAATTACCCTCAATTACCTCTTGGGCAGATGGCTATTGATTTCCCATACTACTATTTTCCCGTCGCTAACCTAAACTTTATCGTCAATCCATTTATTTACGCATGGCGTCTAGCAGAATACCGCTACGCATTCATTGCGTTTTTCACAGGAAAATTCCACGAAGGAACACAAATAGATAGGTTCCGGACTAATACCAATCCAAGGTCTACAAAGAAGTCCTTTGAAGAGTCAAGACTTTAAAAATCATTCACATCATAATCAGTAGAATTATACATAGTCTGAAAGCCTGAAAAAAGTCTTTGTTCTAGTTTTTGTTCAATTCAGCGAAAGTGGTTACTGAACGCATTGTATTTTCTGTGTAACGAAGCAGTCCTTCAACAGCAGCGTTTGAGGTTAATTTTGTTTAATTAGAATATATGTCCTTTATATATATATATATATACTACCCTCACTACCCTTGTGGAAGTTTGAGCACTCCCACATGCGGTTGTCACCGAAAATTGCATGTGTATATGTATTTGATGAAATTCATTCAGATTGTTCTAAGCTACACTGATGAGCTGTTGTACAGCGAAACACCGTATATATATATACTCTTTAGAGAATGAGTGGCCGTTCTGTATTGGGTATACGCAGACACGAGGCGAACCGACTAAAACGGCTATTAAGTTGGCTAAAACTACATCATGTTAAGAGCTGATAAACCTTCGAGGTAAGGTTTAATAGGCTACGATTATTAAATTAGTGATGTGAGCATGCGCTTTGATTTAGTATTAGTCCCATATTTTATATTCTAAGTGACCTGCCATAAATGGCCGTTCTGATCACCGTCTTTATCTTGTATGAGGACGCTACCAGCGCACTTCACTCAAGATAGTTGAATGCGTCTGTATTTACACTTGCTACAGAACTGATATCAGTATCTGTAAATGTGCTACCGAACTGGTGTTTTATTAAACAGTTCTTTATCACATTTACAGACACTGATATCAGTTCTGTATCGGGGTAAACAGACATTGATTAAACCTTAATTTCTCTTGAATTTTCCTCATGAATTATTAATTATGAATAGACCGTTTTCACTCACGTGATCGGTGACCATTACGGTGGTAAAACAATACGATATATTTGAATAAGAATAGAGTTAAATTCCCATATGATAAAGATGGTACACCAATATGGCCGCCGTGATGTCAGATGAATTTATTCAAGCACGCATGTAGAAGCACATTTAGTATTTTACTCTGGCTAACGCCAGGCGATTTTACCACTGACCTGTATATAACTGGACTGCTTGCTCGTGCCTAAAAATGTCCGAACCAAGATGGCGGAAAACTGGGTCTTTGTCACTGACCTATATATAACTGGACTTCGTGCTCCTATTACCTTTGAGTTAGCCAAAGTGTCCCCAAAACCGTTTTTAAAATGGCCATTTTGCTAATGGTGAATGTCGCTGACCAATACCTAAGAACAGGACTGATGACACATGTTTTTAAAACTGCATTTTCCTCGGCAATAATTCAGTCGAATTATTTTAGCAGACGAGAAACTGGTCAGTTCTTATGTGTTTTAAAATCCGGTAAACGACGAGTTTTCCATCTTCACTTCGTCCGTCTATTTTCCCCGTTGAGACAAGAAAGCCGGACGACAAACTATATCAGACTGGGACAGTGGAAGACCGTCAAAACCCGTCAGTCAGAAAGCTTTCGTCTTCTAATATATAAGAAGACTTTCTTGAGTTATAAATAACAACATTTGGAAAAGGTTGATAAAGACACTCTAATGAGAACTCGGCTGCGCCTCGCTTCTTTACGATTTTCTCGTGATCTTCAGCGATTCTTTATAGAGCTGGCGGCTTCATGAAACAAATTAACAAAATGTTTGTAGATTTCCATGACCATGTGTATTGACAGTCATCTTTATTTTATTGCCAAATGTTCGTGCCGTACGCCGGCCGGAACGTCTTTAATTCAGACTGCTAGAAATTAAGCTACAACAGTAATTGTCTAGGAATTATTGTAGTTCAGAACTACAATAAGACTCTTATCATGAAAACGTTCCAGGCCGCTCAGCAACAAAACCACCGAAATATTTTGTTTACACAAACTCGAGATCATGTTCTACTGATATTCCTATTTGGTCAAACAAATAATCCAGCGGCCTCTTGAGTCGTTCCACAACAAATTAACAATGACCAACTGTGCATGCATTAACTCTTTCCTTTCCAAAATTATTGGTCTTTACTCTTTAGTATTTTGTTCTGGCTAACGCCAGACGATTTTCTTCACCTCTTGGGGAAGCCCTCGCACAGGAACGATCTATAAACTATCTCTCTAACACTTTCCTGTCCGGATTGGTGTTTAGTATTTTATTCTAGGTAACGCAAGACGATTTTATTCACCTCTGGGGAAGCCCTCGGATAGGAACGAGTTATTAATAAAGTAAGAAAATCGCTTTGTATCTACATAAATATTATTTTCTTTCTGTGATAAGTACATGTCAGTGGTCGCTACCATTAGCAGAAATGCCAAGAGCAGGTGGGAAATTTGTTACCGCTATTGAGAAATACAGCAGGCTCATTGAGTTATGTGGCTGTTTACATCGTATATTTGAAAATGTGAAGAAGAAATAACCACCAAGATGTTTGCAATATTTACTAACTATCTGTCGGTTAACCAGAATTTAACATATGTCGATAATTTCCTGGCAACACGGACTTTGTTCTGAGATTTGAAAGGAGATATTTCAAGTGGCGGGTTATATAAATATTGGAAGATGAAATGGCGGTATGAGAAACCACATTTAATAGTGTCAAATCGGTGGGGGATGACTGATCGACTATACCGTTTTGCTCCAAAATTTAATTAGGCCACATAAAAAAAATACTTGTTTAGCGTCCCCGCCCGACCTATTTTTCAAAAACTCCTATAAATTTAGTGAAAAAACTCTCAAAACAACGTTTTACCTGTAGTATTAAAAATGGTGATTTGCGCTTTGCATCGCCGACGAACGTCATGCCCTGGAGTTGCCCTGGGGTTCAGACCTCGGACTTATTCTCGTACCCAGACCCTTACATGTTCCACGCCTGCGCATGAAGTTATTATAAACCTCGACTCGTTTTCTGTTTAATAAAACATGAGTGAGCATGAAAACAAATACAACTTTATAAATAAGCTTTGTGGAAACACCACGTAAAATTTTCCACAAAACTTATTTATATACATTATCGCCATGAAAACTTTCAAAGAATTAAATACGTCTTTGTTAGACCACCAATGGCATTTGTCATATGCTGTGTGGCCAAGAAAAAAAAACATACAAAAAAACAAAAAACCTCCCTCCCGACCTGGAAAAACTGAAAGAGGTGGACGCTAGACAAGTATTTTTTTTTATCGGGCCTTACCGGTTCATGTTTATCCAAGTTCTGCTCTTGATATCTGAGGGGTATTTAGTAATGGGAAAATTGCCGCTGGTAGGTAAATTATGTATTCATTCCTTTCATCCGACGACTTGTTTACTAGTTAATGCTTTCTGTGAAACGAACTTAGATTCTGTCTTATGTCGAGCAATACCTTTTAACTGCCACAATGTTGTGCTAAATTTATGTATAATTCCGTTCGTACATATAGAAATATATAATCGGTATCATAGAAATATATTTGTCTTGCTCAGATCTTACAATGAAGTTTGACTTGTCTATGCTACTAATTTCAGTATGACGACGACATGCAAATATTGTTAGTTTCTGCAAAGTTTGCCTTTTGCTCCAAAACGAAAATCATGTGATTTCATTCTCTGGTTGTATGGGAACGCATTCTTGGTAGATGTTTACCGTTAAAAATTGCCGTTGACCCCTCATTTCGTCTTCGAAACCATGCGTTTGTCGCTGTTATTATACGGCTGTCATTCTGGACATGCCACACGTTTGTAAATATATTGTTTGGCTTTTGACATTCCGCGTATTTTCTTTATTTTATTTACAATATCTATTACAGGCTATGTATGTAGCTTTTGTCTAGACCCTTGTACATTTCAAAATGCAGAAAAGCAACGATATTAAATAGCAAACCTTTTCCTGGCCATCCGACCATATTTGTTTACACTGAATTATCTTTGGAAAACCCCAATGGAAAACCCGCACTAGACTTGCGGCTGAAGCATGCGCAGACAGATTTCCCTGCTCTTATAAATGCCGCCATTTTGAAAGTGAAAATGGGGACACATTTTTGGGCAGCATCCGCGCGCAGTCCAGTTATATATAGGTCAGTGGTCTTTGTGCTCATGGCCAACCGCTGACCACTGCATATTTGTCATTTTCATCGATTTGTATGGTTTTCCGTAGCAAAATACTAAACAAAACAAAACAAAACAAATATAAAATGTTCACAAACATGTCTCTTTTGTACTTGTATATATTACACATTAAATAATAAATTGTTGTTGCAGAAGTTGGTGGGTATAATTGTTCATTTTAGTGAAGCAACTAGAAATATGAGTGCTTAATAAACGAATCTACAGTTAAAGTATTTTTACGAAAAATGTTTTACATTTTTGTACTTCCAAAACAAAGGCTTATATTCAATTATTATTTTTTCAAAGTGTAAGATTCCTTTGTAACTGATAAAACACCAGCATTTAGTTCTACAGGTGTCAATGTCTTGGACAAAGTGCTGACCTTTTCACTATATTTTTTGTTTTTAATTTGTCGATGATTTTGCATCTAGATTTTTACATGCCAGGCTTGCTTGGAACTGTATTCGTCATAATTTTTTCATGATTTTCTGAGTGTTATCAAGTCTGAAGGTTTTAATTCTGTAAACGTGTGAGAGACTATAAATAATATGTAAGAATGATTATTGGGCTTATGTAGAATGCTCTGAAAGTTTCAAAAATGCCGTTTTGCGTTGTTGCGGGCTGTGCGAGCAAGGCATCTCGCCAATTAAGGTGGCTCCATACAGTTTCTTGAAAAATGGAAAATACAAGTTTGAGAGTCCAAAACACGTGCATAAACAATTTGGAAAAAGAAAAAAACTAAATGTTATGCATAATTAAAGTCTGACAATCAAAACCTGTTACCAAATAAATAACAACAGTTGTTGCTATGGCAACAATGACGTTTCAAAATGGCTGCCAATTACCCTTCAAACTAATTTAATTCGAACAAAAACTTTGGTGACCCCCATAAGTAATCAATAAGCTGATTTTAAAAAAATTCTGTAGATCCAAATTTTTTTAAAAATTAACATGATTTTGCCAAAGAGAAAAATTATTCGTTCTACAGAATTTTTTTAAATCGGCCTATTGATTACTCATGTTTCAAGAAAAGTTTTCATGAAAAAAAAATTGGGGGTCACCAAAGTTTTTTTCAAATTTAATTAGTTTGAAGGGTAATTATCAGCCATTTTGAAACGTCATTGTTCCCATAGCAAGAACTGTTGCTATTGATTTGGTAACAGTTTTTGATTGTCAAACTTTTTAACTATGCATAACATTTAGTTTTATTCTTCCCCGAATTATTTATGCACGTGTTTTGGACTCTCAAACTTGTATTTTCCATTTTTCAAGAATCTGTGTGGAGCCACCTTAAAACAAGAAAAAGGAATCTCTTTTCACTCGTAAGTACTCACTAGTTTTATTGCTTATCATTTAGCTATTACAGTGTACATATAATATCAAAAATAGAAGAGCCTTCTCTTGTTATAGAAGAACAAAGGCGGCTTATTATTATTCAAAACTGTAACTATTATATTACTTTTTGGGAACATAATATATTAACAGCTTACTTGCTAAACTTTTCTTTTAAGACTTTTATTCAATTAGCACACGTACTACAGTTATAAATCATAATTACTACATAAAGAAAAAGTATAACAATAACTAAAAATAAATTAAGCCAAAAGCTTTCGAGTTGACCACTGCCTACGAGTACTATAAATCTAATTTAGAACGGACTTATATGTATATATATAGTTATTATTTATTACTTTTTTTAATATTTTGTGAAAGAAGTAGAGCCTGTATGTATTTTTTTCGAAAAATAGTGACTGAATTTTTCAATTTGATTTCAAGATCTATACCTTGCCATATTTGTAAAGAAACAAAGTTGAAAGTATGTGCACCGTAATTTGATCGAACTCTAGGTCTATTGAAATTTTGTTTGTTAGCAAACCTGGTATTATACGAATGACATGAAGAAGCAGAAGCCAATTAGATAGTTTGAGAAAATACTGTGGGAATATTACTCATATTGTGTATAATCTTATATGTGAATATACTAATTTTTAGTTTAAAAATATTGTCAAATATTTATTTTACAGCATCAAGTAAAAACAAGACACTTTCTTAAAGACATTTCTTGTTCAGGTTGTAATTACTTTGATTTATTATTACTACTAGAAATACATGAACGCAACAACCCCTCGCCCGCTTTTACATGCTTTTTTGAAACACTTGAGACCACTGAGTGACCATAAACACTGCAATTCAGATCGAGTTTTTGTTTACCGTACGGCGTTTGGTTTCTTCAGGTTCTCTGGTTTCGCTTCAAGATATATTAAACCGGCTGTTTGTATCCTTTTCTTCGTTGTTCTCTTTTAATTTAAGTGGAGCATGATCCATTTCGTTAAACGAAAGCAAAAATAATACTGACAGATTTAGTTTTCTGCATCGCTAGTCACCAGTGTCCAACTATTCTTACCGCGTGACACCGTACCAAACATATATATATATATATATATATAAACTATTTCCCAGATTTCGTCTCCCTCGCTTTTTCTACACGCATGTAAAATGGACTCCGCGCACGTCGAGATTAGCACCCTCACCGGGCTCGGGGATTAGTTTTTATTAAACGAAAAGTTGAGGGAATTCCTGTGTTCTTTTTACCAACCCACCGTCCTTGTTATTGCAAAATAGTACATTTTTGTATGGAAAACCTTAGATTTCCTCATCCAACCTACTTCAAACAACAATGGGAAATGTGGACAGCAAATGTCAGGGTTACAAAACGGACGTTTAGTCCAAACAGAAGCAACCGCTTCAATCGCCTGTGCTCTAACCATTCCGAAGAAGAAATACTTTGTCATGTTGATAAACAAACAAGACTAAAACCATATGCCATACCAACAAAATTCTTCACAGAACAACACCTACAGTGATGTACGCTTTAACTCTATAGTGCTGTAACAAAAAAAGGGGCTCATAGGCCTAAGCCAAAAAAATCACATCATGAGAAATATTTATCCAGGTGGATTATATTATTTGAATTTTTCTGGCACATGGGCTGATGGGAAGCAGTGCACATTGATTGAACGTGGCACATGCCCCTCTGTGATCGCCCTCACCCACCCACCCACTTACAGCAGACACAATACTGCCAATCACATTTCCTCACTAATCACGTGCTGCTCACAATGCTTTGCTCAGATTAGACTTCATCACCTGGCCAAAAAGAAGACGAAAATATTAATGGGGAAAATGTCTGAAAACCAGTGGCGTAGCCAAGGGGCGGTCCCCCCCCCCCTCTCAATGGTATCCAAGACCGTTCTCGCGAAAAGTTTAAATCCGTTGAGAAACTTGTAGGAGGGTTTACATTGTTTGAAGGCCAAGTAGGCATGCATATGCTATAAATTAGAATACTAAGGCACCGAATAAAGAACTGAGCAGAAGGGCCACTCGGGTCGGAACCTTTGAAGTTTTTGTCCCCGCGCTGGTTACTGAAAACCACTTCCGGAAAATCTCGCAGCCAGTAAACTTCAGCCAGGTCAACAAGGAGTGCAATGGCGAAACACGGAGTTGGATCACTAAAATCGATATATTTCAAAAACTAGTCGCTCGATTTTTACGCTACAACCAGTAATAATAGAGGAAAGGTAGATGACAATATTTTTGCCATTTAGAAGGTATGGGAAACATTTGAAAGTGAAAATTTACAGCATTACCGTCTACTTTAAACTTGCATTTGCACGCAAAAATAAGAGCGGACTATCTTTGAAAACAGTTTAATATAAAGATTAAACTGCACATATTTCCTGTTATTTCTTGAATGGGATGAGTAATTTTGAAGAACGAAGCAATTCTATTAGTTGACATTTTACAAGTAATACTTGAAAATAAGGCCAGCAACTATAGCTAATCTTGACTGTGTTTCTGTTAAAAAGTTTGTGAAGCTTGTGTCCTGGTGGAAAGTGCTTGTCAATAAGGCTAAGAAGGTTGCGTCCTATCTTTGTTTTGACATTTTTGTTAAATGGAGGGTTAAACCAGATGATATTGCGGTGTCTATTTCTGCGTGTTTGCTGTGGTGCTTCTTGTGTGTAGTTTAGCTCATGGTTGAAATTGCTGCGCCTTAATGCATTTTGGTAAATTGGTGCGGTTTCATGGAATGTCCGCTCGTCAGACGAGAGGAGGGAAATGCGCTTGTTGATCGATGTAGGTAGCTGTCTTAAAATGCTTGGTGGGTGGTTTGATTGCTTGTTTATGTATAATGGATCGTCATTGGGCTTTCGAAAAGGTTTGTATTTTCCATTGCTTAGGTCGAAAGTAACGTCTAAAAAGTTTACTGAAATTAAATTTGCTTCTGCCGTGATTTTTAAGCCAAACTGTTCGAAACTTTTGTGAAGATCTTTTCTTGTTTTGTCTGCCAATCGTGCGGTCTTATTTTTTAGTACTGCCAATCCGTCGTCTCTATATAGGCCAATATTTTGGTTGCCAAACGTTTTCCCTAGGTCGTTTAGAATGAAAAGGCCTACTAGTTCGCATACTTCAGCGCCGTCATAGCTACCCATATGGTAACATCAAATAAACTGTTGCTGTCTTTTTTTATCCACGGTTTTTCGTTGTTGAAAAGGAGCGATTTTCTAGCGTGTTTTACTATTGAAATGTCACTTTCGGTAATGATAGCCAAATTTCTGGCGCAAGATAATGCTTGGTCCAGAAGGTCTTCAGATATTGAAGGGTAGAAATTAACAATGTCAAACGAAATGAAGGTATGTCTGCTTTTCTCTTCAATGTTGCCAAACCATTCCATTACTTCTTGTGAGTTTCTCCATTGATTTACGTTCAAAATGTTCCTGAACTTAGAGTTGATTTTATCAAGAATTACATTTTATCAAGAATTACAATCTTTTGCATGACAATATAACAAAAACATATAAACATGAATCAAAGTAATTCTTGATAAAATCAACTCTAAGTTAAGGAACATTTTGAACGTAAATCAATGGAGAAACTCACAAGAATTAGTAATCGAATGGTTTGGCAACATTGAAGAGAAAAGCAGACATACCTTCATTTCGTTTGACATTGTTAATTTCTACCCTTCAATTTCTGAAGACCTTCTGGACCAAGCATTATCTTGGGCTAGAAATTTGGCTATCATTACCGAAAGTGACATTTCAATAGTAAAACACGCTAGAAAATCGCTCCTTTTCAACAACGAAAAACCGTGGATAAAAAAAGACAGCAACAGTTTATTTGATGTTACCATGGGTAGCTATGACGGCGCTGAAGTATGCGAACCAGTAGGCCTTTTCATTCTAAACGACCTAGGGGAAAAGTTTGGCAACCAAAATATTGGCCTATATAGAGACGACGCATTGGCAGTACTAAAAAATAAGACCGCACTATTGGCAGACAAAACAAGAAAAGATCTTCACAAAAGTTTCGAACAGTTTGGCTTAAAAATCACGGCAGAAGCAAATTTAATTTCAGTAAACTTTTTAGACGTTACTTTCGACCTAAGCAATGGAAAATACAAACCTTTTCGAAAGCCCAATGACGATCCATTATACATAAACAAGCAATCAAACCACCCACCAAGCATTTTAAGACAGCTACCTACATCAATCAACAAGCGCATTTCCCTCCTCTCGTCTGACGAGCGGACATTCCATGAAACCGCACCAATTTACCAAAATGCATTAAGGCGCAGCAATTTCAACCATGAGCTAAACTACACACAAGAAGCACCACAGCAAACACGCAGAAATAGACACCGCAATATCATCTGGTTTAACCCTCCATTTAACAAAAATGTCAAAACAAACATAGGACGCAACTTTCTTAGCCTTATTGACAAGCACTCTCCACCAGGACACAAGCTTCACAAACTTTTTAACAGAAACACAGTCAAGATCAGCTATAGTTGCATGAACAACGTCAAGTCTATTATCACGAAACATAATTCACGCACAATCAGGAAAAGCAAGCCACTAAGCATAGTTACAAGCAGTTGCAATTGCAGGATTAAGGACAATTGCCCCCTACGTTGGCAATGCATGACAAACAACATAGTATACAAGGCATCTATTTCCATAAGCAACACGAACATCACTAAGCAATACATTGGCATGACAGCAAGTACATTTAAAGAGCGATATGGTAACCATACTAAATCTTTCCAGAATAAAAAGTATTCAAATGAGACGGAACTTTCGAAATACATTTGGAATCTAAAAGAAAAAACCCAAAGTTTCGACATAACCTGGTCTATACTAAAACACTCAATTTCTTACACGGAAGGATCAAAAAGATGCAATTTATGTTTGGACGAAAAACTTTTCATCATGAAGGCAGACAAACAATTTTTACTAAACAAAAGATCAGAAATAGTTTCGACCTGTCGGCACAAAAACCGATTTCGGATCAACAACCTAAACCATCAAAGGAATGCGCGCAACGTTTCGACGCCCACACCCACGCTTCCAAAGGAATGCGCCGGACGTTTCAACGCCCCCACCCACGCCCCAACTAACGCATTTAAGCAGCCCACTAACCGATATTTTTCAGTCGCCTGATGATCCCGTTTAGGGTGAAACCTCTGGTAGCGAAGACTTTAAGGTAAAACTATACTTTATACTTTGTATATATATATATATATATATATAATACAATTTGGACATGGGAATTGTTTTAGCAAAACTCTCAGTTGATGAATTAGCAATAAACAAGTATGATCTAATTTGTTGGGGTTTTTTCGTACGAGCCATTTATACTAGATCCATCCAAACAACCAGCTCTGGAGACTCTTAAAATTAAACCTGACTTTTTACAGGAAAAACAGAATTTCTCTGAATGACTTTGCTTGGTCATAATAATATGCAAAATTCAAAGTTAGTGCAAACTTGCTGTTGCACTGGTGCAGTTCAACAAGAAATTCAACCTCGAATGATAAACTTTTTTGTGCAATCACAAACAGTCAATCCCAAATATTTATTTTCATATAGCAAAAAATATTAAAATAATTTACACTGTAGTGAAAATCAAAGTACAGTATCAAACTATAGATTACTCCACTAAAATTATTATACACCAGTCCTTATTTTGATCTAAAATATATGATCATTCCTCTACCATGAAACATTACAGCTTAGGTTAGCAATCTCAATCTTGGACTGAATTGCATATATGAATATAAACAAGTTCAAGAAGAGGTACTGTAACAATGCACGATTTAACTGTAACAAGACGCCTGGTCAGGCGTTCACTCGGGCTACTGCAAAATCACAGTGCTATATATAGTATTGTAGGTGATGTCACATGCAGTGCTAAGATCTAAAGTCTATTAAACACATTGGTCACAGACAAAAGTCAAAACACAATCCAATTCTCCGATAGAAAACACAACTTGCAATAACAAAACACGATTGCCTGTATTTATTAACGTATTTCCACACATGTACACAGCGTTCATATGTCGAGTCTCTTCAGGTATTAAATATCAACACAACTATAAACGGCGTGTCCGATTGTAAGTGTATATAATATCAAGATACTTGCCAGCGACATTACTGCCCAACAACTATGTCTGTAAACATACAGAACACATCCGAGACGAGAAAGACTTGATCAGACATCAAGAAAACAAAGAAAGAAGGTATTATTTCCACACATGTACAGCGTTCAATATGTCACGTCTCTTCGCCTTTAATATTACACAGCTTCATGTTTACCTAGAAAGTGTCACCTGCAAGTTCACTTAATGAACGGCGTCTGCGATTGTAAGCGTATATAATAATATCAAGATACTTGCCAGCGACATTAGTGCCCAATAACTATGTCTGTGAACATGACACAAAACACATCCGAGAAAGTTCATCCGAGACGAGAAAGGGCACTCACTCACTGCAGTCATGCACTGGTCAGTGGTCACATGCATAGATATAGTCACATGCCTCAGTTTCGCAAAGCTTATTGGCCAATATCGCCAGCGGCCGCGCGGAGGACTAATAACGCGACACATAAAAATAAAAATAATCGCGAAACCTAGACTCGTCTACCATAGGTAGCCCGAGTAATAAAAACTAAAACAAACATAAAAATCACAGCGACGCTTCTCAATATAAACATATTAAAGTTATCATTGCAGAACTATATAACTTTAGTTTTGAAAAGCGGGTTGTCTTTTAATATGGTATACCGGTCAGCAAATTTCAGTGTCCAATTGCCCGAAATTCACCTAACAGAATTGCTTCGTTGTTCAGAGCTACTCGTCCAATTCAATAAATAACAACAACAACAACAACAACAACAACAACAACAACAACAACAACAACAACAACAACAACAACAACAACAACAACAACAACAAAAAGTGTGATTTCATCTTTGTACTCAATGTTTGAAATGTTTTCAAAGAATTTCTACTCTTTTTCTAGCCGTAAAGGCAAGTTGAAAGTCGACAAGAATGCTTTAGTGGCTCAATACTGTGACGGTTTTAATTCCGTAAATTTTCACTTACCTTCTCTGAATCACTACTGGTTGTAGCGTGAAGATCGAGCGACTAGTTCGTGAAATATAGCGATTTTGGTGAAGCAACTCCGTATTTCGCCATTACACTCCTTGTTGACCTGGCTGAGGTTTACTGGCTGCGAGCTTCGCAGACCCCGCGCATGCGCACTGAAAAACGGCGACACTTTTACCCTCGAGTGGCCCTTCTGCTCAGTTCTTTATTCTGTGACTAAGGTCTATACAAAATGCCTCAAACTTGTTTTTACATTTACGATTTGTTTATAAATAAATCTAAAGATATTCTGACGTGTATCATTTTCTATGTTCTGATTTAATTTCAACAAAATTATGTAATTTATGGCTTTCAGATTACTCTTAAATACTTGCCTCAAAATGCAGGACATAGTGTTTCCGAGACCCTAGAAATCCACAATTTTCCGGGAGGGCATGCCGCCTAGCAACCTCGTACCCAGGGTCTTATCTCCGCTCCGCGCTGCGAAAGGACCCTGGTTGCGGCTGGTCACATGCCGCCTAAACAAATTTTATATCAAGGGAGGGGTGGTAAGCTTTAGTAAGCTGCACAATCAATGCTACAACACAAGTCCAGTTTATGCTCGTATTCTAAAATCTCATATTAGATTTAGATAAAGTTTAATAAAAAGAATGAAAAGCGCGATTCAAGAACTGTTTTTACCTGAGTTTCTGTTGATGACAAATGCGAGTGAAAGGACAATCGACTTGATGTTGTATAGTTGCAATCTTGCCGAATCGCTTCTTTCAGCACTTTTCGTCGCGTTGGTTATACGGGCAAAGACTGAAATGTCAATGCATTTTAGTGCGAGAGAAAGCGGTTTGGCTCTCGCAAACCAATTTCGTCTTGAACTTTGTGAAATTTTGTAATCTTCTTTCACATGGCCTGCAGATTAAACGAGGAAGAGCATCGTCGCAAAGTCTTTGGCGGTAAAACATTTCGGCCGAATATTAAAAAGCAGTTCAAAATTTGCCTTGTTGTACAAATTTTTAAGATACTTCACATCAATAACACTGCGACAAAGTCTAGACACGAGTATTCGACGGTGCATTTATAGACGATTGCTAAATCTTCTTCGGGCCGTCGGGGTTTCTTTAACTTTTGGATTCGATATGATCTTTGACAACGTACACCACAGAAGAAAGCACGAGATATGTTTTGTTATAAACACTGAGTACGTTTGTTTTTTGTTGGTTTCATTTTAACAGATATTTTGCGATTAGACAGCCTGGCGCCAGTCTGACGCCGCGAAAACTTGTTATTGTGCCTTTGTTACTCCTCCCTGAGTATTTTTCAAACCGTTAATTAAAAACCCCCCAATTTTTCGGGGGCACGTGATCAGCCACAACCAGGGTCTTTTCGCAGCGGTGGGCGGAGCAGCGGAGATAAGAACCTGGGTACGAGTTTGGCCGCCTAGGAGATCGAGGTTCTGCCCCCTCCCCCCAAAAAGAAATCAAGACCATGGCTACGCCACTGCTTAAAACAATCATCAAAGATTATTCTTTTCAACCAATAAAAATACTGTATTTTTCACAATTGTGTAAACTTTGTATCACATTAACTTTTAAAAAATATCTAGAGGATATTACATGGTGACACGAAGATATGAATTTTGTCTTCGAGCGGTGAAAACGATATTTTACGAATGAATGTAGCGAATGAGTATAATATTGTTTTCACCACGAGAAGATAAAATTCATATCTTCAAGCCACTGTGTAATTTCTTTTTATTATACAAATTCAATGCAAAAAGCGGTAAATGACATCATCGATATCTTCACTAGTGAGGATATGAAAAACATGTCACTGAATATTTTCTAGTAAAACAGTGACATCTATGTAATAAAATAAATAGATTTAATAGATCAATTATATAAATATTAATTTTAAGTTAGTAGAATGTAGATTACAAGATTAAAGTGCCCCTAACCTCAATTTTTATTTTTTATTTTTTAAATCATCATAACATTCGAGACATTTTGCGATATTTTTTGATATTTCTTGATTCCCTCAAATTTTATGAATAGTTGAAGTTGACCAAATTGACCTCAATCGCGGTTCACCTCTTGACCAGTCGCCCTCTGTCTCTCATGCCAAATAAGGAGTTGTGACGTAAGATAAGGAAAGTCTTTCTCAAATAACAAGAGAAAACAAGGGAGTTATCAAAAAACGCGCTAGGGATCAGCGAAAAAATAGTACAAAATCCCCGAGAGAGTGTTGTCGCTAGTGGTATATAATAACACAGCAAATCCTAAGGAAGGCTTTGGTGTTCACAAAATACCGTTTTGGGGAATAAACGTCCTGAAGCGAGTAAACAACGGTAGAAATTCAAAGCGAGCGCGATGGGAGCCAACGAAGTACTCTGGTATCTGCTCAAAACACTTCACTCCAGATGATTTCACCAAAAATATTCCATGTATGTTGGATAATAAGGATAAGCCATTAGTCCCTTGGTTAAAGCGAGACGAAATTGGAGTCAGTGACAAAGAAAAGAGATGGGTATGTATAAAGATATCGTATCTTCTAAAACAGATGTAACCTTCGGGGTGTTTTGGGTATTATAGGTACATTTGAACTTAATCTTTATTTCTTACATGTGGACTTTGAAATCGGCGATCGAAAGACCATATATGCATGGTTGAAACTACCGAAGTCATGGTTGAAACTACCGAAGCCATATGGTTGAAACTACCGAAGCCATATGGTTCAAACTACCGAAGCTATGGTTGAAACTACCGAAGCTATGGATGAAACTGCCGATGCTATGGATGAAACTACCGAAGCTATGGTTGAAACTACCGAAGCTATGGTTGAAACTACCGAAGCTAGGGATGAAACTATACCGATGCTATGGATGAAACTACCGAAGCTATGGATGAAACTTCCGGCGAAGCTATGGTTGACATCAACGAGGCAACTGCATGAGCCCAAACTGGTGAGTGCGTAGTTTGGCGACAGATACCCAGTCAAGCAAAACAACCAGCTTGTGTGATATATATCGAGATTGTGAAATAATTCATGAAAATTTGACGCTAACTAAAAATGGAATGCATTTCGTTTTAGCAGCACAAATGTACACAGACATTGATAGACTCAATTCAAAGACCTAACGAACAGTTGCAACAGAAAGTGGTCACTCTCAGAAATCATATCAGAAACAAAAAATAAAAAACGATTAAGTTGCAACGGCAAGGTATGTCGAGGGCATTATTTTACACGTGTGGCAATCTGTTTTATATATCTATGACATGTCACAAATATTTTTTACATTGAATACTTGTTGGTTTGTATATACTTTATATGATACATGTATGAATATTTTGTATTTTTTACTTCAGTTAATTAACTAAAGCAGCAACTTCAAGTACTAGTGCAATCTGCTGAAGAACCAGAAAAGGAAGACGAAATCACTTCCCACATTGAAGATGATGAGTCAGATGTTGAATCAGAAGTTGAAACAGTGGATGAAGAGCCAGATTTTTCATCTGAATCTATATCTTTGAGTCACAAGCTAGATGCATGAAACAGAGACAGAAGACGAGGATTGTCGTGATAACATCAATGGGTTAGAATATAACACATATACATACACTAATACCATCATCGCCTCAGATTCTTTTGTTCTCCGAGGGAATGTAAACCTCGTATTTCCAGCTCATCGCTCATGCAAGAGGGAAATTTTTCCTTCGTCTTCTAATTTTCCCGTGCATGTTGATGAGGGGAAATTAGAAGACAAAGAAATCCTTTGTCTTCTTCTGAATTTCCCGCTTGCATATATTTTCCCTCATCAACATGCACGGGAAAATTAGATGCAACTTCTCTGATCAACCGTGTAAATTTCCTGTCGGTAAGATTCTCAAAGTTTTCCTCGGCGATCATAATATTACAAACTAATAACATGACTTGAAGGAAATTAGCGATTAAATTTCCCCTTTGCCTCGGGAAGATTTGTAAAAGTCAAGAGGACAATGAAAATCACGAGGCCGTTAACCGAGTAATTTTCATCGTTCTCGAGTGTTTGTAAAACATTATTTTTATTGTTTTCGAATGTTTTACAAACACTCGAGAACATTGAAATTTACGAGGTAATAGGCCGAGTGATTTTTGTTGTTCTCGAGTGTTTCCAACCCCTGGTAAAACACGATACACGAGTTTATGAAATAGCTCCTCAATCGTCAATTATATATAGTAGAGCGACTTGGTGATATTTGTGCATATTGGATTAGACAATGGTTTCACGTTGAATTTATATTTTAAAAATGTGGTAATAATAATCTGATTTCTTAATTATAAATTCAGTTTATAGCGCGACCTTTACCGGGTTTCAAAACTCATACACATGACCGAATATTTTTCTCTGATTGGCTAATTAGCTCATAAATTATTAATGAGTTTGAGAAAGTTGAATAAAAACCAAACCCGTAGTTTTTATAAAAAACTCATCAGACAAAGATCGTTTGTTTTCAAGAGGTTTTTGAATGAACTAAAAAATTGAACCATTCAGGACATTACGTATAACTGAAGCATATCAATTACCGGATGTGGCAGTTTATGGACATGTACGTTGATTTAATATTATTTCCACATTTTATGTTCCACGCCCCGTGTAGTAAAGCCTTCCTCAACTAACAGGTTTTCATCCGTGTGCCTGTTCTCTCATCTTTGAGACTGTGTAGTAGTCTTTGATCGCGGATTTGGAGTCGGTTTTAAATGACCCACGCAAAAATCTACAAATCTTTTCATCCGAAAATTAAGTCACCTGTTTGTATAACAGCCTAATCCGACGAGCTCACTCCATCTGCGACGACAAACACCTCAACGAAGAACTAACACACTTAAAACATGTCTTACAACAAACTGTTAGCCATCGAAGAACATCAAACTGTCTCCTCCACAACCTCGGTACCGTACACGGTACCGTACTAATTCCAGACCGGTTCTGAATTTTACTTCCGTGTAAACAGGCGGAACCGTACTAATTCGAGATCGGTTCCGAATTCCTCCGGTACCGTGTAAACGGAGTCTAAACAATCTGTTTTTCCTCCGTATACTTTGGATCCGTCTCGATCACACCTTAGAATGAATTCTCTCCGAATCCGCAATCAAAGTCTACTACACTACTCCGAACAAATTTTACCAACAACTCTACACCCACAAGGACAAAACCGAAAGAAATCTTCAACCTGCATGGAGTCTTCCGCATTCCTTGCGAATGCTTAGTTTATATTGGCGAAACTGGTAGAAACCTCTTGATGTGTCTCAAGGAACACATATATCTTGTTGTTCAAAGGATCAAATTGAGAATTCCTCTGTGGCGAAGCATATCTGGACTACACAACATGGAATTCTCTGGAAAGAAGCTTCCCTTATCTCTCAGGAGAGCAACTATTTCGCGCGTCGGGTCAGGGAATCAGTTGAAATCCACAAACGTCGCACCATCGAACAAGAAGGACAACAACTCAATGACACATGGTCAGCTCTATTAAAAACAACTAACCATTAACATTTATTCATTTTTTCTCAGATATCTACTTATGTTTTCATAATTATTCGTGCTATCTGTGGTAGGCCGAGTCTAGGTTTCGCCTCGGTTTCTGTGTTTGTATTATTACTAGAAATACATGAAAGCAACAACCTCTCGCCCGCTTTTACATGCTTTTTTGAAACACCACCCACCCACCCACCCACCCCCTGATTAAAATAAGCACTCCTGATATACAGTAAAAACAAACAGACATAAAAACAAATGATAATCCTTGCGATAATTATAGAATTAATGGATAGGATGACTAAACTGATTTAATGAAAGTTGAACATATCAAAGCAAAACTTAGATTTCATTATTAAATCCTGGTTAGGAGGTTTCCAAAGGGATTATGTTTAGCAAGCCTTTAAATGGCTTCTCTAATGGTTTCTCCTGACTGTACTAGTTCTGTCAACGAAGATAATCTAGTTTTCACCATTCCGTCTGATTTACCCTTGTCCGACCCCGAGAGATCTGTTCTTGCGAAGGGTAGCTCAAGTTCGTTCCCAACTCCGGGCCCATTGATTTATTTTCAGTCAAAGAAGACACTGAAGCTTTTTTCCGCCGTTTACGCCTAAAAGCCCATTTTCATAATCAGTCCTCCACCTTTAATAAGGATGTCTTTGAGGAAATCAACCCTAAAAAGTCTTCTTGGTCTCCACCTGAAGGCCAATTTTCGTCTCTTAATCTTTTTGTTCGACAGTGCCGCCATGAAATTGACAGATTAAACCATTCACGCCCCAAAAGGGCTTCTAACCTCAGCAAAGAGGAACTTCTAGCTTTTCAATCATTGCGTGGTCGTAATGACGTTGTCATCAAACCTGCGGACAAAGGTGGTGCCGTTGTTGTCTGGAGATCTGACTTGTACCGACAAGAAGCTCTTCGTCGACTCAGCGATGCCTCCTTTTACACTAAGTTAAATTCCGATTCCACCCCTACTCACCAAAAAACTGTCAAAACTACCATTAACAATCTTATTCAAGCCGGTGAATTGCCTGCCTCTGCCTCCAACCTGATAATCACCACTCCTAGAACACCAGTTATCTATTTTTTACCTAAAATTCATAAACCTAACAATCCTGGCAGGCCGATCGTCTCTGCTTGCAACTGTCCTACTGAACTAATTTCCAGCTTTTTAGACAATGTTATGTCACCTTTGGTAAAGAAGTTGCCTTCTTATATCAAAGATACAAAACATGCTCTACAGATTTTCGACCAAATACATTTCATCGGTTCCAGTAAATTCATTTTCACTATGGATGTTAAGTCTCTCTACACCGTCATTCCTCACCGCGATGGTCTGGAAGCTTTGAAGTTTTTCTTTGATCAAGGCACCGCTTTGGAACCATCCACCACTACATTACTTCGCTTGGCATAACTTGTACTCACCCTCAACAATTTTTCATTTGATGGTGAACATTACCAACAGATTAGTGGAGTAGCAATGGGTACCAAAATGGTCCCTAGCTACGCAAACTTATTTGTTGGTTATGCTGAAAAACAAATCTTTGAACGATACACTGGACCCTTTCCTGATCTCTTTAAGAGATACATAGATGATTGTATCGGAACAGCATCATTCACGTGTGAATTTAGAGAGATTTATTAATTATGTTAATGATTTCCATCCAGCGCTCAAATTCACATGGGAAATCAGTGAAACCTGTTTGTCGTTCCTGGATATCTTGGTATCGATTAGTGATAATGCGGTCATGACCTCTGTCTCTAATAAGCCGACCGATTCACATAGTTACCTTTTATTTTCATCCTCTCATCCCAAACACACTAAACAATCCATTCCATACTCTCAATTTCTGCGACTTCGCCGCCTATGCAGTGATGACAAAGACTTTGAGACCAAATGTTTGGAAATGAGATCCTTTTTAGTCCAGCGTGGCTATCCCACCCACCTGTTAGACACTGCTATTAACAAAGCATCTAGTATTCCTCGTCCTGATACTTTAAAACAACCTTTAGAAAGAGTTTCTGATAATAAAATACCATTAGTTCTCACATTTCATCCTTTCAACTACAAAGTTAAGGATATCATTAGCCGCAATTTTCATATCCTAAAGAATGATCCTGAAACGTCAGCTATTTTCACCGATAACCCTTTAATCTCTTTTCGGCGTAATAAAAATATTCGTGATGGTTTAGCGCGTAGTGCCCTTAGAAAAAATCTACTGGCACCTGCGGGTACCTTTTCTTGTTCCCGTATCCGTTGTTACACGTGTTCCTTTCTTAACTCCGCTACATGTATTTCGGGACCTAAATCTAATTTTGTTATTCAGCATAATTTAACTTGCATCTCTTCCAACATCATTTACTGTATTACTTGCAATAAATGCTGCATGCTTTACATCAGTGAAACTAGCAGACATTTATCTGACAGGTTTGCTGAACATCTTCGTTCCGTGAGGAACAATGATGTTGACAAGCCTGTTGCCCGACATTTTAATAGTGCCAACCATTGTATTTCAGACATGAAAGTTTGTGCAATCTCACCCATTTCTGGCGGTAATTTCAGCCGCAAAAGACTAGAAAAGCGTCTCATTTTCAAAATTGGTACCATTCATCCTCACGGACTCAACGAACGTTTTTCTTTTATTTAACACCTCTGAAGACGTTGTTTCTGTTCAGCAAGGGCGAGCATAAACAGCGTTTTCACTTTATTAATTTATCTGTTTTTACTCTCGCTCATCCTTTTTACACCCTCTCCTTTTTACTCATCGACGGTATGAATAGCAAATGTCTTTCGCATCTCATTATCTATTTTGCTTTGATTGGCTAATTTTTCGCATCTCATCAATTTGTTATTGTCATTTTTATCTGATTGGCTTATTTTTGGTCACATGGTTACCTTTCGTATATAAGCTCATTGTTTGTTTACACTCTTTACGTTTCTCTCTGACGAAGGGCCTTCGCTCGAAGCGTTAGATTCCTACGTTCTCTGTTTCGGCAGTACATCTAACCTAAGTTACTACGCTGCACGCTACTTTTATTTCTCTATGCATACATGTTTTCACCAAAGGCATGCAGAATTTTAAGTTAACAGCTCAAAATTTACATTTATAATAGAGTCTGAGATAAAAACAATTCAGTAGAATCGGATTCCAGAAAGAAGTATTAAACAGACAACGTTTCAGTCGAAAATTTGGAAATACAACCAAGAAAATCGGAAAAGCCCATGAGTATTTTTAATAATAAAAAGTGCATTCAAAGTCAGTGAAAAACATCACGTCCCCACAAGCTTAAGTTAGTGTTTTAAGTTAGGTTTAGTTAAGCTGACTTAAGGTTTGGACGAGCAAAGGGAAAGCACGAAAAGGTGAAGCTGCATATTGTTTAGGTTAAGCCAAAATTTGAAAACAACATAAGGACAAGGTCAGGGTATACTGAAACTGTATAATTCATTTAATTTATAGATTTATATTAAAGTTTAACTGACAAGTGTCTAAAAGAGTTTCTATTTAAACGTCTTAGACTTTCCGTTCTTGACGTTTACAGAATATATTAATTCCAATCCGCAAAATAAATAAATACAAATCCACTACCGTTAACTTTAAAATGATTTTAAGACCACTGCGTGACCAAAAACACTGCAATTCAGATCGAATTTTTGTTTACCAATCATGATGCGTGCTCACTTGCGTCACATTCACATCTGGCATGCTCCAGGCGTTCTGTTCTCGAATGCTCTCGAAGCTTTTAGAAGATAGCAAGTGACTTACGTACTGAACACTGTTATTGATCAGTCATGCATGTCGCTGACAATTAACTGTGTTAATGTTAAATATGCTCATTACGCTTACAACTGCAGACATTGTCCGTCTCGATCAAGACAAACTGATTACAAATTATTTATATCATTTATTGAATTTTAATATTGAAAAGTATTACTCGTGCTCACAATCTGATAACCTGCTGACTATTGGAAACTATATATTTGCAAGATGAGCGAGACATAAACAACGTTGAAGACAGAATTGACAACTTGCAACATGCACGTCTAGATTAACGCCGTGAAATTAGCTGCCAGTTCACCAGCTGCACCAATGGTTTGCCGATCTTGTAGCTCGTTCAATCCAGCTTAATCACCAAGTTGCCAAACTAGCAGCTAACTTCACGGGGTTGTCTAATGGTCGCTTGAATCTACCGAATCTAGCACTGTAGGTTATTTTGTACTTTTTAACAAACGCTTAATATATGTACACGCTGTTGCGCCGTTTCAATTCGTGCATAGAGTATGCCAAGCTGCATTGCCGCTATCGTAGCCCGAGTGAACGCCTAAGCAGAGGTGTTGTTCTCAATTTAATGTTGTTATTTATGTAATAGAAAAGCCCAAGAACGAGGGCGCATCCGAGGGCTGTATATCGCATACAGCCCGACGTTCGAGGGTTTTATCTGACTTATTTCATGATTGAGGAGGTTTTCCAACAAAGTTTTGTCTATTTTTTCCACCTTGGACAAAGATTTTCCTAGTTTTTTCTTCATTTCTTATCTAATTAGTATTCATAGGGCTGTATGCTATATACAGCTCGCGGGACATCAAAGGAAACCGACTCAATCATGAAATAATGACAATTAGAAATCTAATCAAACTTTCTCGAAAGAAGCATCAAGTTGTATGATGACGTGATACGTACGTCATATACCTTTAGCCGTTTAACGTTTTTGTATATGACATATACACATGTACTAGTTTGCCTTGTTCTGAAACTTCCTGAGTAAACCAGGACAAAAGCTCTGGAAAATAAAGACTTTTCTTCGCATGGTTGTACCGTAAATTTATTATAATAATAACAAAACATCGCCATGCAAAGTTTCAAATCACTTATACTTTCGAAACCGTATGTGCAATTCAAACGGGTTCGTGTGAACATATGCTGTTATTCTTTCGTACCGGTTTCGTGTGAACAGGATTTAAAGTTCAAAAGTTCAACTATTGTTCCTCGGTGATTTTTCTATTAAAGCGACCACCTCTATCGACAACTTTCATAATGGCAGACACTTTAAATATTCTTTTATGTGTGTCTAAATGAGCCTTTCCGGCCTCGTTATGAGGCAAAGATTCTTTTGAATTCCGAACACACAAACGAGGCTAGAAAGGCTTATTAAAATGTACATAAAAGAATATTCAAATCAGACGATCACTTTAACGATTTAATATCACTTTCATCAATATTTCATAATGATGAAAGTGGTCTATTTAGCGCCCACTTTCAACTGTACGATAACATAACGACAATGCGTAACAGAACTAACACTTCTCATCGACCAGCGCCGGATTTAGGACTGTGGAGGCCCCTGGGCGGTCACTGAGAGAAATCCTTTGAAAATATCCGAGTTCGAGACCTATCAGTATATTTTTCCCCGAATTACCGCTTTCGTCGGTAAAGACACGAGATAATTTTGCTTTACGAACTAATACAACTTCCCACAATTCCCACACTGAATCAGGTTTACAATAACAACTTGTCAACTCCATCCATCAATCTGTCATAATCGTCATAGTATACACTTTTAGAAGTGACCCTATATATATCATCCATATATATTTTGTCTCTCAAGATTTTTTTCATTCCAACACCTATTTTTTCAACTTTCAAGACATTTTTGTGGAGCCCCCACCCCCTTAAACATTATTTTGTGGGGCCCATGGGCGACCGCCCAGTCCGCCCTGTCCTAAATCCGGCACTGTCATTGACGCACGTCGTTCCATAAGTAACGCATATTTCTCTAGACAGAATAGTGTAATCGCCACCTAGCAACATCTCGCAAACTCTATAATAGATGTTGGCGTTAATTGCTCAATTTGAACCCGTGGTAAGGTTATTTCCTATCAAAAAACGACATACCTAATTATAGCTCTATCAGTCCGCGTGCATGTATTTATAGTGTGCATGACCAGATGACATCTCTTGCTCTTTCTAACCACAGTTGATTATATACCCGGGTTGTTAGTGCTCATATACGGATAAAAACATTGCATTAATGCTATGAATGTGTATGAGGTGACAAATTGTAATAGAAGCTGGGCTTTCGACGTATTAACTCGGACCTGAAAATTCCTGCCGTGAGGCGGAACACGCTTGGGAGTGTGATCAGCATATAAAATGGGAAGATTTCTCTCTTTTATAGCCAGCGACAAGCGCTGCACTTCAGTCGAGAAATTAAATAATCCAACAAAGTTTTAAAATCCTAAGATTTCACAGGAGAGTCAGTCATTGAATAGCACTTGGTTAGCTCTTTTCGGTCAACAATCTTGATGCATTATATAATTTAATTAATTTTGGAATAAATGTAAGTACGTAACTACGCCCTTATATTCTTACGTGAGTTTGGTTTAGTTGTTTCGTTTATAGGACGTGAGCCAACATTTTGTATTTAACTTGCATCGTAGAAAGAGTTTGCCACATTCAGTTCACAGTTGAATTAATGACCCAGTTATTAATAATTAAAACGTTGTGCGGCAGATTTGTGTCTACGCCTGTATGCCACCCAGAAAGACTCACACCTGATCGTTGGGCCAAGCGTTTAGGAGAGGAAAATTACTTTTGGCACTTCGGCACTTATACTTGAAAATTCCTATTCATTTATACGTTCTGATGATTAACTGTATTCTAAAAACTCACCGTCACACTCACACTCACACTCAATGAGTGGCCACTCACATTCATAAGTGCAACTCAACAGTCAATAAGTCTCCACTCACCCTCACTGAGTATGACACTACACTCACTCTCTAACCATTCAATTGAACATTAAATGTGTTTTTTATTATCATGATAGGTGCTATCCAGCCCGTTCCGCGCATGATCCGCCATCTTTGTTTTGAGGGCACTCAAACATGACATTCGTCGACAATGAGCCATTTGGACGATGACGTAAAATAGCGTTGGGTGACTACAACTACCAGAATGCTTTACTAGCATCCCAGTGTTGATAAATAGAGGATACTGGCAAAGCATTCTGGTAGTTGTAGTCACCTAACGCTATTTGACGTCATCGTGCAAATGGCTTATTACATGAAGTGCCCATGCTTAGTGTAAACCGTTCGGAACACTGACCTATATATAACTGGACTGCGGGTGCTGCCCAAAAATGTGTGGCCATTTCAGTTTCAAAATGGCGGCATTTATAGGTCCTTCCACTGATCTCAAATATATACTCATTATTTGAGATCAGTGGGTCCTTCTAACAACAGGGAATTTTGTCTTGCGCTGTTAAAAAAATCGCGGGCTCATCGTGTTTTGTATCGTCTGTGGCGAAATTTTGAAAATGTGGAGAAGGTATGACGACCAAGATATCTTCAAGATTTACTAACAATCTGTCGGTCAACCAGAGTTTTAAACTATGTTGTCCAATTAGTGGAGACACTGACGTTCTTCTGATAGGTGAAAGAAGACATTTAGGCAGGAAGGTGTATAAATATCGAAGATGAAGTGATGGTACGAAGAAGCCGCTTTGGAGTCAAATTGATAGCGAATGTGCGATCGACTATAACTCGAAATCTGCATTCTTCCCCAAAATTTAAATGCGGGTTTCATTTTATTCCATTACGGCTTTTGATATCTGAGAGGTATTTCGTAATGGGAAAATTGGGGAAAGTGGGTAAATTATGTATTTCTTCCTTTCATCTGACGACTTGTTTACCAGTTAGTGCTGTCTTTAAAACGTACTCAGATTCTGTCTTATGTCGAGCAAGACCTCTTAACTGCCACAACGTTGTGCTAAATTTATGTATAATTCCGTTCGTACATAGAAATATATAATCAGTTTTTTTGTCTCACTGAGATCTTACAATAAATTTTGACATGCCTACGCCACTAATTTCATTGCGGCGACGACATGCAAATATTGTCAATTTCTGCAAAATCTGCCCGATTGCCTCAAAATATTTTTTACCGATTGTCAGTCTTTAGTTGATTCTCTTAAATTTTATTTTTGTTCTAAAAATTGTTGAAATGGGACTTTGAGCTCAAATAAACTGCGTGCATTTGAAGCCACAGCATGTTGACCACAACGTACTCAAGTCGTTGTCACCCAATTTAATATCGTACGATTCACTAAAATATCTTTCTATTTCTTCACGTTGTGGGAGGCTGCTTCTGACTGTTTCCAGTGTCCTTTCACAAGCCGTTTTACAAACTATACACCTTTTTCTGGGGGAAATAAGGCCATAAGGGTTGTGGGCCGGGGGGAAAAATTTACCGCCATCTTTGTTTATGTTTTTGAAGTCCCAGACTCCCCACGACAACTCGCGCGACGCATGCGTAGACAAAATTCCCTGCTGTTGGTCCTTCTACTAATGGTAGCGACCACTGACATGTATTTATTACGGACTGTTGGCGACTTTTAATATTATAATATAGCTTAAACTTCGTTAATATCGTTTTGAATATTTATGTAAATACAAGGTGATTTTTCTCTCTTTACATGCACGGTTAGTCATTGTTTACTGAATTATTTATCTGACCAAATAGAAATCAGTATCAGTAGAACATAATCTCGAGTTTGTATTTCGGTGGTCTTTCCATGTATATTATTTACGTTTGTTTCTTTTAGCGGCACAGAACGTTTTCGTATAATAAGAGCGTTATTGTAGTTCTGAACTACAATAATTACTAAGGCTTGTAGCTATGAATTGAAGTACGACACAAACTGACTCGATCAGCGATATGTTCATGGAAGTTCTACAGGCATTTTGATTAGTCGCCCGCTCAATGAATCGAAGAAAAGCGCTGGGAAACACGAGAAACCGTAAAGAAGCCAGGTGTACCCAGCTAGCTGATGGCTCGTGTCACGAAATTCTTTCCTCGGCCGCAAAAGGGGATTTGAATCATCGTTAAAATTCGTTTATATCTAAACCAAACCAATTCTTATTCTTCTTTGTAAATTTAGTTTATGCAGGTTTCAAAACCACAGTACGATCCTAACCAATCGCGTGAGCCTGCACTTAGCCCGGCCGGCTCATGTAATTTATCAACTTAATTCAAAATGTCGTTATAACTCGATAAAGTCTTCCATCGTCCGACTTTCTCGTCTCAACGACGGGAAAACAGACGGACAAAGTGAAGAAGGAAATGTCTTCCGATTTACCGGCATATGTCAACTATATCTATGATATTAACTGTCCCGCTCTTAGGTATCGGTCGGCGACCATTACCATTAGCAGAAGGACCTATAAATCCGTCATTTTGAAACTGAAATCTTATGGTCACACTTTTCTCAACTGAAAAGTAATAGGAGCACGCAGTCCAGTTATATTTATACAATACCCTAGTTGCTATGCGTGTTTTCATTGGTTGTTGGCCATGATCTATTAGAGGACAGACACATGGTCACGTCAGATCACGTCAGCTGACTTGCTTTTTTCCTTCTTCATGCCCCAAAATCCGGCAAGAGTTTCCACAAAGACCTTTTAAATTTTTATTGTATAAAACAAATAGATTCCATTTTTTTGTTGTCTGTTCAGTTATAGATGCACAGAAGACGTCACAACGTGGTAAGAACATCAGTGACGCACTCGACTGCGTCTCGTGGGCCACTTTTTTTGTTCTTACCACGTTGTGACGTCATCTGTGCATCTATAACTGAACAGACAACGGCAAAATGGATCTATTTGTTATATAGGTCAGTGGATCGGAGCAACATGGCAGACGGCGAGGATATCTCTTTGAATTTCTTCTATTTCTTCTGAAAATGTTTTATTTCGGGTACAAGTAATGAATAGGAAGCAAGAAAAGCTTACAATCTTGAATAAGGTATCAGTATATCTATTTTTTGTAAATAAAGATGTAAACGTTTGTGAAAGTTGATCGTCTAGGTTAGTGTAATCTTGAGAAAGACTGTTGTTGATGTTAGTGACGACTGACGTTAATTTCGACGGCCTCAGCGGCGGTCATCTTCAAAATCATTAGTTTCGTACATGCGCAGAAACCAACTGGATGGCACCTTAAAATTTGAAACTATGCTGGAACCGTCTGGAAAATTAATTAAATACCAAATTAAATAATTTAACTGGGGAATGCCAAGAGTTATAAAGTTCCTTCATTATTTGTACATACATAATGGAGGAACTTTATAACTCTTAATTGGCATTCCCCATTCGCATGTATATATTTATAAACTATCAACGCTTGTGCTCAACTAAAATGTAAACATATCCAAAGTCAGTGCACAAACTTGATCATACCTGATTAAAAAAATACAAAATGATTTTCCGTGCAGGATACTCTGATCCAAACACGTGGGATGTTGCGAGACTTGAGAAAAGCGTAACAAAAACACGAGCCGCTAATTAAGCGAGTGTCTTAGGGGGTGATTACATGGACCGGGCTGGCTGGTTAACCGAGCTAGCCCGGTTAACCGGGATGAGTTTACGAAACGATTACATGGAGCGGGCTAGCCCGGTAAGCCGGGATGATTTCAGGCTGAAATTCGCAATAATCAAGTAAATAAGTAAATAATCAATTACTTCAGTTTTACACTAATTAGTGTATTATTTATTTTGTAAGCCCATCGTTAATAAAAAGATTGTTAAAGTCTTATTAGCTAACCCAGGAAAGACTGATTAATTTATTAAATCTTCGCTTTGATCACGAAACACACAAACAACGTTGATGTTCTATTTCAGTTCCATGCATTCAGCACTATTTATTCACACAGTCAAGCAAACGAACGCGTATCGAACCGAGTTCAACAGTTTTCAGCCCGGTTTCCCGGGATGAAAACGATTACATGGACATTTTCATCCTGGTTAACCGGGCTAGCCCCCCGGTTGCGACAACCGGGATCCCAGCAAACCGGGCTAGCCCGCTTGCCATGTAATCGACCCCTTAGCTTTTCAAAAGTCGAGCAAACCAATTGTTTGGATCAAAGTATCCTGCACGGAAAACCATTTGGTACTTTTTTTATAAAATAACTTCATAAAAAAGTAATAAAAACACAAATTCTCTCGAAATTCCTCAACTACCAATCACATTTCCTCTACTAACACTTTGCTGACTGAAAAACCAATCACATTTTCATTTCTAACACTTTGGTGACGTTTGCATGTTTTGGCTTTGTTTTGCCGAATTAAATAGGAAAAAATTAGTTAAAAAAAGTAAACTTTGAATATTGAAAACTGTGAAAAGTATTTGCAACTAGCTACCTTAGCCAGCCATCTCAGCGTTTGCATGGATCAGGTTTTAAAACATGACACGATCAAACTCCGAAAAGGAAAAGTAGCCTTTTCATCGGGAATATTTTGGATTTTATGTTGAGAGCTCGTGGACATTTTGCTCTATATCGTTAGTTTTTTCTTTTACCAAGTGAGTTTACCAGGCAAGAACACAAGACGTATTAATATACACAATTTTATTTCGTCGCTTTTAAAACGTGAACTGATCACACCTTTTCGCTGTGTTTTCATTAGCATTAATCACCGTGTTTTTTTCTACGCTATAAATAAACAAAAAGAAGACATGTGCAAGGCCAGGAACTGTGAGAAGCTTCAGCAAAAATAACAAGTTCAACAAATGCTTAAGGGAATTCCTCAGTAATTCTCCCAGAAATGATCATGAAAGGTTGCTGAAACTCCCCAGTATTAAAGTTTATGATATGTTCATAGCAAAATTACAAAAAAAAGTTGGTGTCACCGAACTCGTTTAGAAAATACAGCTGCCAGTAAACCATGTTTTCCCAATTTGTAGCTATTTTGGTTAACTCTTGATTTCGTCTTGTTATCTTATATAATCCGTCATAAAAGCACTTAGTTTATACTGACTGGAAAAATATTTTATATTTTAGATGCACTTATATATGAACTATATGGCAACAAATCATGAAAGGTTTTTGCGATACAAGAATGTCCACATTTTTCTTGTTACATGTTTGTTTGAAGCCGTAAGAACGAGAAACGTACGATATTTCAAATTCTGCAAATTATTTTTTCTCTATTCTTTCATATATGCTGTAGAGCTGATGGAGGGAATAAATAATTGAAAAAAAAGTGGGGTCCTCGAGTGTCTTCGTCAGCTACATGCACAAGGCTAAATCTTGAACATGGAACATTATTCCCTATCATTTCACCGATAAAGGAAAGCACGCAGCAAATTTTTAATTATTTTCAAAAACCAAAATTAAGTTAGTATATTCTTGTCAAAGTTATTATTAGCTGATTTAGCCTCCTTAGCGATTTTCTTATGTGTTTTCGTCAATAACACTTGGATACATCTTGAATTAGTATTGCAGAATTATGCGCAGAAAAGCTGCGCAATGCAAAACTGAGGAATTACCTTAACTCGAGTTAAGCATTTGTTGAACTTGTTCATTTTGTTGAAGCTTCTCACAGTTCTAGCCCTCACACATGCCTTCTTATTGTTTATTTATGGCTATAATACATTGTATATTTCAACCTTTCTTTACTTTTATAAATACGACAAAAGTGCTTTAGATTTCAGTGTTTAGATAATCTGATCCTGCACGGTTAATGAGCAATCAGAGCTTGCGTGGAATAAATGTTATTTTATAATCCCAAAACCATTACTCAGACATACCGTGAAATAAAAACCAAGAAAAGAAGTACATTCGAATATAAATGAAAGAAAGTTCCCAATATTTCTGTTCACTAGCTTCGCGAATACTCTCGTTGTCGGCCGTGACAACTGCAAGATCTGCAAGGCGCTCCTTAAAGCGCTCCAATCCCACCGCTTCTTGCGTGCTCCGGTTCCTAATCGCGCCTGCATGGGTGCAAAGCTGTTAAACGTTTTAAAACAACATAAAACATTCTAGTCCCCAAGGCTTCTCCCGGCTGGAGCGCGGAAAAAGATCAGATTTATAAAAGCACCGATTTATAAAAGGAATATAGGGACGAGAATGAACACAAACAACAAAAGTTGGTAAATTAAATATCACCGTGTACTTGACTATGGGTGTATTTAGAGATGTTTCGTCAATCACGTGATCAATCACTTAGATCTTCTTATGTACGAACGCTTTACGAGCGTCGACTGCGTCGTACACGAGAGCAAGCGAAAGGAATTGGCAAATGCGGAAGAGGCGGACTCGGAGCAAGTCTAGCCAAATCACTCAGCTAAATGAATGACCGTGACGCCATTAGATGTATCAAAAGGAGTGATTTTCATCAGCAGACGGCAGCACGTATATATGTTAAGCGATTTTAGGGAGTTTTTCAACAATTTATGAGAAGGAGTTAAGAAAACATAAATATAAATTTTAAATATTTACGTTGATCATACGTTAAACGAATAAAAGGTGTCAAGCAGATAATGGCGCATTCTGTATTGTAGTAAATAGCGGACTATTATGTGTATTGTCTTGAATTTATTAATTTATCAAATGGATGAAGTTACCCTTCAGGCATGTTGTAAAGAAAGGAATGAGAATCAAATGAGGCGGCCAGTCACTACTGTGTGTAACACTTTATTTAAAGGTTAAAAAATTAAAATCGTCGTGGCTTTCGTCGTACTACGACATAATCAGGGACAACAGCTGAGAAGAATAGGAAGATTTAACAATTATTCACCGAAGTGGAGGTGAATATCCACACTATTCACCGGCACTGAGGTGAATAATTGTTTTAGCATATACCTCATAAATGAAATAACAAGTTTAACATTCTTATATTTTTCGGTATTTTTATACAAGAGTATAAACAAGACACGGCCGTCGCCGTCGGCCGCCAGCAACTCGGTGTACTCAATTATTTGTCGACAAAACAGTTTTTACAGCTTTTGAATATATTAATGGCTAGAAAATTGTAAAGAAACATACCTGTGGACACTCTTCTACTTAATTTTGTCGACTTTTCTCGTTATTCTACTACATCACCCTTGTTTATCAACAAAATCTCCTGCCTCGGTAAACAAAGCAAAACTGGTCGCCATCTTGTTTTGCCTGCAGGTGAATAGTGCAGGATATCCCGAGCTAGAGGAACCAATCAGATTGCGCGAAAAGCACTATTCACCTGCGAGGTATATGCTAAAACAGCTTATATATACAGTGTGTATCAAAAAAATTCGAACCCTTAGAAAATGAATTAGCATTCTTTTCAAACAACCTATTGTAGTAGCTTGAAAGCCCTAAGCACTTCGCTGAACCCACAGATGCGTAAAACACACGGTCTTATACACCTGGGAAATTAAGATAACTTGAGTGTATGCATGGTGAAAGTATTTAAAAGCTTTTTCGCTTCGTTCAACTTATGTGCTGATTAATTTATAACGCAGCGCTTTTATAGCCTCCTTCGCAGACGTCAGCGCGCGGTCCCTGTCCCCCCACTAACGTCTGCTCACATTGGCACAACATTCCTTTCCCTTTGTGTACATGGACCAATGAAATCACAATGAATCCCCCGAAAAGTGAGGGATCGACCTTTGACCTTCTGTTGCTAAACCTCACATGAGTGAAGATTTGCAATCAACCGTTAGGCGTGATCGTTTTTCCGCGTTTGTTTACGTTTGAAACGTTCACATTGGGCGGAACTTGTTCGTTATTTGAAAGCTGTAAACCAACAGATTTGAACCATGAATGGACATGACCGTTTGACAAGTCCCGCCCACATGTTTGACAAACGTGAGAGCATATTTTCGAGTGTATTTTACACGTACATTTACAAACGACGAAGCCGAAATCATTCGATTTTTATGGGAAAGGATGGAGTTTATCGGCAGCCGATCACGGTGAGGATAGAGCAACTGTCGATGTTTGTTCTGGCGTCGAAAAATTTACTGCCGATTGTGATTTGGGTGAGAAAACGTCGTTCAAGTAAACGTGTTTGAAAATTTTTGACGGAGTGTCCAGCCTTCACCTTATAATATTTTAATTTAAACAGTTTAGTCAGTTCGAGTCGACCACAAAACGTACTTCAAACCAATATTATTTATATCGCAAAGTTACTACAAACAACAACCAAGGTAAGTGTATTTTGCTTATTTCACAGTATTAAAATTATTTTGAGCGAATTTAGCATGCATAAACAAAAGACCTGTTTAAAATATTATAAGGTGACAAACACGTTTACTTGAACGACATTTTCTCACCCAAATCACAATCGGCAGTAAACTTTTCGACGCCAGAACAAACATCGACAGTTGCTCTATCCTCATCGTGATCGGCTGCCGATAAACTCTATCCTTTCCCATAAAAATCGAATGATTTCGGCTTCGTCGTTTGTAAATGTACGTGTAAAATACACTCGAAAACATGCTCTCACGTTTGTCAAACATGTGGGCGGGACTTGTCAAACATGTGGGCGGGACTTGTCAAACGGTTGTCCATGCATTCACGGTTCAAATCAGTTGATTTACAGCTTTCAGATAACGAACAAGTTCCGCCCAACGTGAACGTTTCAAACGTAAACAAACGCGGAAAAACGATCTGATCACGCCTAACGGTTGATTGCAAATCTTCACTCATTTGAGGTTTGGCAACAGAAGGTCAAAGGTCGATCCCTCACTTTTCGGGGGATTCATTGTGATTGGTTAATTGAAGGGAAAGGAATGTTGTGCCAATGTGAGCAGACGTTAGTGGGGGGACAGGGACCGCGCGCTGACGTCTGCGAAGGAGGCTACGCTTTTAGGGCTTTCAAACTACTACAATAGGTTGTTTGAAATAAATGCTAATTCATTTTCTAAGGGTTCGAATTTTTTTGATACACACTGTAGATGTAAAATGAGTATAAATATATTTTAGCATATTTATACTCATTTTACATCTATATATAAGCTGTTATCTTCTTATCCTTTGTCCCTGATGATGTCGTAGTACGACGAAAGCTAGGACGATTTTAATTGTTTAACCTTTAAATAAAGTGTTATACACAGTAGTGTCGACTGGCCTCATTCGATTCTCATTTCTTTCTTTAATTATTAATTTATGTACGGGGTGGGAAGGGTGGGTAAACCCCTGCCTCCTCCGCAAGCCCTCGTTGCATCATGGACATGCAGGTCACACACGCCGAATTTAGGGCCTGCAAGATCCTGTAAAAAATTTGGCAAAATTTGGCACGGAATAAATTTGCATAATTAACTACCATTGTTAATAGCCATGGCTATTTCCGAAGATTATGAAGGACATTGAAGACTTACGACATACGAATCCTAGCTTTAAAATGAAGGAATTGTTGAAAAAAGCAATTACGGTTGAACTTTGTCAACTTTCGGCCGGAATAATCAACGAAAATGCACTTTAGTCTACCCGTAGAGACTCTTGGGTTTATACTTTTTCGGTTTCCACAACAACTGAAACTTGAATTACGCTACACTATAGCCTACAATTTAACAAAATTAAATCTCATTAACTCTTGGTCAGTTGACAGCCTTTGATAGCTAAATAAAGCGAAACAATAAGAAAAACCTGTACTTTCCTGACCGTTGAATTTGCTTTTGTTCGGCAGATATTTTTTCCTTCAATTCCTTTTTGTCGCTAAAACTATTATTGGCAGGAGACTGGTAATTCTAAAACATATTGGTTTCTTCATTCTCATGATGAAAAAAAGATGTAAGAAAGTTTAGACCGAATTTCCTGGTGGGTCACAGTGTTAAAAGAACTTGGACGTACGTTTGTCGAACAGCGGCCGGAAAGATTTTGCAGGCCCTCTCAAAACTATAGGGCCTAGTCTCGCTGTGCGTAATGGGATCAGTCCCCATTTTGTTTACAGGATCTGGCAGGCCCTCACAAGTGTGACCTGTCCCAATCTCGTACCCAGCGCCTGCGATCCTTTTGGCTACTACCAAGAATCAGAGGCTCTGGGAAACTCCGATGAAACTCGTCATCTGATTGGTTAGTTTAAAAACAGTAAAATTTCAAATAGTGTGCACGTTGCTAACTTGTTTAATCGATTTCTCGACGTTCTGTAACACATAATTATACACGACAGACCCAAAATATAATTGAACACATGAAATAATTCAAAACAGCAACAATACCGACAATTTACAAGTTAAAACTATTATTATTGTCGCTTCGTCGCCAAACAAACATCCATCGTCTGACTCGTCTCGTAATTCTTCGCAGTTTCGTCTCAGAACTTTAAAATTATATTAGAGAATACAAGGTCGATCTAGTTTAGCTAAAATTCCTGGCAAAAAGTACAATTTCTTACCTGAGCGGGGCGACGCGGACATTTAAAACACACTCGTCAAATCGTCTGGTTGACGATTTTGAGAAAAGCGAAGAAAGGCCATTTGTATCGATTGTATTGTCGAGAGCTTTGTAAAACATGTTGGGCCTTTTTTATCGGTAAACAAATATTTTTCCTGGTCTTCGAACAAGCGAACGATCGTCGATGATTGTTACAAATTATAGGGAACTGGGAACCAGAGGACTGGGAACCAGAGGACTGGGAACAAAAACCCAATTTGGGGGTCTTTTTCATCGGAGTTTCCCAGAGCCTCCGTTCCTTGGTAATGACCAAAAGGATCGCAGGCTCTGGGTACGAGATTGGACCTGTCCATGATGCAGTGAGGGCCTGCGGAGGAGGCAGGGGACCTCGTGTCCGTTCGCTATAGTAATGTACTGTATTGTGATCTGTTGTTATTATTGTATTTAACAACTTTATTGGATGCTAATACCCAAGCGGGAAGAGCGCGAACGGGACTCGAAGACCCATGCGAGGCGCTCTCCCGTTGAAATTAAAAATACATATAAGAACAATCAAAATGTTAATAACATTGACATAATTATAGTCATAGACCTATTGCTCAAAAACAACAATGCGCCACCACACAAACAAAACCCCAACCCCATTCCCCTGAATTCTATTGAATGGACAAAAGCTACAGACAATGAGTTAAACTAAATAGAATGATGTTGGGGCCACGTGCACTCAACGACGCACTGCGGAATTTAAGCAATTGGTACTTCACAAAACTGCTCTCGGTGACAGGAACAGCTACGGTATAATGACCATGTACATTGTACAGGTCATATGAACGTCAAAAGTAGAAGTCGGTAATGATAAGTATGTATCGGATGGAAAAGTTTTAAACGAAGTCAGATTACAGAGACTATTAGGCGGTGCTATTCTACAAACTGAATTCAGAGAGGAACAATTCGTTTGAAGTAGGAAGATTGAAAAGTACTAGTTTTACAGGACCAAACTTTAAGGATAAGATTAGGGTTTTTACAGTTGCGGGTACGACTATGACTAACAAACGAAACAAAGTTAGAAATATTTAGATCAGAAAAAACATGCAAAGCCTTATAAAAAAGGATAGATCCTTAATTTCCCTGTCATAAGACAAGGGTAACAAATTTAGAGCCAGCAATTGCTCCTTGTTTGTAATGCCCCCTATCGTGGATTGTACACGTCTCTGAACGCGCTCCAGTTTTGCCTTGTGGATGCTCAGAGATGGTGACCAGACCTCCGTGGCATAGCATAGCTGTGATTTGATCGGAAAGATAAATAAAGTGTTCATCGAACGTTGGCGTTCATCAGCAAGGGGCAGGTTCTTCTGAGTAATCATTACATTATAGTACATTTTTGTATGGAAAATCCCAGATTTCCTCATCCAACCAAATTCAAACAATGGGAAATGTGGACAGCAAATGAAATACGTAAATGCAACCACCCCTCACGCTCTTATATATTAGGGCCTGGGAATAGCCACTACTCTCTGACTCAAATATAGTTTTAAATGAAGTAGAATATTTCAAATAGAAAACTGTTTATTTTAATATTTTTAAGAAAGAAAAACAAAGGGAAAACAACGCAAAAAATTTCGAACAACATTCGAGAAAAAGATTTTCAACGAAAAAGTTGCACGTCGCTGCCTGGATTTGAACCAGACTGTCTTTCTTCGCGTGACAACCAGTGTTACCACCTGGCCACTGAAGAAGATATAAAAAGTTTTGTAAAATTTCATATTACATCTCTTACAGTACGTTTTCTTTACAAAAACAGCATGCAGGCTGAAATGAATATTTAATACTTTTTAGCTGAAGTATTTTAAAAACATGCATTTACACTCAAATCACTGGCTGCTTGTCAGTTGTCAGAGATATAGTCATATTTTAATTAATCGGGGCATTTCGACAAAAACAATGTTTGTTAATCCGGAAATCTCAAATGTTGTAACTGTTTTCAATTTTTGAAAATTTTACAGATTGAAAATTACTTCTTTTCCGATCTTTTATTTCAAATTATAAACAAACTATATGGTACGTATACGCAAGTCATGAGAGGTTTACCATAAAAAAGTTATTTTATAAAAGAACATAAGACGACAGTCGGCAGCTAAAAGCAAAGAATACAACGGGCAAGCAAAAACATCCAACAAAAATATAAAACAGCATTATAAACAGTGACAGGATATAAACACAGGAACCTAAACAGTGTTGCTACTAAATGTTTGTGATTATTGAGTTTGAGAGCGGCTGCTCTATGTTTTTACTTAACTTTTCGGTCTTTTTCTTTGTCGGTTTTTCTTCAGTATTGTTTTTCATTGTTTTTCCCCCCTTTCGAGTTGACAGTTACCTTTAATTCAACACGTTCTTCTTTATACGTAAAAGTTGATTTGTGTATGTTATTTTGAAAGCGATATATTTTAATTTAATATATCTATTCACAATTCGCAAAAGCTGCTTTCCCAAGTCTTTTTCGACTTTATTTTGCTTCATCAATATTGTTACCAGTGCCAAACAATCCTAACCGCCACACATATATCTATAAACATTTTTGTTCAAATGATCTCGCATGGACTTTCAGACTCGCGTGGGCTCCACGGGCGTGTCGAGATTAGCACCCTCACCGGCATCGGAGAAAATACAAAACTGTGAAGTTGCACAAATTTCCATGAAATTAAAACAATGATTTTGGACGACTTTCCAAACCAGTATACGTTCTATTAACTATGATAGGCCTGGGCCCCTCTTAATAATTTTAAAATAATTGGTCTGAATACACACAGGTAGGACAACCAGTTCCCTCCTCCCTATCAAACAGTGGCATGCCCAGGCTTTTTCTTTTGCATGCTAAAGGTGGACAAAAAATTACATCATGAGAGACATTTATCCAGGTGGATTATATTATTTGAATTATTCTGGCACATGGGCTGATGGGAAGCAGTGCACATTGATTGAAGGTGGCACATGCCCCTCCCTCTGTGCACCCTCTCACCCACCCACCCACTTACAGTAGACACAATACTGCCAATCATATTTCCTCACTAATCGAGTGCTGCTCACAATGCTTTGTTCAGATTATAGACTTCATCACCTGGCAAAAAGGAAGACGGAGATATGTGCATTGTAATATTTTACAGTAATAAAAACTTTTGATCAATCAAACACGAGAAGATAAATTTCGTATCTCCAAACATTATTAGTGTATCGTGTTTGTTTTATAAACACTAACACGGGTGACCGGAGTTGAGGAGCAATTTTTAATCTAGTAAAACAGCTCAAATGCATAATTGTATGCCTAGCAGTTTCATAGCTATACAGGAATACGCCTCTTTTCATGGTATTCCTTTTCATAAAATAAGGTGTCCTCTACGCACACTCTGATTGGCTGGGTTCCGTGCATTTGAGAGAACAGAGATCATGAATGACGTAAAATTGCGCATGGTGGCGTAGAATGGCGTCAGCTGGCCGGAAAAGCCAGTCAAGTTCCAAAACTACCTCTCTTAGCTCGATTTTTCTTATTATTATTTTATAAAACAAATAAAACATACCGCTTCTGTGGTAAAAAAACAGGTTTAACGCCAGTTTTGGCAGTATTATAGGACATAGATTTTAACGAGGTGTATTTACTACTTATTGACCGAGCGTGAGGTCTGTACTAGTGAAACATTGGACCGACGTTTTTAGTACGGACCGAGCGAGCGCAGCGAAGCGATGTCCGTGCAGAAAAAGGAGGTCCGATATTTCACTAGTACAGACCGAACAAGAGAGTCAATAAGTAGTTTATTATATGACTACAAGTGTTATAAACGTTCTCTGAAAACTTGACAAAGTGTTAGGCTTGTATTCGCCACCATCTCTCTTGCGAACTAAACCAAAATGGCATATGTCTTCCCATTTTTTAAGTACTTTCCGTTTAGCTAGAATCCTCAACTTTCTACCCCAAATAGCATTTTTCAATTGCTTTTGTTTGACATATCGCTCAAGATTGTACGTTACGTAGTTGAATAAAAAGAAAACATTTGAAATTCTATAATATTTGTGAGAAGTAAATGTTATATTATATTATTACGAACATTGCTACGAACATTTTAAACATTTTAAAAAGTTTCACATAACATGGAAACTTAAACTATACATCAAATGAAGGCTTAACACAATTTCTAACGACATACCTGCACGATATATTTCAACAATGAGAAGTTCTGAAATTATTATCCTTGTTGTTGCATGTATACTGACGTGACTTTCATTTTGTTTATAAAATTCTCTCAGCGGTCTGGAACGGCAGATTCCAGACCGCTCAGGAACCAATAAAATTGCTGGATTTCACGTTCCAGACCGCTCGCGGAAATAGTCATATAATAATAGTTGTTAATGGCACTATAAGAACAAAAAAAATTTCGGCAAACTTCGTATTACTTTTCATAACACCTCCAAATCGGAGTGATTTCGCTTCGGATTCGCAGAGCGTTTTGTATCGGATCGCTGCGTGTAGTCTAAATACAACCCCTATCCAATACGAAAAGTAATCCCATACGCAAGCACTGTGGTGTAGTGTAATTGCGGTCGCAGTTGCTATCGCATATCCTTTTTACAAGCTATCCCTAAACAACCGTTTTGAAAGTGCTAAATTTTCAAAACAAAATCTATTTCTTGTTTTCATGATAGCATTTGGAGCAAAATCCATTCTTATCTGCGGTGCCATAAAATGTACATCCCTTCGCTTGGCACTGAACGGGCTGCAGCTGTGATAATGTTTCAGCACCGACATTCGAGTGAGGAAATCCAGTAGAGGAGAAACTTGGAGGATAAAACACGCGGTCGTCTTGAACTACTTCGGAATAAGACGGCGGATCAAAAGGAGGAACCTCGACCAAGGAACTGTTCTGCTCTGCTGCGCCTTTGGGTTCGAACTCCTTGATTGACTTCGACTGAAGTTGAAAGCATTTCGTACAGAGATAATTGTTAGCTACTGTACCATAAAGGTCGCATCCATCATTGGCACATTTGACGCTGGACATTTCCACCCCAGCTGGTTGCGACTCATTCATCTCTTGTTCAAACTTAAATCTCTCTTTGGCATTTTCTATATAACCTGTGATCAATTCCTTATAGTAACTTGGTTGGTTGCCACACGGTAATATTGCCACAGCTATTGAGTGCTGCACTGGGGTATCCACATATTCAGTCTTTTGGTCACAAACATCGCTTCCACCAATTTCTGTGGTTCCTTCTTTACGTCCTTCCGCACTTTGCTGAACGGGCGGTAAACATAGGTTGATGTATACAACATCTAAATACTTCTTCAGCAGCGCCATTCTTTGATCACACGATAAAGTCTTGTTTTTGATTTCATCGGTCTTATCGTGTTTCAACCAATCCCAGCTATCTCCAGGATCGACCGCAAAAGGTAACGGTAGGGTTGTCAGTGATCGGGCGACGAGAGGAATAGCAACTTGGACAGCTGAGGTCACATCATCTGATTCACTACTCGACTCCGACTGGCTCGTGTCGACTTCCATGGCAACAACAGGAGAGAAATGACCAGAGGAGTAAGCTAGAACTAAAGGTATTCGACAACATCCCGATGGATCACATTCTACGGGAAGGTACACTCCACCAAAAGGAATCGGACAAACTGCATTGCCTTCGAAATCGTACAGAATGGTGTCTGCGACGACGACAATGGGTCTCCGTAGCACATGGGCGAGGGAGAATACGTGTATCTCCTCCAGACTTTCATAGCGAGGTTCCGAGCACGTACTAAACCTCCTAGGTTTCGACAATGGGTTAACACTGACTTCGACATCGTTCTTGTCGCTGTTGGTTACCTCGGGAACTGTTGCTAAGGATTGTGTCGTCAGCAATGATCTTGGTTTTGGGTCGGCTAAGGAGAGCACCAATTGCCATTCTTTGTCCCACTCTTTCTCACTGAAAACCAGTTCACCTTCCCCCATGTTCTTAACCCACTGGTACCAACGCCATCTTCTTTTAATCGTTCTTTCGGCCAGAGAGGTGGATAGGGTGTGGTGCACAGCTTGACGCAGATTGAGCAAGCGATCGTGAACACCCAATATACCAAGGGAAGCTGCATGTAGTAAACAGTTTCCATCTCCAGATGTAGCCAAGGGGAGAAGCCGTTGAAAGCGACCATTCTTAACTAACCAATTAAGATGACCTATCGGAGAAAAATATGCAGTTAATAGTAATGACAATAATAATGATGATGATGGTGATGATGACGACGACGATGATAATGCGGATCTAGGATTGTTGAAAGAGAGGTGGCCGAGGGTCAATCTCGAGACTTCTATAAGGGAGACCAAGATACCTTGCATACCCCGGAAATTTCCCGGAGAGTCCTTGGGTCTCTGAAATGGTATTTTCTGAGAGCCCTTTTGGCAGCATGTTTGAGCACTCAGCAGTAGGACTAGATCCCAAGGATAGTGCAAAGTTTCATGCAACTAAATTTATTTGCAGTGTCTGAAAGGGGATGAATATCAATATTCGTGTGACATCAAAAATAAAGGAAAATAACCAATTTCATTAATGAAGACCATGCTTAGGTAACCATGACAACATTTTGTCTTGAAAATATTTTTAAAATGGGCAATAAAATGGGTAATATATATATATATATATATAAAAGATTTCTGAGCCCCAGGCAGGGTTCGAACCTGCAACCTTCTAATGACTGGTTAGACGCTCTAACAATTGAGCCACTGAGGCTCAGATGGAGAGCTAAGCTTCTAATTCAACAATGAATTTTTCAATGAATTTGCAACCAAATTCGGGCATTGGTTAATTTAAAAAAAAATTAAGATAACCTCTCCATCCCACTTCTTAATTTTTCAAGTACAGCAGGGGCGGATCTAAGAATTTTGATACCTTAGTCAAAGTTGCTGTGGACCCATATTTCTAGGGGGTCCGGGGGTATGGTCCCCGGAAATTTTTTGAAATTTGGATCTCTGAAATGGCATTTCCTGCATTCTGACAGCACATTTGAGCAAAATTCCAAATGTTTTAAAACATGTTTTTAATGGACATTTTATCATTTTCAAGAAACATTTTATCTAAATTGGACTTTGATATTTTCTTGTTGTCTTAGAAACCTTGTGATAGTTTGAAGGTGTGTAAGGCTAAGTTTTTCCAGGAATGAGGGTGGGGAAATCCAATAAACAGTAGAGAGATATGTGGTCACTTTCTAATATAAAAAAGTTGACTGTTTCGCTCTATGTCAAAGTTCATCAGCATGCCTAGGAAACACCAGTTACATTGTTTCAGTCAGTGAATCCAACATGGACAGCCTGACCAACATACAAGTGAAGGTCTAGCTGAATTTAACATTCTGCATAACCCAGAGCAAGGTGGACTAGCTTCCATGGTTGTTGAGCCCCACCTACCCAGAGCTGTCTGGCTTTCAAATGCCTGATACTGTACTTGCCTTTTAAACCTCAACCCAAGCAGACAATGTCTGGTTAGGAGTCAGGAGACGCTTTTGTTAATGACCAAAACGGACATTACATGGACATAGTCACATAGACATAGAGGAGCTCAACTCTCATCATCCCGATCATTCTAACCCATCCCCCTAGTAACCCATGTTACTATGAGCTTTCTGGTTTTCAGGCACCAGCAACCCACGTTCAATTCCTGTCCAGTGCAATTATCAGATTAAAATTTCATAATTGCCACATGTGAGAAGAATGTTTACTTGATGTATAACGATAATACATGAAAATTTGTAGAAATGTCATGTAGATATTTATTGCTTAGCTTTTGATCTGTTTCCCCAGGCCCAGACCTTATTACTTATATGTTAATGGGGATTTATGAAATAAAAATAATTAACATCATGCGATGTGTATGTGTTTTTGTTCCACAGGTCCCTTGGGGGTTCTTCTTGGGGGTATCAAATCCACTAGCCCCTTGGCTAAGTTTAATGAGCGCAGATGCTCAGAGCTCATTCGTGTACCGACTGCCGTATGTAACACTTCGCTACCAAGAGGCTGCTTGTCTATATGCTGTTTCTCGAATTTCTCGGGTTCTGTCTAAGACTACCGTCAGCTATTTACCCGTCCACAGCGTTGTTGGCAGATAAGTGGGAAACGCTGCCATGAAACTAGGGTTTCCTTGCCCTTTGCTGGTCGTGCTTCGTCGCTTGATTTGCTGCCTTAGACTTTGGCTCAACTGGCTCTTCACTCCGACCGGTTTATGCCGGTTGTATGGTTTGTACACTGTAGCTTAGCTTTCAGACGTTTTTTAGCTGTGGCTCATTGCCACGTTTGTGCTTAAATTATCAGTTTTTGTCGCGTCTAATCGATTTGTTGCAATTTTTATACGCTGCTGTTTTGCCGCTTGCTTGCTTGCCTTCATGTCCGTGGCTTGTTCAGTTCTTCGTTCTCTCCACAGTTATTACCGGATAATTTTATTGTTCACAGACCGCTACTTGGTCCGTGGTGTTGTTTGCAGTTCCCCAACAGCTTGTTCGTTGCGTTGTTGAGCTATAGCCTTATCGAAGGAGATTGTTTATTCTGGCTCTCGGCGCAGTTCAATAAGCTTGTGTTTATGTGCTAAGCGTTTGTATGTTTCACCGGCTCGTAGCATATGCTAGCTGTTCAGATCTCAGTACTGTTCCGCTCTGGCGTACAAGTTCGAAAGGCCAAACGTTTTGTCAAGTCGTTGGACGCCCTAATTTGGGATAAATTAACAGGTGAGTCGAGTCGTTCGATTTTATCTAAATATTGCCTGGCCTGTTCTATTCTGCCGTCCGCACTGGGGCTAGTTCTTCTTCGCTGGCAATTTGCTGTACTATTATTTGGTAAATCCTTTATAGGGCTTCCTTAGCGTTATATTTTACTCTGCATGCTCTATTAAGTTGTCTTTTCGATACCGTGTCTAACTTGGCAAGTATGTGTTCTTATTAGTTAATACAGTTGGCTTACATAAGGCCCTATTTTCTGTGCTGCCTTTTGTGCGGTTTACTGCTGTAGCTCACAGCAACAAGAAATTATAGCTCGGTGATGTTATGTGCAAAAATTTGTTTTGCTAATTATCTGTTATGTTTTGTTTTGTTTTATGGGCTTGACATCGTCCGACTGCAAATCCCACTGGAATATCTGTCCTTTGTTCCTAAACAATGCTGCCAAGTGGCCACCTTATGGGTGTGACAGGGATCATAACCACGTTATACCAGACGTCCAAGTGCATTTGTTTTTTCTTCGACGTTGCTTATTTCACGGGTTGCTTATGTCAATGTTAATCTCCTCAACACCGCGGTCTTTTTGTGTTACATTTTATATTAAACTCTGTATTGTTTGCTCTTCACACATTAGGGCAGCTCTGTTTCTGGCTCGTTTTGCTGCTCGACTTGATGTTGTAGGGTGCCAGTTTGCCAGCCTACTTTAGTGGTTCAGACGCTAGCGCTTTCTGCAAGAAGGCCTGGTTATGGCCTTGCTTTCAGGCTGTTTTTGAGCCTTTCAGGCGCCTTTTGTCTATTTGCCTTGGGGATTGCTTGCTTGTGGCTTCGGCCTTGTGTGCCAGGATTGTGCTATTGTGTCTGTTACAGGTATGCGCTTTGTTGTCTATTATCTGCTTTTGTGGGCTAAGCGTCCTGGGTCTGGGTGTCATGCTGGGAAGTTGCTAATTCTCCCCTCCTGTTCTAGGCCAATCCGCATTATGAGCCCGCACGTGTTGTAGGCCTTCCCTCATTCTTTGGCTGCGAGTTGAGATGTTGGGCCATGCTAGCCCCTTTCCCACAGTGGGAATTACACACTGGGTTCACCCATTTCGTCTTTCAGCCTGCTAACTGTTGCATGGTTCCTACAGGGTATAGTTTTATGCGGGTCTTAATTGGTTCCATCTATATGCTGTACTGCTGCGGAGTTTACTACCAGCCTTTCTTCATGGCCAGATCAGAGATCATACACGGTTAGGTCTTGTGGGTTATGTCTTGTGGGTTAATTGGCTGCCACACCGGATGTGTTTCTGTTGCTTCCATTGCCCCCCCCCCCTGTTTCTGGTTGTCAAGTCTTGCGCCTCGCCAGTCTCTCTCAGTCCCTGCTTGCCACCGTTCCCAGTGGTTCCAGATAGTATGTTTTGCTGCTGCACCTGATGTGTCTTAGGTTATCCCGCTGCACTTGCTGTTTTAGGTGGGTTCACTTACCCCACCACCACTGGGTCCATTGCTGCTGTTTTGTTTTCTGAAGTCACACTTGCTGCTGTGCGTACCTTAGGTTACCACCACAGCGGTCTTTGACATTGGTTGTGGTACTAATACCACACCCGCCGTGTCTGTCTTTACAATAGTTGCTCCGCTCACTTGTCTTCGGTTACGGTAGTTCTGCAGGTGACGAACCTGTGGTTCCTAGAGCCGCTGCGCGAGACATGTCTTAGGTTACCTTAATTGCGGCGCGTGCCGTGTTTAGCTTAAGAGTTACTTCCACATTTTGCTAGCTGTGGCTTGATGTGTTACATTTGTGGTCGTGCTGCATTGTTGTGTCCACCTGCCGCTGTGTATGATGGGTCTTACGCTTGTCATGCTGATGCGCTTAGGGGGTCAATAGCTTCTGCATCTGCTGTTTGCCGCTGGTCGTCTCTTAGGTTGCACTCTACTGCTGAGGCACGTACCGGGTGGTTGGTTACCGTGGTCACTCTACCGGGGTGTAGGTTTAATTACCATGCCTGTGCGGGTGGCTTTTAGGTTACGATTGCTAGTGCTTGCATGCTTTGCCATTCTGGCTGCTTGTATTTGTTCTAAGTGTTCAACGAGCTCTTGGCACGTGCCACGTCTTGTTGCCCCCCCCCCCCCCCTCCCAGATGTATCTGACCCATGCTGCAGCGTGCTTCCCGGACTCGCTTGCTCCAACAGGGCTTCTCGTCGTTACATTCGCAGTTCTCCATGGGTTGCAGTTTCACCACGAGGTTTTTACGTTGTAGAAACGCCATTGGGCAGGGTTCGTGCCTCGAATCCCTTCTCCAGCATAGCTGGAGGGTGTCGTTGGAGAGGGTAATTCTCGGCAACATTGCTACAAGTTAGTTGGGAATTTAGGCTTGCCTGGAGCTGCTCTACCTATAAGACCGCTCCCGTCTTGGTGGATCGCCTGTTCCTGTATACGGTTCCTCAGCTCTTAGGGCAAACCCTCTCCGACGGAGCTACACCCTCCAAAGGTCGTAGTTTACATTACCGTGTCCTTGTTAGGCACACTAGTGCTGGTACTGTAGTTAATGGCGTGGTATCAAGCCCTATGCCAGACATTGCAGGATTGTTAAATGGATTTATGAAATAAAAATAATTAACATCATGCGATGTGTATGTGTTGTTCTTCCACAGGTCCCTTGGGGGTTCTTCTTGGGGGTATCAAATCCACTAGCCCCTTGGCTAAGTTTAATGAGCGCAGATGCTCAGAGCTCATTCGTGTACCGACTGCCGTATGTAACACTTCGCTACCACCCCCCCCCCCCCTACCACCCCGTGTAGTAGGTATACAGGTGGTTGAGCCGTTGCCATTCCTTGGCTTGGGCTCGCTCAGTCGTGCAAGTAGGTTTTGTATTGCTGCTGGTGTCCCTGGTGCCTGCAATCGTTGCGGACATTGTTTTTGTGTTCCTTGCGGTGCTACGGTTGCGGGCCGGGTACTGCATGTGCACTACTTTGCAATCATACAGATGCTAGGTGGTTGCTTGTGTGCTACTTTGCATCATATTGTTGCTGGGGGGGGGGGGGGGGGGGGGACTGCTCTTGTGCTAATGTTCATTGCTGTCTTACAGTTGCTAGGTGGTTGCAGGTGTGCTACTTTGCTATTATATTGTTGCTGGGAGACTGCATTTATGCTGTTGTGCCTGGCTATCGTACAGTTGCTTGGTGGTTGCATGTGTGCTACTTTACTATTATATTGTTGCGGGAGGACTGCATTTGTCCTTATGTACCTTGCTATCGTGCCATTGCTAGGTGGTCGCATGTGTGCTACTTTGCTATCATATTGTTTCGGGGGGACTGCATTTGTGCTAATGTACCTTGCTGTCGTACAGTTGCTACGTGGTTGCATGTGCGACTTTGCTGTAATCGTCTTGCTGGTGGGGGACTGCAGTTGTGCTAGTGTTCCTTGCTGTCATACAGTTTCGGGGGATCCGCTTTGCGTTGGTGCTATTTACTATCCCACAGTTGCTGAGGCCGTGTTTGTGCTCCTGTACCCTGGGTGACTGCTTTTGTCCTTCGGTACCCTGGGTGACTGCCTTTGTCCTCCTGTATCCTGGGTGACTGCCTTTGTCCTACGGTACCCTGGGTGACTGCCTTTGTCCTCCTGTACCCTGGGTCTGCCTTTGTCCTACGGTGCCTCGCTGTCGTACTGTTGCTGGGGCTTCTGCGTTGCTCTACGTTGCTGTCATCTGCAGTTGCGGCGGGCTCCTTTGTGCTACTTTGCTATACTACAGTTGTGGGTGACTGTAAATGTGCTTTACTGCTGCCGTACAGTCGTTGGGAACTGTTTTGTGCTTTCTGCTGCCGTACTGTCACTGGGGCAGTGTATTGTGCTGCCCTGCCATTGCCCTGTTATGCAGGGGTCTCTTTAATTGCATTGGCGATGTCGTTATGTGGGTCCGTACTGTGCAACACTGCTTATCGTACAGGCGTTGGGGGCCTGTATTTGTGCTCCCCTGCTGTTGCACTGTCATGTGGGGGGTCCTCAGTATGTGCGGGTCCGTAATGTGCAACTTTGCCATACAGACGTTGGGGGTCTGTATTTGTGCTCCCTGCTGTTGCACAGTCAAGTGGGGGGTCCTCAGTATGTGCGGGTCCGTACTGTGCAACTTTGCCATACATACGTTGGGGGTCTGTATTTGTGCCCCCTGCTGTTGCACAGTCAAGTGGGGGTCCGTTCTGTGCAACTTTGCCATACAGACGTTGGGGGTCTGTATTTGTGCCCCCAGCTGTTGCAGTTGTGTGGGGGGTCCTCGGGTCCTCACAGTTCGTTTGTATGTTTCGCGCCAGTACATCTGGTCTGTTCCCCGGCTACTCCGGGTGATAACTTATGTAGGGTGTGTTCTTGGCTACTCCAAGAAAATGTGCAGTAGTGTGCTGTAATTATGTGTAGTGGTAGCATGTGTCTAGCTGTTGGTAGTTTGTGTTGCCGCACCCGTACATCGGGTCTTTTCCCTGGCTACTCTGGGTGATAACTTAATTTGTAGGGTGTGTTCTTGGCTACTCTGAGAAAATGTGCCGTAGTGTGCTGTTTTGTGCTGTAATGTGTAGTAGCTTGTGCTTAACAGTACCAGCTTGTCCGGCTTTTGCTTAGTGCCGTTGTTTGCTAGTGCCTCTCTGGAAAGGGCCCGTTTGTTGCTTTTCTTTGTTGCAGACGTGGGCCTTTGCTTCTGGCTTTGCGTACAGGTTCCATTCATTGATGGTCACCTGGATGTTGCTCGTTCAATTGCAGCTTTCGCCTTTTCTCTGTTGGTTGGCCCCTGGTGGCTTTCTTAGGTCCAGGTCGGTATGGTAATTTCGGAACCATTGATTATCATTTGGTAAGTTACTTCTCCACTTTATGTGTGACAGTAGTTCTGTTAGGAGAGGGTAATTCTCGGCAACATTGCTACGAGTTAGTTGGGAGTTTAGGCTTGCCTGGAGCTGCTCTACCTATAAGACCGCTCCCGTCTTGGTGGATCGCCTGTTCCTGTATACTGTTCCTCAGCTCTTAGGGCAAACCCTCTCCGACGGAGCTACACCCTCCAAAGGTCGTAGTTTACATTACTGTGTCCTTGTTAGGCACACTAGTGCGGGTACAGTAGTTAATGGCGTGGTATCAAGCCCTATGCCAGACATTGCAGGATTGTTAATTACTTATAATACTGTATGTTATATATATAGACAATTAACTGACTTGTAATATGAACTGAGGACGAATGTATTATGTAAACTACTGTGGAAAGGCAATCTGACTCTGCATCATGATTATGACATACTAGTGAGTATCTAGAATTGAAACACTACTAAGTAGTGTTTATAGTACTACATGAAGCATTTAATAGCATTGGTTTATACCAGTGTGCTCAACGCAGATTATGCTAATATGGAACGGATATCAACAAAGGTTACGGAAGTAACATGACAACAGACTAACATCGATATTGAATCCAGATTGATGAACTGCTGTACCTATAAGCTCACCTTAGAGCGACATATGGCTTACTCTAGCTTGTCCGCCTTCATGTGTTGTGGCAAATAGACCATCTCAGCACCGATGTCTTCCCAATCTTGGGAAATGCTCTCCGGCCGTCAGTACTCGACAAACACTGATTCTCGCAGACAAATCAACATCATCGCTGCTTTATAAAGCACACAACGCACGATATAACAAGCTTGTAGAAGCCATGAATCGATCGAACAGAATTAGACTGAACTAAGACCTAGCTTGCAGACCGCATTTTGCAGGCTTCCGGTACGGCATACTTTCGGCAAAGCAATCAACCAATCAGATTCAAAGATTCAAAGATTCTGCTCAACAGCAAGTTTTTAATTTCTCTCAATTATCACACTGCCGCATTGTCGTTTTATCTTGTAACGATCACAATTCAGGATGATATAAAGCGATTGTCAGAGCTCTGTCAAGATTTAATTGTCTCCAGTGAGCGTAGTAGAAACTTCCATGATTTTAGCATCATATTACACAATAGTCATCAATACTGTTGCTAATATTGCGGAATTTGGTGGTCTATGGTGAGCTTTAGTAGTGTAGGTAAACATTATTATACAGGTAAGTCATCAATTGACAAACCAGAAAAAGTAAAATTTTGGGGTCCAAGGATCAACTGCATTATACGAGTCACGCATTATAACGATGCACACTATAGTGAGGCTCCACTGTAGTCACCCAACGCTATCTCACGTCATTGTGCAAAAGGTCTATTGTCATATTGGTTTGCTAATAGAATGAAGATAAGAGCCCAACCCAGAATTGTAAAATGTAAACCATAACGACAATATAATTTAACTAGAAATACATGAACGCAACAACCCCTCGCCCGCTTTTACATTCTTTTTTAAAACACCCACCCACCCCCTGATTAAAATATGTACTCATAATATACAGCCAATACAAAAACAAACAGATATAAAAACAAATGATGTTAAATCCTTGGGATATTAAATTATGCAATTTATGGATAGGTCGATAGGATGAGAAAACTGATTTAAATCATTTAATGAAAGTTGAACATATCAAAGCAAAATTTAGATTTCATTATTAAATTCTGGTTGTAAAAAATATATTGTTTTTAGGAGGTTTCAAAAGGGATTAATTTTAGCAAGCCTTTAAATGGCTTCTCTATGCATGTACATTTTGCAAAGGCAGTATTAAAAGTAATTAACAGCTCAGAAATTACATTTATAATAGAGTCTGAGATAAAAACAATTCAGTAGAATCGGATTCCAGAAAGAAGAATTCAAAAGACAACGTTTCAGTCGAAACACAGCCAAGAAAACCAACAAAGCCCATGAGTATTTTTAATAATAAAAAGTGCATGCACGTCCACCACGGTTAATATAAGCCTTAAATATAGTGTTTTAAGTTAGCTTTAGTTAAGCTGACTTATGGTTTGGATGAGCAAAGGGAAAGCACGAAAACGTGAAGCTGAATATTGTTTAGGTTAAGCGAAAACTTGAAAACAACAAGAATCCTACCGTTAACCACTTTAAGATGATTTGACCATGGACTCACGGAGTGTCTTCAAACCAGGGCTACATACACTGCAGATCGAGTTTTTGTTTACCATACGGCGTTTGGTTTCTTCAAGTTCCCTGGTTTCTCTTCAAGATATATTAAACGGGTTGTTTGTATCCTTTTCTTCGTGCTCCATTTCATTTCGTTTCGTTTAAATAAACGAAAGCAAAACACTATTTGTTTGAGAGTTTATAGTTTTCTTCGTCGCTAGTCACCAGTGTCCAACTATTCTAACCGCGTGACACCGTGCCATACATATATATATATGTATATATATATATATATATATATATATATAAACTATTTCCAGATTTCGTCTCCCTCGCTTTTTCTCCACGCGTGTAAAGTGGACTACACGCATGTCGAGATTAGCACCCTCACCGGGCTCCGGGCCTTCGGCCCTACGCCCAGGCTCGGGGATCAAAACATTTTAATAGAAGAAAAGTAACATGGATTTATGAAATAAAAATAATTAACATCATGCGATGTGTATGTGTTGTTGTTCCACAGGTCCCTTGGGGGTTCTTCTTGGGGGTATCAAATCCACTAGCCCCTTGGCTAAGTTTAATGAGCATAGATGCTCTGAGCTCATTCGTGTACCGACTGCCGTATGTGATACTTCGCTACCACCCACCCTCCCACACCGTGTAGTAGGCATCCAGGTGGTTGAGCCGTTGCCATTCCTTGGCTTGGGCTCGCTCATTCGTGCAAGTAGGTTTTGTATTGCTGCTGGTGTCCCTAGTGCCTGCAATCGTTGCGGACATGGTTTTTGTGTTCCTTGCGGTGCTACGGTTGCGGGCCGGGTACTGCATGTGCACTACTTTGCAATCATACAGATGCTAGGTGGTTGCTTGTGTGCTACTTTGCATCATATTGTTGCTGGCGGGGGGGGGGGGGGGGGGGGACTGCTCTTGTGCTAATGTTCATTGCTGTCTTACAGTTGCTAGGTGGTTGCAGTTGTGCTACTTTGCTATTATATTGGTGCTGGGAGACTGCATTTATGCTGTTGTGCCTGGCTATCGTATAGTTGCTGGGTGGTTGTATGTGTGCTACTTTGCTCTCATATTGTTGCGGGGGGACTGCATTTGTGCTAATGTACCTTGCTGTCATACAGTTGCTACGTGGTTGCATGTGTGACTTTGCTGTAATCTTCTTGCTGGTGGGGGACTGCATTTGTGCTAATGTTCCTTGCTGTAATACAGTTGCTGTGTGGTTGCATGTGCGACTTTGCTGTAATCGTCTTGCTGGTGGGGGACTGTATTTGTGCTAATGTTCCTTGCTGTCATACAGTTGCGGGGGATCGGCTTTGCCTTGGTGCTATTTACTATCCCACAGTTGCTGAGGCCGTGTTTGTGCTCCTGTACCCTGGGTGACTGCTTTTGTCCTTCGGTACCCTGGGTGACTGCCTTTGTCCTCCTGTACCCTGGGTGACTGCCTTTGTCCTACGGTACCCTGGGTGACTGCCTTTGTCCTCCTGTACCCTGGGTGACTGCTTTTGTCCTTCGGTACCCTGGGTGACTGCCTTTGTCCTCCTGTACCCTGGGTGACTGCCTTTGTCCTACGGTACCCTGGGTGACTGCTTTTGTCCTACGGTACCCTGGGTGACTGCCTTTGTCCTCCTGTATCCTGGGTAACTGCCTTTGTGCTCCTGTACCCTGGGTCTGCCTTTGTCCTACGGTGCCTCGCTGTCGTACTGTTGCTGGGGCTTCTGCGTTGTGCTTAGTTGCAGATAACTGTCTTCTGCAGTTGCGGCGGGCTCCTTTGTGCTACTTTGCTATACTACAGTTGTGGGCCCTATGCCAGACATTGCAGGATTGTTAAATTCCATTGGTTAGGGCCAACATGTGGATGAAGTTTGACAAAATATTTATTATAAATATATATATATATATACATGTACCCACACTCTCATGGTGATCGATGAAACATATCTGGGTTGAAATTAACTAGTGCCTGAAAAAAGTGGTTAGGGTTAGGGTTTATATTGTGGTTAGGGTATCAAAAAGATTGCTAAAATCTTGAGACCCACTGAACCTTGATGACAAATTTGGAAAAAAAAACAAATTTGATGATATATTTTGAAAAAGCCACTAAAGGACTGGACGGGTCCTTTTGAGTCATCCCTTTTAGCCAAAACCCTAGAATACTGGCAAAGTATTCTGGTAGTTGTAGTCACCCAACGCCATCCACGTCATCGTGCAAATGGCCTAATTTTAATTACTGTACCTGAATTTTCAAGGGACTTCAAAGTCGAATTTTCAATGAGATCCTTTATTAAGAACTCCTGAAACTCCTTGTCATATTGCAAGAAGTCTGGCAGTGTAAAACTAAACCGTGTCACGTCTTGAAAATACCCATAGCTTTCTTCACAGCCATCCTTGCCCTTCATTTTGATATCTGCGTGCAACTTTAATACCATCTCTGGATCAACCATTGAGAAACCACGCGCAATTTTACCACATCTTTGCCTATGCTTTTGGCATTCGGTCGATGAAGAACCATTATTGGCGGCCTCGATATTACTTTCACTGGTTCCTGCTTGTTCACGTTCATTCTTCGATGTATGACTTGAAGTTGAAGCTGACATGGCGGACTGTTGTTTTTTGTGGACAAGTTTGTAGTTTGATGACTTGATCGTTGACTCGTTGTGCTAGTTTGCCTTTGGCCAGTGGGAGTCTGCCATGGACTCTTTCAATATAACACTCTCCTCTTTCGTTACTACATGCCACAATATAACGGAATACAAGGACGCAAAAAATAATAAAATTTCACTTTCTTTCAAGTTGCTTCCTCCAAAAGCATACAGAGTTTACAGAAGTGAGACGTTCAGACGTAATTTTTCACGCGTCAAATTGCACTAGACAAAAATGACGAAAGCGGAAAATCTTTCTTCCCGGGTCTGGGGACGACATTGGGGGTTATACGTCCATGTCCTATTTACACGAATTGCCATCCTTAGGTTAGGTTGTGTGTTGGGGTAAGGCTTTCATGAAGTACTTGGGTTTTGTAGGACATGGAATTATTACCGACCCATAAATGCCACCATTTTGAAAGTGAAAATGACACATTTTTGGCCAGCACCCGCAGTCCAGTTATATATATAGGTCAGTGCCCCAATCTGGTAATAATTCCATGTCCTACAAAACCCAAGTACTTCATGAAAGCCTTACCCCAACACACAACCTAACCTAAGGATGGCAATTCGTGTAAATAGGACATGGACGTATAACCCCAAGAATTACCTCCGTTCCTTGGTAACGACCAAAAGGATCGCAGGCTCTGGGTACGAGATTGGGTTCATTCCAACCCAGTGAACTCTATATAAAGACTGGAACGATAACTCGGGCAGGAATTTTGAAGCCAAACATGGAGGTTCATGGAGGCTGACATGTAGGTATGCCCCAGTCCCTTTTACGAAAATACAGTACGAAAAACACCGTTATTTTCTGCCAAGTTTCACAATATTTTTACGTATAGGAACAGCATTTCTATGCCCCTAACAAACTAGAGCAAGTAGTCTTTCAGCTGAAGTGACTTTCTGAGACAGCTCTTCACAAATAACAAAGTTATTAAACAAATGGGAAAAAGTCCGGGCGAAAAACCGCGCAGAAACTTCAGTTCATTCTCGTTTTGCTTGGATATCTTAAGGCTTTTCGACACAGCATAGGGAAAATATGGACAGCAGCTTCATTAAAGTTATCTTTGACTAAGTTTTTATAGTCCAAATTTGCCATTTACTTCCGTAAAAAGCCTAAAAATGAGTATTTACGAACAAAAACAAAAATTTGCCATTCTTCAGCTCTCCCCAGTACTTTTCTTTTTGGCAGAGAGCAAAATTTTCTGGTATTTTCTTGTTAATATTTTCTACAGTTAAAAATAAAGTCTATTTCTAACTTTTTTTTAAATTTTTTAAAAATTTGTTATAAAACATGCCAATTAATTGTGTGATTAGTGGATGCAAAAGTAATGGGTATTGTAGCGATGACAAAGAAAACAAGCCATACATTTATTTTCACAGGTGAGTGTTTATTTTGTATTCAACAGACTAGCAGTAGGTAATACACCATAATAGTAAATAATTTAACTCTTTCCTGTCCTGAATGCACTCTAGTATAATATTCTAACTAATGCCATACAATTTTACTCACCTCTGGAAAGGCCCTTAGACAGGAAAGAATTAAACAAATATAATGGTGATTCATTTATTATGTACACAAAGAATGATAGGAATTATATTAAAATAACAATAGATGTACACCTTTGTTAAACCTGGCCCCACTGCATACATATTACATGGTTGCCCAAATGCCAAGCTCATAGGCGTAGCAGCCCAATTCTGTTTTGGGGGGGGGGGGGGGGGGGGCAGCAGAGATTTTTGCCTGAAAAATTTAGATTTTTGCCTGAAAAATTTAGGGTTAAATATTGATTTTTAAGTTGTATTTTTCAGTCTTAGTTTAACGCATAAATTTTGCTTGAACATTTCACAGCAATACATATCAAAATTGCCTGAAATTCCCAGCAGGAAGTGCCCAAATTTTCCTTTTTCAAATATTTTGGGAGGGCAATTGCCCCCCCTGAACCCACCCCCCCCCCCCCTCTAATACACCTATGGCCAAGCTGAAAAAATATACATTTAGCTATATACAAATAGCAATTTAATTACACCTTTTCACTTTTCATAACAATGTAGATTTCCTCTCAAAGATCAGGCTCTGCTTGAGAAGTGGGAGAATAAACAACATTGGGAAAGTGTGGAAAGCAACACAATACAGTTTGATCTGCAGCAATAATTTTGAAAGGTTAGATTATACTATCCCTCCATCAGCAAATGGGACCTGCAGGTTAAAAAAAAATACAGTAGCATCAGTATTTTCAACATCACTACCTAGCACTCGTGGCATGTCAGAAGCAGCATTTGACAATTTACAACTATCTATTTTCCAAGATGCAAAAGAAAATTTAACTAGTGCACCAACTGCAAGAAGATATTCTGATGAAGTAAAATAATTTGCACTGACACTGTATTTCTACTCACCCAAGGCATACCTCTGTAAACTGTGAACCAGGTTTCTTTAAAGAAGCATTCACAGCCCTAGTAGCAAGTCAAGTCCGTAATGCATCCATCAAAAAAGATTGCTGCATTGTCATTGATGCTATGTCCATTAGAAAGCAGACAATGTGGGACCAGAAGAATGATCGGTATGCTGGTTTTGTGGATTATGGTCAGGGAGGAGCAATTCCAGAAGATCCTGACACATTGGCTTCAGAGGCACTTGTTTTCCTCTTGGTTGGTGCTTGAGGTCATTGGAAATGCCCTATTGGCTACTTCCTAACTGATAAGGTATCATCGACAGTTCAGGCACAACTTGTCAAGATGGCACTAGAAATGGCAGCTGATGCTGAGTTAAAGGTATGGTCTGTAATGACAGATGGGACATCAGTCAACTTGAGCACTTTTCAGCAGCTGGGCTGTAAATTTGGTGCAACGTACAACTCGATGGTTACCAAATTCGAACACCCAACCACAGGAGAAGATGTTTTTGTAATCTGCAACCCATGCCATATGTTGAAGCTTGCCAGAAATGCATTAACACATTGGCTCCTTCATTGAAGGGATTGAAGATGGGGAATAAGCTGACTTCCAACCACCTGAAATGTGAAAAGCATAAGATGAACGTTAGATTGGCAGCTCAGACTCTAAGCTCTTCAGTGGCAGATGCAATTGAATTCTTAGATGTGTATTAATCAAATGTACGGCAGATAAATACTTCACTCTACGTCTGTTCACCTTCGGGAAGCACTACAGCGAGTCCATCTTGCAGTCTGAATGGAATTATGCCGAGCGACCGACACCAACTCACCAAGTTAATCTTGTTTAAGAATCAATAGATTCGTAATATTTAACACATGTAAATAAAAAAGAACACCATACTTATCTTGTTTTTCTAACCATCGATCGTCTGAGTCCATAATCTTCTGGATGACTTGTAGTTTGTCCATATTAATAAATTTGTTCGACTGACAAGACGATGTCGATGGCATTCGATCTCCTTGTAAATAAAGTTGTTATTTGACCAGTTCTCGATTGATTGCATTTCATTTGTACGACATTATTCCCGAGAATATTTATTGTTAAAAAGTGTTGTTAAAATACGACAAGAAATCTGAAAACATTGACAGAAGAAACTGACAACTCTTCCGTCCCTTGAGAGCACGCTTCGTGTAGTTCGCGATTAGCTCGCGCATACCGTCTCGCGTGTTTTTACCTACATGGCGGCCCCCACGTTGGCTTCATCCTGGCTTCATCCAATCATAGGAGCTCTCTTATGGAGTTATCCTTCCAGTCTTTATATAGAGTTCACTGTTCCAACCTCGTCCCCAGGGCCATTTGTAGGGGCTGGGCCAAGATGGCGGCCAAAAACAAAATGGCGGGAACAAATGGCCCTGGTGGAGGCTAGCTCAAAATGCGCAGTATATTGCGCATTTTGATAACTAGAACTCAGTCCTTTACACAGTAATTATACCTAATTACAGCTAATTATTGCATGGTTTGAAATATAATTTCCCGTGCCGTGGGCAGGAACAACCGACAAGGTCAAAATACAACTTTTTTTTTAAAAGATACAAAATCAAACCGTCTGATTTACGCCATAAGCTCTTGACCAATCAGAGACTGAGATAGCCTAGCCTCCACCAGGGCCATTTGTTCCCGCCACCTTGGCCCAGTTCCCTACAAATGGCCCTGGGTACGAGGTTGGGTTTATTCCACTGATCTCAAATAATATACTCATTATACTGGATAGAGCATCTATTGGTTCGCGCTTGGCAAAAATTGAAGTCGGAAGTGAGGCTAAAAATCTCGCGGCAGCCATATCCGGTGGGACCCACTTCGTAGTTATATCACTATTGCTGAATCATAGTTTTCGCTTTAAATGATCGGATTTTTAACGAAAACCAGCTAAATTTTACATTCTTAACAAGAAAATGTACCTGTCGCTATGGGACAACTTAAAAGTGGCTGGGACCATGGAAAATCAGCCGAAATTTCACGATTTTACTGAAGGAAAATCAGCACCGGCCACCAGGCTACAGTTTGAAGAATTATTAAAGGACTAAAGTAAGGAACAAATAACATCTTGTATTCACTTTAGCAGTTTGACAGTGACTTTATGACAAAGTAACAATATTACCGTTTCTATATCCGTCTTTTTCAACGTATATTGGATCAGACGATCTGAGGGTTTTATACAACTGAAGATGTTTATTGGAAGTTTGTAGTTATACTTTATTTATTAAACAGGCAAATTTATAAGCATTTAACTCACTGTTTTACTATTATTGATGAAGTTGGATGAAGTCCTGTTACTATAATATTGACGAAGATAATTCCTGTTCACCTAGCATTTATGGTGTGCATTTTCAATATTTGTAATTAATTGTCCATTTGTCCTCTTATATTTTTGCCTATTGGCTAATTTTTTACATGTTACCTGTGTGTTCTTGCTTTATTTTACCATGTCTATATATATATTATATCTGTGATGAACTCATGGCTGCCTAGGCTTGCTGGAGAGATTTGCCAAGGGTTTTCTATTTGACAAAGTCAAATTGTCTGGTATTTGAAAGAGTAGAATCATCTGAGATTGAAGTAAAATTATAATAAAGGGGCATGGTTTGGCCAGCTCTGATTTACACACAGAAATAATTATTTATTGGTTATAATCTACTATATTATTTTATATTTTATATACTTCAGTGTACTGACACTACTGTACTTTGTGTAGACTTATATTTGAAACAGATAATAAGTCATGAGCTTTTTTCTAAAATAAACAAAGAGAATGATGATTCCAAACTATTATTTACTACAGAAGTGTTTTCATTTCAAGATATTTTTGAAAAAGTTTCAATCTTTACTACATTTATCATACCTCAATATCTTGCATCATACAACTTTTTAGGTTTCATACCCATCTATATGTCTTTTCCTTATTAGATCCACACAACTTTTTTATGCAGAAATTATCACTAGCTGATCTTGGCAGAAGACAAGATCAGTCATTTTTTTTTTTTTTGAGATGAGTGATCATAACAATGCATATAGATGTTTATAAGATTTTAGTTTAATTGAAGCTAGTGTAAGCTGCTCTGGATAGTACAAACAATTTTATTGAAATTAATTTAAGTTTTCTCTAATACAGTACAAAGGCAAAGCCGCAAAGGACTAAATGTCAAAAAATTTTAAAATACTATCTAGTGCCAGTGGTGGCTGGAGCACTGGCACAATCTTCACAGAGCTTGATAACCATATGGTAGACTCTAGTCTCCTGTTGATGAAAATCATGTTTTTGCTCTTATCAAGTCCATTGCAAAAAGCTACAGCAAAATTCGTTTTTACCATCTTGGAAAGGAAACCACAGCTAACCTTTCTGGTACATAAATAAGAAAAAAATTGAATAAGCTTGTCCTCTTCCAGCATCAGTAAGGATCAAAACAAAACTAATCTGTACATGTAAACAAAAAAGGAAAGTAAACTACAGGTAACTGTATTTACACTGGATATACCGTAACCTTATCTAAGGACCAATGTTACTACAGGAGGAAACCAGAGTACCTTGTGGGAACCTGTGGTGTTTGGTAGAGTCAAACTGGAAGCACTCAAGTCACATGCATCCAAAGGAAACTCAACTAAACCACTGTAACAGTTAAACAGTCTTTACACTGGATAACCTTATCAGTCATATCTAAACTGTCCTTCCTAGAGATCTAGTAAGGGTCACCCCTCATTGGTCAATGTTACTACAAAAGAAAACTGAAGTAAACTAACTTTATTTATACTGGATACTGACTGATAACTCTATCAGTCATATCTAAACTGTTCTTCCTAGAGGTCCAGCAAGAGTCATCCCTCATTGGTCAGTGTTACTACAGGAGGAAACTGGAGTAGCCAGAAGAAATCTCTGGTGTTTGGTAGAGTCAAACTAGAAGCACTCCTCTAATGTACATCCAAGGTGAAATTTTAATCTGATACGTGCATCAAGTAGGAGTTAAACCCAGATTGCAGAGTAACATCCTTAGATCTACAGTAATCCTGGATGCATGTAACTGGAAAGACTTTTCTTGCTTTCAGCAAACTAGATAAAATTTTAATCTGCTAAATGTACAGTAAAACTGCATTGATCGAGTAGGAATCAAACTTGGGTGTAACTTCTTAATGGCCAGTAAGATACTCTCTAACCATAATAAACTACCACTAACTCAAAATGTTATACAGTATGTACATATTTTGTTTGAGATATACTGTAGACAAAATGAAATACTATCAAGGGACAAGGGCTTGGGCAAAATACATACTGTAGTGTAACCATAATAAAACCATCTGAACTGGTTGAACATTAGCCCAAATTCGACAAAACTATAAAGTTCGAATATTTCATGTGAACAGTATCAACAGCGGGTAAGTTTATTAGTTTAAACAGACACAGTTATGACTTCTTGGGGTTTAATCGGCATGAGATAAATCAAAAGTTAAACCAACACATCATCGTAAATCATCAAATAATACGCGTTACTAGAAAGAAACAAATACACAGGCAGTCACTTCCAGACATTTGTTTATCGACTTTGCTAGCTCTGAAGCAAATAAACAGGCAAGCGTATTTTGTAAAGAGAAGCACTTTCTAAACAAAAAAATAGTTCAAAACACTAAACTATTACTTAAAATAAGATTACAAACCTCAATTCGGTGGTAACTCTTCGTAACATCCCAGAATTTGGCGAAAAACGCCGTTCAACTGCTTCCACTCCTATTTACGCCATATTGTATGGGACCCAAGTGGGTCCCACCGGAAATGGTCGCCGCTAATCTATTCCGACTTCACTGCGAACACCGGATGCTCTATCCAGTATAATGAGTATATTATTTGAGATCAGTGGTTCATTCTCGTCCCCAATCTCGTCCCCAGAGCCAAATATGCCCGGCCGCGCGGGCAAGTATATCCAAAGTCTGCTTTCTAAATTAAAGAAAATTACTTTGAAAATCAGTTCAGCCAAAGGTCTTTTCATAGTACAGTCACCAACTGTAGTTTTACTTTTGCAAACAACAATCTCTGTATTATTTCTTATGTACTGAACAGCTGCATTTGGGATGTATTTAAAAGCCAGAAGTTAAGAATTCCCACCTCGAGAGAACAATTTTCCACTACTAACTCTGTTACACATATTGTTTACACAATAAAATTAATATTACATTTACTGTGTTTGACATTTTGATTTGGACCATAACCCATTCCTGCCTACACCAGCTACTGTAACTTAATTAGCTGATTAACAGGGATTCTCAGCAAACCTAAGCAACAGTGAGTTGACCCATTCAATGTGAGCTTGCAAGGCCACCCCAACCAGCTAATGCATTCCCTCTGCAGTAGAATAAAATCATCTGGCATGTTAACCAGAATGAAATTCTAAATAGCTTAACCTGGTGGTGAAAAGGTTAATAAAATGATTTCTTAAAACTCATAATTTATTGCTGACTATGACTTTACTCATCTTTTCTTCAGTTGGCACTTTATCCAAAAGAATATTTATCAGTAGAGTATACAGTACAAATGAGAGCCTTACTAACTGTGGACACCCTTGTTATAAATGGGGACTACACGCATGCCAGCATTATCTACCTAGTGCTGGCAGAAGATACTTCGCATTAATTAGCCTAATTCGTCAAAATTAATAGTATTAGGTGGGGTGCGTTGTGCTTTCCCTTGGAAATTTTAATCGTGACTGACATTTGGACATTGGTGGGTCACAAGCAGTTGATTGCAGTTGCTGGGATAGAATAAATCCTATCCCAGCAGCAACTCTGTCAATGACCACTAGTGACCAAATGGAAACCAGGCTTTAGTCACATTTTAGCCCATTTTCAGAGTTACCAATGGGGCTTAGGAAAAATATTAAGTGGGCATCCTGTATCCCCCCCCCCCCCCCCCCACCCCCCCCCCCCCTAGTCCCTCTATTGTTACACCCTTATCAGTTACCAGACTGCACAAGATGCCAAGTCTAAATGGTATTTTTTGTACCAGAAGCTGCTTTATTACAGTATATACACCAGTAATCATATAATTGTAATGTTTTTAAGAGTAAAGTTGATGTATTTAAGCAGTGTTTTGGGTATAACGTTAAGAAGGTGGTGCCTTTGGTTTTACTCTGATGAAGGGCTCCACAAACTTTAGTAAATTTTACAACTGAACCAGACACCAAAATCCTTATAAATCATATATTAGCTAAATGTGAGCATGTGTGCCACCTGCCCCTCACATCTTTGGTGTTAACTACTTTAAGTGCTTAAAAATAAGTAAAAGAAGAACGTCTCACTTTGTTATTTTTTTATGCATAGCATTTTTTCGCCATACTTATATGGGCAATATAAACAGGCCGTACAAATATGGCTGGTTCATAGTGAGGTTCAGCTACTGCTGTTTGAATCTTCAATCACATAGATCAGTATAAACAGATGTAATATGAATTAATAAATTATTAAACCTCAGAAAGCTACATTGTCGATTATTTCGATTACACACAAACAAGTGGATTAAAACATGTAACAAATTAAATGTTGCAAATCAACAAATTACAAATATACCACCAAGGTCACGTTTTATTTGAAAGACATACATCAGCAGTACTATATACATGAAATAAGTTTTTAAAATTCAAGATTTCGTTGTAATTTACCTTGTAGCTGTCTACGAATATTCGAATAATATTCAGAACAATAATACGATATTCTCGTGTTCATAAGTTTGAATAAACAAGAATTCAAACTGGGTTTCATCAGGTCATGAACTGGTCATCGATCGACGATCACTATCACGCCTGGTGCATTATTTTCCATTTATCAGTCTCTAAGAGTCTTATCCAGAAATTTCTGCCAAGTAATACTTTATCGCATCACAAACCAGCCACGATTATATTCTTACAACATTTCTACTGCTATTTGTTACTATTAAATTCCAGAATCAGCCACAACAAGTCGATGTATTTTGCAGAATATTGAACGGCCGTGCTGAAGGTTTTCGTGGGTCTGGGTACAAAAATACCAACTGCGCATGCCCCAAAATACACACTGTTGCCCACTGTTGCCCAATCTCGTACCCAGCGCCTGCGATCCTTTTGGCTACTACCAAGAATCAGAGGCTCTGGGAAACTCCGATGAAACTCGTCATCTGATTGGTTAGTTTAAAAACAGTAAAATTTCAAATAGTGTGCACGTTGCTAACTTGTTTAATCGATTTCTCGACGTTCTGTAACACATAATTATACACGACAGACCCAAAATATAATTGAACACATGAAATAATTCAAAACAGCAACAATACCGACAATTTACAAGTTAAAACTATTATTATTGTCGCTTCGTCGCCAAACAAACATCCATCGTCTGACTCGTCTCGTAATTCTTCGCAGTTTCGTCTCAGAACTTTAAAATTATATTAGAGAATACAAGGTCGATCTAGTTTAGCTAAAATCCTGGCAAAAAGTACAATTTCTTACCTGAGCGGCTGAGCCGATTACTGCCGAGTGCTGACGGCGACGCGGACATTTAAAACACACTCGTCAAATCAGTCTGGTTGACGATTTTGAGAAAAGCGAAGAAAGGCCATTTGTATCGATTGTGTTGTCGAGAGCTTTGTAAAACATGTTGGGCCTTTTTTATCGGTAAACAAATATTTTTCCTGGTCTTCGAACAAGCGAACGATCGTCGATGATTGTTACAAATTATAGGGAACTGCGAAACAGAGGACTGGGAACAAAAACCCAATTTGGGGGTCTTTTTCTAGCATATCCTCCTACCTAGAATTACCAATAATCAGTAAGTGTGAAATCCCTAGAATTACCAATAATCGTTAATTTTAAGAAACTAATTCCCAACCCACCACCCCAACCTAACCCTAACCCCCCCCGGAAACCCTAAACCTAACCAAAACCCCCGGTGAACCTAAACCTAATCACAACCCTCCGGAAAAATGTGCCTCCTGTCAGACCCCGGCCACAACAACCCTTTAGGATTTTTAGCTTTATGTGTTCAAGTTTAACATCCCCCATGTGGGACAAAGAATTACCTACAATTACCATTTATTGGTAATTCAAGGCCGTTTCACACTTACTGATTATTGGTAATTCTAGGTAGGAGGACATGTTGCTTTTTCATCGGAGTTTCCCAGAGCCCAACAAAAAGGATCGCAGGCTCTGGGTACGAGATTGACTGTTGCCCAGAGCCATTCTCGTCCCCAGAACCTCTCCCGTGCTGGCGCGCTGAAAAGGCTCTGGGGGAATCCATATATCATCGCGATCTGATTGGTTGTTCAAATTCAAAGGCCTATATAACGATGGAGCTTAGTGAATGTTTATAAATAAACAGTATTTGAGACACGAAAACTGACAACGAAGCACAATTCTAATCATAGTTCTAATCCGAACAATTTAATCGAACATTTTTCAAAGCAATCAACCCGTTTCCCATTATATAATTAAATCAAACACAGAAGACAGACAGCAATTTGAAATCGATAGGCGATAGACGATATTAGACAGCAGTCACAGCACAGTGTCAGAGCACACTGCTGGCTGTTCGTGCATGGTACATATTAATAAGAATCTCATTGAAATATACACGTCAAATATAAACGAACGGTGCAACATATTAAAGAGAACTACCTTCACTAAAAGAAGCCGTAAATACGAAGAAATTCCGACGCGGCTCTAGTATTGCCAAGCTCTGAAGCGAACTCGTAAATTTTAATGCCTTTTGCCCCACCGAATAAACGCGGCGATGAGCTACACTCAGCAGGGACCTTCTTCGAACGGAATATACCACAATCAGAATTGTTCCAAAGTCAAACGAGTCAATACGAGACAGCCAAACCGCCAGAATCGAAAACGAAAGGAAAATTATATTGCAAACAACTGCCGATGATCTCGTGTCCAACTCCCAAACCGCGAACTTAAACGCATGCGCTTTAGAAAGAACACCAAAGAATCTTGGTGTTCCGGTTTGGATTCCCCCAATCTCGTAGGCAAACGTAGGCTCTGGGATAATCCGTCGCCGGAAAACCAAAAAACAGGTTGCCGATTGAAAAGAGCATGCGCCGCCAGTTATTGTTCTGTGATCGAGGGGTTTTAAATTTTATCTGGCGGATAAACTTGTCAAGAACTAAACAGCATTTTGAACAGCAAGTAATCGACGGCTTCTGAATGGTTCCAAGAGAGAAAGCGGTGAGTAGCAAACTTGTCGTAGCCAAGGTGGCACGGCGGCAATACGGCATGTCGGCATATTGTCAGTGGAACAAGATGACTAGTAATTTAAGAACTACGTATCGTTGAACTATATTGTGTGCGTATGTTTGTTACATGTTGAATGAGCTTTCATTTGATGTATAGTTCAAGATTCTGCGTTTTATGAAACTTGTTATACTGTCCAAAATGTGCGAAACCACTGTTCGTAATAATATTATATTACAAATAAACAGGCTAGGAAACCGACGCAGTTGAACCAAAACGACAGACGTTTTTCGATTTTTAAAATATTTCCCGTTTAACTACATGTAGAAGCTTAAAATTTCCACCACGAATATAGTTTTCCAATAGCTTCTGTACGATATATATCTCAATGTTGTGCGTTAAGTATATTTCAAAAGAAATCTAAAATTCTGTAACACTTGTGAGAAGTCAATTTCCTGTTTATTTGTAATATTATTTCAAACAGCGGTTCGCACATTTTGGACATTTTAACAAGTTTAATAAAACGCAGAATCTTGAGCTATACATCAAATGAAAGCTCATTCAACATCTAACAACATATGTACACAATATACTTCAACGATATGTAGTTCTGAAATTACTAGCCATCTTGTTCCACAACTGACAAGATACCGCACCGCGGGCAACACGCCACTTCAGTACTCACCGCTTTCCCTTTCGAAACCATTCATAAGCCACCGAATACTTGCTGTTCAACTGCTGTTTGATTCCAGAGGTTTGGTTTTTGACAACTTTCAGTCGCCAGAAAAAATTTAAAACACCTCAAGGCTTTCGAAAGAACAAAGGAATACAGATTTTCAAATGTTCCTTGATATAAACCACTGTCGATTATCCAACCAATGGAATGTCGATTTGAAACGGATTATCCCAGAGCCTACGTTTGCGCGGCCCGCGTGAGAAGGCTCTGGGAACGAGATTGGGATTCCCCCAGAGCCTTTTCAGCGCGCCAGCACGGGAGAGGCTCTGGGAACGAGAATGCAGAGCCATTTGATTTGCCCACGCGGCCGGGCATATTTGGCTCTGGGGACGAGATTGGAGATTGCCTAAAAATCAGCATATCCTCCTACCTAGAATTACCAATAATCAGTAAGTGTGAAATCCCTAGAATTACCAATAATCGTTAATTTTAAAAAACTAATTCCCAACCCACCACCCCAACCTAACCCTAACCCCCCCGGAAACCCTAAACTTAACCAAAAACCCCGGTGAACCTAAACCTAACCACAACCCTCCGGAAAAATGTGCCTCCTCTCAGACCGCGACCACAACACCCCTCTAGGATTTTTAGCTTTATGTGTTCAAGTTTAACATCCCGCATGTGGGACAGAGAATTACCTACAATTACCAATTATTGGTAATTCAAGGCCGTTTCATACTTACTGATTAACATTATAATACATACGGGAAAAAATTTCAAAATAGCGGCCGCTATTATGATTTGGACATGTTTGGTATTTCGCTTTTTTTAGGGAAACTAAGCTATTTGGTCGGATAAACTGCACGTATGTTATAGCAAGGTGAATTATCTTTCTGCCAATATATTTTATAACTTCTACAGTGGATTATTTCTTGAGAAAACGTTCGGAGTAGAGGGACTAGGCAAACTTTGTCGAATTTTGCCAAGTCAGCATAATATCGTCCTGGTCTCGAGTTTGTGTAAACAAAATATTTGTTGAGCGGCCCGGGATGTTTTCATGATAAGAGTCTTTTTGTAGTTCTGAACTACAATAATAATAATCCTAGACAATTACTGTTGTAGCTTTCTAGCAGTCTGAATTAAAGACGTGCCGGCCGGCGGTACCGCACGAACACTTGGCAATAAAATAAACACGACTGTCAATACACATGGTCATGGAAATCTACAAACATTTCGTTTTGTGAAGTCATCAGCTCTATAAAGAACCGCTGAAAATCACGAGAAAATCGTAAAGAAGCGAGGCGTACCGAGTTCTTCTTAGGGGCTGTTTATATGGGAGGCGATATTCCTATTTGGTCAGACAAATAATCCAGCAGGCCTCTTGAGTCGTTCCACAAGAAATTAACAATGACCAACCTGCATGCATTAACTCTTTCCTGTCCGAATTTATTGGACTTTACTCTTTAGTATTTTGTTCTGGCTAACGCAGTAACGCCAGACGAATTTATTCAGCTCTGGGGAAGCCCTCGCATAGGAACGATTTATTAATAAAGTAAGAAAATCGCTTTGTATTTACATAAATATTCTTTTTTCCTACGATAAGTACATGTCAGTGGTCGCTACCATTAGCAGAAGGACCGATAAATGCCGCCATTTTGAAAGTGAAAATGGGGACACATTTTTGGTCAGCACCCGCAGTCCAGTTATATATAGGTCAGTGGTAGGAGGACAAGTTGCAAAAATTGGGTGTCCCGTGACCTGCGCAGTAGTTATTTCGTACCTAGGCTCTCTAGAATCTGTATACGCGGTTGAAATTTATTCTCTTTTGGAGAAGTCTATTTCTTACTTAGGTTTTCAGAATATGGCGAAAATATTACTTTAATTCATTATGACAGACGGTAGAGGACACGACAATTGCTCGCTGGATGCTGCCATTGATTTTTCTGTGGAAAAAATTGGGAAAAGCGGCTTAAAAATGAAGCCTCAGCAGAGGACGATATTCAGTACGTGAACTGGCATTTGTATTTGTAACTCCCGAGATCTATGTGCTTGCAGCCAACTTGCTTTGCTAAATCCTTTAATTTTTCAACTATCCTATTGCCTTTCGTGTACAATTTTCTGAAAGGGGAGAGTCAACGCAGGTGTTCCTTTAATAATATGGTGATACCACTTCGTATGATCTGCTGTTGAAGTCTCAACTAATTTTTGCCCATCCAGAAGTATTTGTCGACAATAATTTTATGAAGGTATACTTTTCTCATAAATGCTTGTTTTTGAATTACCGTGGTAGTGTGGTTAGGTATGTTAGATAAACTAAAAAACCCTCTTCAGTAGGGTAAGTGGGTTAATTGTAGGTGTTGTGCATAATTGGCATTTTTTAAATCTGGTTCAAAGTTCAGTTAATTCCAGTGAGACACCAAAAACAAGCAAATGCATTACTGACTGTATACCTGTATACCATGCATAATGATAAAATAGTTTATTATACCCTCGCAATTAATCACCCAATCAAATGTCTACATTACCATCACGTGCCAGCCCAATATTTTACGATGTAGGACAACTAAGGTACATATTGGGCAGCAATCTTTGGACATGTGCACAAGGTGTATTTACTTGCCAATTACATGATTATTTGTTGGATATAATAAAACACCTATTGGATTCATCTTTGCCTGATATGGAAAATATTTAAGTCTCAAATTTTAATATTAATAGGCTCAACCTGCGGTTTGCCCAATATTGAATTTTCAACTTAAATATTTTGCCATATTGGGCTTAGATGAATCCAATAAGTTATATTATCCACTTACTGACATATAATTAAAATTTTATTTATTGGTTTTCTAAAATAATATAAATTAAAACCAAGCCAAAATATATGTATGATTCTAATTTTAGTTTATATTAGTTTATTTGAACTAATTTGATTTGATGTGTATTTACAGTATATTTCGTCTTTTAGGAAAGATTTTCACCATGCTTATGGGAAACTGGGCTTGCTTACTACAATATTTCCTGATTCATCTAAGTTGGCTTTAACTGCAACAGCAACCCAAACCAGAGAAAAAAGAGAGTGTGAGTCTTTAGGGCTTACTAATTATTAATGCAAAAATTATTGAAGTAAACCTTAGAGCAGTGAAATATATATTTTGCTGTGTCAAGTTGGCCAAACACAGGAGAAGACAAGCTGCACCAGATCCTAACCCAACTTGCAGATGAACTTAGACAGAAGAAAATAAATGCACCAAGGACAATTAGTATGGTACAATGGATGTTATGGTGTATACTTGGATCAGATGGATGATGACATTTGACGTGTGACACCATCTAACAGTATATTATCATTAGACTACAATAGCTCGATGTGCGCAACGTTGGCAAGATTGAATTGTTCCTAGCATAACAAGAAATTTAGAATTTTGAGAGAAAGAACTTCTAGGATAACATGTAAACAAAATAGAATTTCTCCAAGATGTATCTACAATGGACAGAGTGAGTCCTTAGGATTTCTGCTGACAGAGTTCACGCTTATATTCACTGTAGTTCACAATGTTTTTAAATAAAGTATATATTTGACCAAAGTGTATCTGTTAATAAAACTGACTGAACATTTTAACAGGTTATTAGACTCAAAGGGGAGCATGGATGGCATGTGCTGTTAGGGCGCTGCCTCTCACCAATAGTTAAGCCCGGTTAGACAGGGTTAGTACTTGATCCGTTCTCGAGCTTGGGACTCATGTGAGTAGAGTTTAGTTGATCTCTCCTGTGCTCCGAGGGTTTTTCACCGGGTTCTCCGGTTTTCCTCCCTCTGTAAAATCAACACCTAGGGCTCTGCACCTAGGGCATATAGTTGGGATCCGTGGTCTGAACTGTGTTGTATGGTGGCTGCTTAAAGCGCCTTTGATATGCCTCAACACAGCCACATTGAAAAATCCTTACGAGTAATTTGATTGTAAAGATACGGGTGCATGTGAACATATTTTAATGAAACATGCGCGGTATAAGAATTAAATATTATTATTTAACAATAAATCATTGCCACAATACTATCAGTGACCTAACACAGAACTACTGGGCAGTGGCAGCACTATGTGGGTGTGGGCCCTGGTGCGAGAAAAAAATTTGGGGTCCCCTCCCACAAAGTGACAACATATATAGGGGGTCTAGGGGATTCTCTGCCAGAAAAGTTTTGAATTTAGGGTCTCTGAAATGGCATTTCCTGCATTTTCAGAGCACTTTGGAGTAAAATCTGAGTGACGACTCCTGCAATCTGTTAATAGTTTGGGATTTGGATGGGCCGATGGGCCCCCTCAGCCCATGGGCCCTGGTGTGGCACACCGTTTGCACACCCGTAGTGCCACCACTGCTACTGGGAACCCTTATGAAATTTGCCTCAGGGGACCCTAGTCACTGAGCTTTGCTTAGATTTGAGACCATTGGTTATTAGATTTAGGGCCTAGATGAAAATTACGCTTGTAAGTAGTTACCCTGGTTAAATAAAGTATTATTATTACTATATCTATTTCAAGACTTTGAAGATGAATTAGGTTAGAGCCTGAAAATCAAAATTTTACCAACTCAGTGGACTTTTACTGTATTTAAAATTGAAACAACAATATTTTTTTTCAATTTCACACAGAACAAATACCTTCTGAATGTCATGTGGCTCTAACACAAATTCATACTGTAAAGTACCTACTAGTTTGGTGGTAAAGACTGCTGATGAGAACTTGGACCATGAAATATGTCTCAAACAGTAATTTACAGTACTAATTGCAAACACACCACTAGCTTTTTTATGTCATTTAGTATTTATTATAATTACAGGCATTGGTAATTTTAAAACTGGTCAGAACACAGTAACACCTAAAAAAACATTTTCATGGGATACATTTCCACTGATTAATTTCAATTGTCACAATTATTATTATTATTATGAGATTATAGATTGGATGGGGGGGGGGGGGGGGGGGCGCTTAGGAGTTGGGGGCCTCTAACTGTCTGTTATCCATGCCACCAGGTGCCATAAAAAACAATAACAGAAAAAACTGACCTGTAACCATCACTGAAATAAAAGTAGTGTGCTGCATAGGCAGTGTTGAAATACAAATCGAAATATAGTAAGGTTTGAGTTACTCAAACCTTACTATATTTCGATTTGTAACCATTACTGACTGTTCACTTCATGAATATGAATCAATGCCTTACAATTATACCATCTGTCAGTATCATTATAAAATGGCATGGGGGTGACAAACCGTTTTCACCCCCACAAATTTTTTTATTAACTTAACCTACAATATATTATAACAATGGGATTGAAAGGAAAGTTTCTAAGAAACTACCACGCAGGTATATGCATGATATACATGTACAGCTGTATACCTATTAGACATGTCCAATTAAAAAGGCTCAAACAGTCTGACAAAACTTTGAACTGATGCGAGTATATGTTTGTTCACTTAATATTGTCTTAAGTTAGGACATAAAAGGTTTATCTAGGTGCTTTATTAGTGTGTTCTTACCCTGCAAATGAAAATGGTTTCCAGGAAGTCTCAAAATTCAAAATTTTCTGGGAGAGCATACCCCCTAGAGGGGACACCACAACAACATCTTGCCTCCACACTCAAAAACATCTTCTGCAACCCCTGGGCAATAGTAGTTTTTGTCAATATAGCACCAGTCTAAAACAGGACGGTGTAATTTGGCAACTAATGCTTAACCCATTTGGATATAACCATGTATAAAATAATGGACGCTGGCCCCCGTCAACTAAAATTTAAACCACTATATAGATTGTCAGATTATAATTTTAAAAAAGCAATGCCTTCTGCCAGGCAATACTGCCAATGGACCTTTTACCTTTTAGGAAAAACCCGCAATGCATTGTGGTAGTTGGGTATCACTTCACTTCCAGGTGAAATGGCTGCCGCGAGGCGAGCACTTTTACTTGGAAGAATAATTGATTAGTTTTAACCGCTTTTATCTTTCGAGAGTAAACTTTGCTATATTGCAGCATAACTAGGGGGGTATTTACTACATTCTGTGGAAAAGGTAATGAAGTTACTGCAGTCGTTGTCGAGAAAGTCAATTCAGAGTGATCGACTGAGCGAACAGGCTTCGAACAAAAACATTTATGAAGAAAGGTCTGTGCAAGCGTTTGCAGGTGAGTAAGCTTATCAAGTGGCGATCAATAAAATATTTTGCTATGTGTGGATATTTGTTTGTAGTTTATCTGTACAGATCGTGTCGTTTTTGCAATTGTGCACGTCTCTTTAATGCCTTTTTTCGCTTATTGAGACTGACAAAGTTTGGCCATGCTTCCGATCAGACGTTCGATAAACAATACCCCTACTAACAATGTTCGCTTGCCGCGCGCGTATGGGTCTGGGTACGAGATTGCAGTTGTTTGCAATATAATTTTCCTTTCGTTTTCGATTCTGGCGGTTTGGCTGTCTCGTATTGACTCGTTTGACTTTGGAACAATTCTGATTGTGGTATATTCCGTTCGAAGAAGGTCCCTGCTGAGTGTAGCTCATCGCCGCGTTTATTCGGTGGGGCAAAAGGCATTAAAATTTACGAGTTCGCTTCAGAGCTTGGCAATACTAGAGCCGCGTCGGAATTCGAATTTCTTCGTATGTATACGGCTTCTTTTAGTGAAGGTAGTTCTCTTTAATATGTTGCACCGTTCGTTTATATTTGACGTGTATATTTCAATGAGATTCTTATTAATATGTACCATGCACGAACAGCCAGCAGTGTGCTGTGTCGGCCTATCGATTTCAAATTGCTGTCTGTCTTCTGTGTTTGATTTAATTATATAATGGGAAACGGGTTGATTGCTTTGAAAAATGTTCGATTAAATTGTTCGGATTAGAACTATGATTAGAATTGTGCTTCGTTGTCAGTTTTCGTGTCTCAAATACTGTTTATTTATAAACATTCACTAAGCTCCATCGTGAACAACCAATCAGATCGCGATGATATATGGATTGCCCCAGAGCCTTTTAACGCGCGCCAGCACGGGAGAGGCTCTGGGGACGAGAATGGGGCGAAAGTTAACTTACTGGGGGTGGGTAATTTTGAAACGTGGCTAATCACGCAGACAATGTTTTTAATCATAATCTGATTTACAGTATTTTATTGTGACAAGATATAAAGGTGTACGTTAATTCTCAAGAAAGCCAGACTGCATGCCCAAATCGATGTTTATCCACGTCACTTTCCTCAGTGTTGTGCGATACTGTATATAAACTGTGCCGTAGAAACAGAAGTCGCCGTCCTGCTTGAAGGCCTCTAATAAGTCTCGATTTGCTTTTACGTGTAAATCTCTTCAGTTGATTTATAGCGTCTTGGGTTTTACTCGTCAAAGTCAGCCCGAATACACCGCCAATTTTTCGTTAGCCGTTTTGTGTCCCGCCGCTTCGCCTTTGTTGTTTTTATTGTAGAAACTTTTTTCAAGCGTTTTGCTTCGTTTCTGTCTGTTTGCGTTTATACGAGATGTTTGCCTAAAAGACAAAGAGGTTTATAACGAAGTATTCTCCATAATTTAGGAAATTTTAGGAAGTGGTAACTTTGTTTGTAATACCAGTATATTATTATACAGTGACAAGAAAAACATTGAACAAGCTAGCAACGATATAGTATTAAATAATGTGAAATGTTAACAAAAATAAGTAAAACGCGATACTGAGAGCCAAACTTGTGGCTCCTTTTATGATGAATGTTATTAAAAGGTTAGCTATATAGCGTTTTAAAAATCAGCAATATAGTTCAATTCAAGTATAAATGGCTATACTTTACACCCGCCGCTGCACGAAACGGCACGAAACTGTTGTTGATACGATTTAGAAATTAATTTAAAGAAATAGTAAAAGTAATGAACTAACGTCTTGAAATTTCTAAAATAAGAGTCTAAAGCCTAGGAATTAAGTTGTTGACAGCTGCAAGCCCAAGGTGTTAAATCTGTATGTGTATTCTGCGAGCTTTGGTCGTTCGGAGAGATGCATGCAGTGGGATGATTTGCACGCTTTCGTTCGAATGGAGGTTCAAACGATTGTTAACCAAAATAATTTGTGAAGTTCGCATAGTCTTGATAGTGAGGAAATTTAAACCCGCTTACTGTAAAATTTAAATTATAAAACTCTCTGTTCCATATTCAGTCGGCTAAATATCACATCATTGATGACTGTAGAAATCCATTCGAAGAATAGAATCTCTTTAAATTTGCTGCTCGTCGGATTGAACGGCGAAGACTTTCGGTCGAAGTTCAGAATTGTTCCTTCACTCATTGCGAAAATTATAAAACACTCCAGGTATTGCGACAAATTTTCAAAATAACCACCCGACCCTGCCTAGTGGACTTCGTTACCTGACGTCAAGTCGCGCAATGAAACCGGAAAGTGCGAGCCCTTATTGACACGCAATCTTCGTGCCGAGGAGACAAATGCTCAGGAAAAATTTTCACCCACCATCCCACCCTGCCAACATAAAAAAAAAAGTCAACAACGAACAAACTTAACATACATATAATTCCATCAGTTCCTACAAACTAGCTAATGTTTGAAGGGTACATGTTAGCCCGACTGGTGATCGGATCAGGATCAACAGGCGCAGTCAACCTGATCCTACTCCAAGCAACCAAGGATCAGATCACACGTACGCTCGAACCAGTCGCCAAGGATCAGAGCACGCATGAGCCAGTCGGTCTGCCTGTCACCCAACCATCCAAACGGGTAAGCCGTATAATATATGGCGGTCGCAAACCCAACATAATCGACGCATGGTTTAATATATATATATATATATATATATATTAACACTCAATTTCTTACACGGGAGGATAAAAAAGATGCAATTTATGTTTGGACGAAAAACTTTTCATCATGAAGGCAGACAAACAACTCTTACTAAACAAAAGATCAGAAATAGTATCGACGTGTCGGCACAAAAATAGATTTCGGATCAACAACCTAAACAATCAAAGGAATGCGCGCAACGTTTCGACGCCCACACCCACGCTCCAAATGAATCCGCCGGACGTTTCGACGCCCACACCCACGCCCCAACTAAACGCATTTAAGCAGCCCACTAACCGATATTTTTCAGTCGCCTGATGATCCCGTTTAGGGTGAAACCTCTGGTAGCGAAGACTTTAAGGTAAAACTATACTTTATACTTTGTATTTTGCTCTATCTATATATGGTATTGAGCACTCTCTAACATTTCGTGAACCAAAACTCACTTATATATATATATATATGTATATATATATATATATATATATATATATATATATATATATGTATATATATATTTAAATATTTAACAATTAGACAACGAGGACGAGTTGTCTAATTGTTTTAGTATCAACCATAAACAACTTTTCTCTAACGTAAAGAAGTCTTATCAAACATTGTTCTAAATGTTCAGATAGTTTTACATTTTTGTTTGCAGAAGTCTCCCATACATAATGCAGAGCAGTTCAATGGCGTATGGTAAACAATCGCTCACAAAACACAAATTGGGTGTAGATATATATACTCCATAGGCATAAGCGAATTCATTTTCTTATTCGAAAATGCCAAACTGAATATATTTCCATTACTTTCGACCCAATGTTTTCTTCACTCGTACAAAAATTTTAGCAGACGCCATGTTTGATATTTTAGCCTAGTTTCCAGGTTTTGCTTGCGGCGTGAATATGCCGTGGCTTCTGATTGGTCAGAATAGGAGTATTCCAGCTATAAGGTTTAACGCTACCATGGTCTATCACCAATAGACCATGGTAGCTCAGCCAATCAGAAAGCCGGATTCGTAGTAGACCACCAGTTGGTTGATACTATATATATATATATATATATATATATATATATATATATATATATATATATATATATATATATATATATATATGTATAGTGTGTATAAAAAAAACCGGAACCCTATGAATTAGTATTCTGTTCAAACAACCTATTGTAGTAGTTTGAAAGCCCTATAAACACCTCAGACCCTGGGAAATTAAGATAACTTGAAGTGTATGCATGGTGAAAGTATTTAAAAGCTTTTTCTCTTCCTGTTTAACTTATGTGCTGATTAATAATTTATAACGCAGCGCTTTTAGGGCTTTCAAACTACATTAAACTATAATGCTGATTCAGCGATAATCGTCACATGTGCGATTATCATAAATAATCGCACATGTGAGATTATCACTTTTGAGTGGCGGAAAAATCAATAAAACACTCTATTTAATATAATAAATATGTGATATATATTTTATGTGATATAGACCTAATTAATAAAACATCAGTGTCTATATCACATTTATATACAGGTTAATGTGTATATAAATGTGATATAGACACTGATGTTTTATTAATTAGGTCTATATCACATAAAAAGACACTTGTCCTCAACAATCTCGACAAGGGAGAGGCAACTTTTAGTGACAAACAAGCTGTTTCTTGGATGAGAACTTTATTCCTCTTTGCCTTGAATACAAAATGTGGGACTCTTTTGTATCACAGCGCATGCTCCAATACCAGTATGATAATTTATAGCCTCCCACATTCGGCCTTTATGATGATGGTTTAGAAGTTATTTAAAAACCTCGTCATCGTGCTTTATCATTGTTTAGTATAAATACACCGGTGATTATAGAAAATCACGCGCGCTGATTGGTCGAGCTATTTCGGATTAATTCTCGATAATCACCTACAGCGTTTATTCAAAATGGCCGCCAGCCAAGTTGTCAATGCGACAGACGAGGAAATTAGTTCCTAAAAGTACGAAAATGTGTATTTATACTAAAACAATTATTCGCCTCAGGCTCAGTGAATATCGGTAAATAATAACCTCGACTTCGTCTCGGTTATTATACACCGACATTCACCTCGCCTTCGGCAAATAATTGTTAAATATTGACGCTCGCCTTCGGCTCGCGTCTAGCAGTGTAGCAATAGTAGCAGTGTTTTATCATATACACAACACGAGACGATAGCCGAGTGTTTTCGTTTGTATGGTAGAACACGCATACCACCAAAAAAACGACCCATTTGGTAAGTTCATTGGCGTAGTAATTTTTAAAACGTCGTTTAAGCCCAAAAAATCAAAACTAAAGTATGTAAATTAGGAGGATTTTTTTATCAGATTAACCACGGACATGATACAGATATCTTTTGTGTTTTCTCATAATTTATTGACAAATTTTTGAATTATACTAATTGTAATATACCCAGCTGTTAGCTCAGTCCGGCGTACGCAGACAAGCAATAATTAAAAGCCCAGCACACAAAACCAAACCTCAGGAGGGCCTTTGCAATAATAACAACCACTTTCTAGCAACGAAACTCAAAAAAAAAAATTAATCTTTTTTTAACTTTCCAATAAAATGAAAAGATACAGTGACGGTGTGCAACAGTCAGAGTTAATAAAAGCCAGATTGAGCCTTAAGAACGTGTTTGGAATTCTCAGCAAAACCTAGTCATAGCCATCATAAAATTTAGATAAAAAGTCTGTTTTCCTTTCAGGGTACGTTTCTTTGAAGTATCTCATAACATGAGATCTCTGCTTCCAGATATTATGCGTCTCCTCGAGTTCCATTCTTCCCTATAAAGATTCAAAATAATATTATTAACACTTTGAAACTAACGCTAGACGATTTTATTCAGCACAGGGAGATGCCTCGAAGTGGTAAATGACCAGAAAACATGACATCTTCGTGTATATAGTATCATCAAATGAGGTATAACGTTGGTATAAAAGACAATTTCAGTCAAAAAGCAAGTAACATTTAGATGAAAGTGCATGTGGCATAAAAATCAAATTTGTCTTATTTGTAAGAACATTCAGTTAAAACTGACAACAAAGTAACATCTTTTGCAGTTTTTTGTTTGCTATGTAAAAGCCACATGTTGTGACATATGCGCGTGCATACTGATTTATAGGAGGTCATATATCTTTGCTATTACTAAACCAAACTTAATTCGAAGAAAGCATGTGCGCATGTTTCTCCCACAACCCGAACATGTGGAATTTGAAGTGATTTCATTTGATAATAGAAGATATATAACCTTCTCAAACTCATTAATAAAGTGAGGCAAAGTTCCAGGCCCCTGCGCGGTTTGCAGATAGGTTTCAGTCTCCCGTGAAATGTCTTTTACACGGCCACCGGTCTTGAACGAACTAACAGGTTTGAATAATTTTGTCACGCTTTGCTACACGTGCATGCATTTTAAATTTTGATTGGTTGTGCTATGCTTTCGAACTAAATGGTAATTGTTTATTTGTTGCTATAGTAAAAGTCATTACTTTACAAAACGTGCACGAAGTTTGTCAGTCAAGAAATTAAAATCGAATTTCGTTATAATACTGTATAAACCATATATTAGAGTTCCGTTACTCATAAGAGGAATAGAGGATACACTGAAAAATCAACACAAACTTAGTATAGAATATGCCGTTAGTACCAGTTTCATGTGTTTAATTTGTTTAAAAAGCATTCGTGCCAAAAACAACTAGCCAATAAACGCGAAAAAAGAACAATATAGTTGTCAGTTATTTAAGTCTCAGTAATAGTCTTAGTAATAGTTTTGGACTGCTATACAGTAAATAAAACTACAACAGCAATGCACAACAATGGGAAACCATTACATGCACGTTTGGCCTGACAAAATGATTTGATAAATAATTTTTTAAACCTTTTTTCGAGCCTTCGCAGGTTGCTGTTCGCTCAAGACGGGCGGCCGTGTAAAAAATCATTTTGTGGGGACCTGAAACCTACCTGCAAACCGCGCAGGGACCTGGAATCTTTGCCTCACCTTTTGGTTTACGCGTTATCGTTGCAGTTACCACATTTTAACTTACTCAAAAATAGTTCACTGCTCCAAAATAAGTCGCAACTTACTAGAAATTGACCGTTTATACAGCTGGTGTGTTCGCGACTTAAATAGAACGCGTCTGAATTAAGTCGCGACTTATTTTCTCCGTTTAAATGGCCCTAATATCTACATGTGACATCACAAAATGTGACATTTAAATATTGAAAAATAGGTACACAATGTTTGCATGTGTCTACTGACGTATTTGAGAAACTCAGGACTAGGCAAAGCTTCGTGATAAGCATAAGATAGCACTACATACATCAGTAGTAGCATGCAGTCACTAGAATCGAAGTGTCTGGAAACGCAACCAAACTCTTTGTTCTATGTTTTTGTTAACATTTATGCAAATGCATCTGTCAATGGCTAAGCAAAGCCTTCTCTTCAGGCTCTAAACAGAGATACAAATCAGGATATGACTATCTTCTTTGTCAAAATTAACTACTATTAACAAAATTACTGTATAAAGACATACAATTCAATTGTCGTCAAACAGTCGTAATAAAAGTTGGATAAGTTGTGTGAATATGTTATCATACAAATCAATAATGAACAAGACGCCTGGCCAGGCGTTTACTAGGACTACTGCAAAATCTCAGTGAGTACGCAGTGCCATTGTAAGCATTGTGAGCGTATATACTTGTCAGCGATATGTCTGTAAATACGTCCAAGAAAGAACACTTCACTTCGAAGAACTTGATCAGACAACAGGGAGGCGAATAAAGAAAGCATGAATCATGAGGATTAGCTTAATCACGCATCAGTTTCGGAAAGCCTGACGGGATGATACAATAATTGCCAATTCGCGACATCGACAAAAAAATTTTAAAAACGGAGCCGAAATCTAGACTCACTCGGGCTACTGTGGTAGACCGAGTAACTACTGTAGTACCCGAAACAAAGACATTTATTTTTAATTTCTTGATAATAGAGGATTGTTTTACCACAAAAATCGCACTACTGATCATTCAAAAACACATGTACCGGATTCGTGAATGGTCGGCAAAACATCGGTTCGATGTCGTAACTGTGGCGTCATTGGTACGTAACAAACTCAGCTCCAACGATCGGCGTTAGCTTAGTGTGCCACGTGACCTTATAAGGCGAGTGGACACAAAAACTTTAAATATCTCAAAAACAAAGCAAGGAAACAAAAAAACTCCAAAAGATGTCGCTTCGTAATTTTAACTGTTCTTTCAAATAAGGCAAACTTAATTGTTCTACATTTTTGTTTATGTTTATGTTTATGTTTATGTTTATGAAAATGTGGCCCTTTCACACTTGCTTCAAATAATTTCAATCATTGTAGGAAGCAATCAGTCAATAGCAGTGTTTGCATCTAATCACTCAACTGTGCAGCACAAACAATTTTTACACTTTCAGAGCATTATCAACATATATATTAAATGTTCATTGTTAGCCACTTTGACGTTTACCGCGTTTCCAGACAATTCAATCCTATGTAGGCTGCGAAGCATGCGCTAAGGGTCATGGCAGACGAGTTGAAAGAGCGCTTGCCATCATCACCCCCCACTTTTCAAATTTATGCGTACGCAAAATTCCCATTGGCTTAGATGTGATTAGCTCACATAATCTAGTTACTAACGTCATTTTAATAGACCATTGTGTAACGATGACGTGGGATGGCGTTGGGTGACTACAACTACCAGAATACTTTGCCAGTATTCTAGGATTTCGGCTAAAAGGGATGACTTAAAAGGATTCGTCCAGTCCTTTCGCGGCTTTTCCAAAATAGGTCGTCAAAATTGTTTTTCCAAATTTGTCGTTAAGTTTCAGTGAGTCTCAAGATTTTAGCAATCTTTTCGATACCCTTAACCACAGCATAAGCATAAACACGAACCCTAATCCGAAATCTGGTTTACCCCCTAGCTTTTTGAGAAAAACATATTTGAAGACATTTTGGAAAAGCCGCGAAAGGACTGGACGGGTCCCTTTGAGTCATCTCTTCTTGCCGAAACCCTAGAAAACCCTGGCAAAGCATTCTGGTAGTTGTAGTCACCGAACGCCATTTCACGTCATCGTGCAAATGGCTATTGGTTTTCATTTGACAGGCTTTGAAAATGATTAGAGGGTAATTAAAGGGGGCGTAATAGCGAAGCGCACAGATGATGTTTGTCTGAGTTTATAATTTATTCTTGCATTTCCAACAAAAGAAAATGGCTCATTAGAAATCCCAGTTCGGTTTGTTTGGTCTATAAATAGTAACTGTACGCTTCGCTATTCAAGAAGTGTGGTGAGGATGGCAGTTCCCACCCCTTAGGGCTTGCTTCGCAGGCTAAATTCTATGGATTATGGTGACGCGTATGGAGACGCGTATACCGCAGTTTCAATACTGTCCACACGGCATTTCTCAGTACCTTAATTACCAACATATCAATCATTCTGATGTCCTTTACATGAGCATTCTTCAAGAACTCTTCGCGAACTTTAGCTCTCCCTTGCCTTACTGTGATGTCCAAAGCAAATGCATTGACAGCACGTGGTACCTAAATAGGAAAGTGACGTGACATAGGCAGCAAGGAGTTTTCTAACATCATAACCTCGTACCCAGGGTCATTTGTAGGGAACTGGGCCAAGATGGCGAGAAAACATGGCCCTGGTGGAGGCTAGGCTAGCTTAGCCTCTGATTGGTCAAGAGCTTATTGCATAAATTAGATGGTTTGATTTTTTTTTAATTGTATTTTAACCTTGGTTGTCCACGGAGTGGGAAATTATATTTTAAACCATTGTGTAAAGGACTGAGTTCTAGTTAATAAAATGCGTAATATACTGCGCATTTTGAGCTAGCCTCCACCAGGGCCATTTGTTCCCGCCATTTTGTTTTTATTCACCATACGAGGTTGCTAACATTATAACATTTGTATGTAGTGTGTATTGTGTGTATGTAAATAACATGGGTGGTCTACGCGGAACAACAACATGCACTGTACATGTAGTAGAAACCAGTTAAAAAAAGATTCCTTGATTCTCATCACTGCTCGACCACATTTTGAGGCACATGTAGACATATTTTTTTGTTTTGTTATAAAATATAAGTAATTGCCACCTGACCGAAAATCTGAAGAAATTTAATTTTTCTATGTTTTATATTCGATTTTTTTATATCCCAAGTTAGTAATTTCTGCCAAAAGGCATTACTTTGGCTCAGAAACCTGTAAGGAGCCCGGGAGGGGGGGGGGGGGGGGGGGTAAATCTGTTAGGCAATTATTTTTGTTGGTTGGGCTTTAATTAGATTATTGCAACATGAAAGTGAGATTAGTGGTGTCTGACCAGAGGTTCTCTCAGCTCATAGCCTGAGAAAACAGCCACCTCTTCTCACTCGCCCCTCGAGCGAGAAGAGGCAGCTGTTTTCTCAGGCTACTCAGCTCACCACTTTCAGCATTTTGGGGAAATCAGGTGGCGTAGAATGTCTGGGGCAAGAGTATGTGCCAGTAGGCTTGGCTTGTTGTTCAATAATTTATAATTACACAGTTTTATATAAACCATGGTTTCATGGTTATTTGATCGTGATAACAAAATAGGAAATTATGTACATTTCGGAAAACAAAGAAATATAAAAACACCTCCCACTTCATTTTCAAAATTTTATGGAATATTGTTTATATTTTGACACAAAATATAAAATGTATATATACCTCCTGTTTCCTTGACATTTTCAAAATGTTGTCATAAGAATCAGGGAATTCTATTTATGTGGCCTTACTGTTTGTTAGTTTTTTTTTAATTTTGAATGTTCATGTAACTCATTGTACACTAATTATACCATACATAATGGAAGGGGGAACTGGATAGGAAACTTACAAAACCGGAAACGATGTTTGCACAACTTTTTCCTATCAGAGTGTTTTAATGAGTTCTTTTCAAATATTGGTCCTGATTTAGCCAGTAAAATTGATACTTGCCACTCCAACTTTCAAGACTATATTAAAATAACTAAATCGGAATTCAATGCATTTGAGGCTGTTACTACTAACAAACGTTATCATCTCTTGCATGGCCTATCGAGCACTAAAGCCACTGGTGTTGATAAAATTTCTAGTAAAATTCTCAAGATAGCTGCTCCTGTCATCTCAAATTCACTAACATATATCTTTAATCAGGCTATTACTCTATGTTCCTTTCCTACTGAATGGAAAGTAGCTTGAGTAACACCTCTTTATAAAAATGGCCATCGAAATTTGCCAGGTAACTACAGGCCAATTTCGGTTTTGCCAGCGATAAGCAAAATTATGGAGCGAATTCTATATGACCAACTATACAATTAATTAACCAACTATGGACTTCTCAGTGACTATCAATTTGGCTTTCGAAAATTTCATTCGACAGCTACAGCATTACTGGACTGCACTAATAGCTGGTATATGAATATAGACAGAAAAATGTTTAACTTGGTGGTTTTAATAGACTTGAAAAAAGCATTTGATACTGTTAATCACCAAATTTTACTAAAGAAATTAGAACTCTATGGAATTAAAGGAAATGCTCTATCGCTATTAAAATCCTATCTCACAAACCGCAGCCAGAAATGTCAAGTGAATCAGGGGTGCAACTAGAAAATAGAAAAAAGGGCAGGGGTTGCAACCCCCACCCTAGTTGCGCACCTGTGAATGGATTTATTTCATCAGAGAGATTGATAAAGTGTGGTGTACCCCAAGGCTCTATATTGGGGCCATTATTCTTTTTACTATATATTAATGATTTACCCCAGTGTTTAAAAAGCACAAAACATAGACTATTTGCAGATGATACAAACCTGACAGCTACTGGAGAAACAATAGCAGATGTTGAAATTGCAATGAATTCTGATTTAGTTAATTGCAAATAAACTTAGCCTAAATGTAGCTAAAACTGAATTTATGGTAATTGGATCAAAACCAATATAAATGGATTTATGTAATAAAAATAATTAACACCAGGCAAAGTGTTTGTGTCGATTTCAGTACCTTACTTCCGGGGTTCGGGCATTTCCGGTTACCCCTAGCCTGTGGCCTCTCCGGCTTAGCCTTGGGTTTAGTTGAGTTTATGCTCTCGTAAGGGTCGCTTCGTTCTTGGATGCCTCGCCTTACTCGTAATAGTTTATCTTCGTTATCCATTGGCGAAGTGCAAGAGCTGGTTATGGAGTCTTCTTCCTCGACGTTGTCGGCTGACGATCCAGCGTTGCCTCACTGTTCGGCGTCATTTGTTGGTTCGACCTTTCCTGTCGTTCCTTCGTTCTCTGGCTCGCCAGTTGTTTCGTCGGCCGCTTCCTCTGCTATTGATCCTTCGTCGCCCGTCTCGCTAGTGTACGCTTCGTCTCGACCGCCTTTGGTGTCTTCGTGGTCGGGGATGGCGTCGTCTTCGCGGAGTTCGTTAGAGCCTTCTTCAGCGGCCTTCCTGCCTTCGGTCCCTGCTGTCTCTTGGCCTCCATCCCTGGCTGTTTCCTCGGCGCTTCCTGTGTCAAGCTGGGTGCCATACACATCTCCTCGAGTCGTCGTCTCGGGGGCTTCGTCTTCGATTACTTCGCCGCCATCTTGTTTGCCTGGCCCAGTCCCCTCCGTCGCGCCGGTTTTGGCTTTGGCTCAGATTCGGGCTCAAGCTCAGGCTCAGATTCAGGCTCAAGCTCAGGCTCAGGCACAGTTTCAGGCTCAAGCTCAGATGCAGGTTCTGGCTCAGGCTCAGGCTCAGGCTCTGGCTCTGGCTCAGGCTCAGGCTCAGGCTCAGGCTCAGGCTCAGGCTCAGGCTCAGGCTCAGATTCAGGCTCAAGCTCAGGCTCAGGCTCAGGCTCAGGCTCAGGCTCAGGCTCAGGCTCAGGCTCAGGCTCAGGCTCAGGCTCAGGCTCAGGCTCAGGCTCAGGCCTGGGCTCAGGCTCAGGCTCAGGCTCAGGCTCAGGCTCAGGCTCAGGCTCAGGCTCAGGCTCAGGCTCAGGCTCAGGCTCAGGCTCAGGCTCAGGCTCAGGCTCAGGCTCAGGCCCTAGCTCAGATTCAAGCCCCGCCGCCAGTGGTGGTTCCGTCTTGGCTCCCGACTCCGCCGCTTGTTGGGGCTCCTGTTCCTGCGTTGCCTATCCCCGTTCCGTCGCTGCCTATTGCTTCCTCGCTGGGTCCGTGGTCTACGTCTGGCCCGTCGGTGGTCGCGTCTCCCTCCGTGGTCTCGCCGTTATCGTCGTTGGCCTCGTCTGGCTTGCTGTTCCCCTCGCCCGCACAGGACCTTGCAGGTATGAGCCAGTCGCCTTTGCTAGGTGTTCCGCCGCTTGATCAAGCGTTTGTTGTTGGGCCGGGGTTCCACCCCGTCCCGTATAAGACGGTGGTTGCTATCACTTCGGGGCAATTTGTTGAATTTGCCTCCCTGCTGGCTAAGCCGGAAGATTTCGCTACCGGCCCCACTATTTCCATCGATGGTCGTGTCGTAGTGTCCCCGGCCCATCGTCCGCCGCGGCGCATCACAGACATAGTTCTCTGGATGCAGGCCTTCTCCATTTACGCCTCCGTGCTAGTGGCTTCGTCTTCCTGGCGTGCGAGGGATTTGTTCGCTTATCAATTACTTATTTTGCGCACTTGTTCGCAATTCCGGGGCTTAGCCTGGCTTTTTTTACGATGAGGCTTTTCGTCGCGACGCCGCGGCTCGTCGCGTCACCGACTGGTCCAGCATGCACTTGGAGCTGTACAATTATCACACGGCGGCGTCTTCGCGGGTCCAGGTTCCTTCCGATGTGGTCGCGCGCGCCGAGAGCTCTGGCGCGGTCTCCTCTGCTGCCATTTGTCGCTCCTGGAACGTTGGCCGTTGCATTAGTTCGCGTCCTTTTTGCCGGTTCCTTCACGGGTGTGACACTCCTCGCTGCCGCGGGGCCCATCGTCGTGCTAACTGCCCCTCTCGTGGTGGTGCTCCGCCGGCCTACTAGCTACGGTGACAGTCTCTGTGGCTTGCGGTCTTGCCAGACTCTTGCTATTATGTGTATTGCGTGTATTTGATTGCTGTTTATAGTTATTGCCTGCTCTGCTTGTAGTCATGTGTTGTGCTTCGGGGTGGGGTGGTTGCGGCTTGGGGATTCTTGTCCGGGGGGGACTGGCGCGGTGGCGAGAGGTTGTTTGCCGATTACTTAGCTTGGGCCCTCGCCCTCTTTCTTTTGCAGCTCCGCGGCTTCCGGCCTCGCTTGCTCGGCCCATTTCCGCGATTTCGCCTCTGGTCTGGGCGGAATTTACCAGGGAGTTGGCGGTTGGTTTCCCTGTGGCCAAAAGGGACTACGTCCTGGCGGGTATCCAGCACGGCTTCCATGTGGGTTTCTCGCCTGGGCGCGTCCGTTTGCGTTCCCGCTCCTCCAACATGCGCTCTGCGTCTGAGCACCCGGAGGTGGTTGACGCTTACCTCGCTGCTGAACTCGCCGCCCGCCGTCTCGCGGGCCCGTTCGCCTCTCCTCCCTGGCCTTGCTTGCATATTAGTCCGTTTGGTGTCATTCCCAAGAACCATCAGCCGGGCAAGTGGCGCCTCATTTTGGACCTGTCCTCGCCGCAGGGGAGTAGCGTCAACGACGGTATTCCTAAAGACCCCTTTTCACTGCATTACGTGTCCGTGGATGATGCCATTCGAGCCCTGGTCGCGTTGGGGCCTGGCGCGTTGATGGCCAAATTTGACGTCCGGGCGGCTTATCGCAACGTGCCTATTCACCCAGATGATCGTTTTTTGCTGGGCATGATGTGGCGTGATGGTTTCTTCGTCGACCTCGTTCTCCCCTTTTGGTTTGCGGTCGGCTCCCTTCATTTTTGATTCGGTGGCCTCGGCTGTTGACTGGATCCTCGTCCATAATTATGCGGTTTCTCCCCTATTTCATTACCTTGATGACTTCCTCACCCTTGGCCCTGCTAATTCGCCCACCTGTCAAGCTCGTGTGGATACGGCGTTCGCAGTGTTTCGCCGTCTTGGCTTACCTTTGCATTTAGATAAGTGCGAGGGTCCGTCGTCGTCGCTGGTGTTTCTCGGGATCGAACTGGTTTCCATTGCCCAATCGGCCCGGTTACCACAAGAGAAGGTATCCCGTATCTTACAGCTCCTCCACCGTTGGGCGCGTAAGTCGACTTGTACTCGTCGGGAGCTGGAGTCGTTGATAGGTCATCTCCACCATGCCTGCCGCGTCGTTCTTCCGGGTCGCACGTTCCTCCGTCGCATGATCGATCTGTTATGCTGCTTCCGCATCCCGTCTCACCCCATTCGGTTGAACGTCGAATTTCGACGCGACCTCCATTGGTGGCTGTCCTTTTTTCAGGAGTGGAACGGCATGTCCTTTTTTCTGTCTCCCGCGGTGGTTCCTCTCCCGGATTTGGTGGTGTCCGCCGACGCGTCTGGTGCCCTCGGTTTCGGGGCCGTATGGCAGCAGCAATGGTTTTGCCAGTCCTGGTCCTTCCTTCCTCGCCCAGCGTCTATTGCCTTTTTGGAATTGGTGCCCATTGTTGTCGCGGCCCATATTTGGGGGGCGGCCTGGTCTCGCTTGCGTGTGCAGTTTGTCTCCGATAATATGGCAGTGGTCAACATTCTCCGCTCTGGCACGTCTCGGGCGGTTGACCTCATGCATCTCCTTCGTAGTCTCACCCGCGTCGCGTGTCTCCACCATTTTACCTTTTCGGCGTGTCTCTCTCCCGGTCGCGACAACCGTGCCGCTGACGCTTTGTCTCGCTTTCATTTGCAGGAGTTCCGGCGTTTGGTTCCGTCGGCCGATCCCAGTCCTCAGCCAATTCCGTCCGCTCTTTTGGCCCTCCTAGTCCCGCCGTCTTGATTTCGCGATGCTATGGCCTACTCGCTCAGGGTCTGGCCCCGTCCACTCAGCGGCTTTATTCCTCGGGTCAACGTTCGTTTTTTCGATTTTGGCTCGGGCTGGTAACGCCTTTGGGCAGGGTTCGTGCCTCGAATCCCTTCTCCAGCTTCGCTGGAGGGTGGCGTTGGAGAGGGTAATTCTCGGCAACTGGTCAACTAGTTAGTTCGCGAGTTTAGGCTTGTCTGGGGCTGCTTTACCAGCAAGATCCAGCGCGAACCCCTCTCCGACAGACCTACACCCTCCAAGGTATTAGTTAGTTACTAGAGTTCGCCGTTGGCTCGTAGTGAGAGTGCCAGAGTCCTACTGGGGGTATGTCCCCCTTGTTAGAATTTGCATGTGTGTTAAATGGATTTATGTAATAAAAATAATTAACACCAGGCAAAGTGTTTGTGTCGATTTCAGTACCTTACTTCCGGGGTTCGGGCATTTCCGGTTAGCCCTAGCCTGTGGCCTCTCCGGCTTAGCCTTGGGTTTAGTTGAGTTTATGCTCTCGTAAGGGTCGCTTCCCTCCCTCCCCTTCCCTGTCGGCCTCCTCGCTGCTCGGAATTCTGGCGGTAGGCGTGCCATGCAGTGCGTCTTATCATGACTCTTCGCGGGTCTGCGGGTGCTGCTCGTGCGGGTCCTTGCACTGTTGCCTGCTTGCTTGCTGCTATTGCTTGTGCGGGTCTGTACTGTGCAACTTTGCCATACAAGACGTTGGGGGTCTGTATTTGTGCCCCCTGCTGTTGCGCAGTCGTGTGGGGGGTCTACTAGTTCAGCTGTGGCCTTCTGGCCTGCTGCTAGTGTGTGTGGGTCCGTACTGTGCAACTTTGCCATACAAGACGTTGGGGGTCTGTATTTGTGCCCCCTGCTGTTGCGCAGTCGTGTGGGGGGTCTACTAGTTCAGCTGTGGCCTTCTGGCCTGCTGCTAGTGTGTGTGGGTCCGTACTGTGCAACTTTTGCCATACATGACGTTGGGGGTCTGTATTTGTGCCCCCTGCTGTTGGCACAGTCGTGTGGGGGGTCTCCTAGTTCAGCTGTGGCCTTCTGGCCTGCTGCTAGTGTGTGCGGGTCTGTACTGTGCAACTTTGCCATACAAGACGTTGGGGGTCTGTATTTGTGCCCCCCGCTGTGGCACAGTCGTGTTGGGGGTCCTCGGGTCCTCGCGGTGCGCTTCTGTGTGTCGCGCCAGTACATCTGGTTTGTTCCCCGGCTACTCTGGGTGATAATGTACGTAAGGTGTGTATGTGTCCCTGGCTACTCCGGGGCTGCTTGTCTTGTGTTGTGTTGTCTTGTGTGGTCTTGTGTTGTGGCGCGTTTCGCCAGCTCGTCTGGCTGGTTCCCGGTTTCTCCGGGACTGGTCAGTGGGTTGTGCTCCTCTGCGTCGCTGTGGCTAGTCTGTTCTGCTTGTCTATATTGCGTGTGCTGGCGGCCTGCGTGAGTGCGGGCTCCTGCCTTGCTGTCCCTGTCTTTGCAGTTGTTGTACATGTCCTCTGCGAGTATCCGCTGACGTTGGTCCTCTTTTGGCAACCGTGGCCCTGCGGTCATCCTCCTCGTCTTCCTCGCTCCTTGTCTCGCGTTGGCGTGGTGCCAGGTCAGTATGTTAACTGGGGGTTGGTCTTCCGGAATGGTAAGTTACTTCCACTTTATGTGTGACTGTAGTTCTTGTAGGAGAGGGTAATTCTCGGCAACTGGTCAACTAGTTAGTTCGCGAGTTTAGGCTTGTCTGGGGCTGCTTTACCAGCAAGATCCAGCGCGAACCCCTCTCCGACAGACCTACACCCTCCAAGGTATTAGTTAGTTACTAGAGTTCGCCGTTGGCTCGTAGTGAGAGTGCCAGAGTCCTACTGGGGGTATGTCCCCCTTGTTAGAATTTGCATGTGTGTTAAATATTGAAAATATATAAGTTAAGCAAGTATACAAATGCAAAACTCTTGGAGTGATAGTTGACCAACACTTGTCTTGGAAAAGTAACACTGATAATATTTGTAAGAAAATAACATCAGGAATATCAGCTCTCTGACATTTAAAATAATTTGTTGACGAGGATACACTTCTGTCTGTATATAATTCTATTGTTCGCCCATATTTTAACTACTGTTGTGAAGTATGGGATGTGTTTGGTGAAACACAATCAAAAAGGCTCCAAAAATTACAAAATAGATCTGCCAGAATTATAATGAATATGAGTAACGAAGTGGATCACTTGGTTGCTCTGGGTGCATTGGGTTGGGAGCCGCTCAAAGGTGGAAGGAAAAAAACCAAAGCAAAAATGATGTTTAAATTATTAAACGAAGTGGGTCCTAAATCTCTCGCTGATCTTTTTACGTACAAAAGTGAGATTTCAGGCTATAAACTTCGGAACACTTCAAATACTCTTTGTTTACCTCAGCCATGTACCAATAGCATGAAAAGAAGTTTATGTTTGACGGGGCATACTTATGGAATTCTTTACCAAAAGAAATTAGGGATCAAAGTAATTCCCTTTTATATTTTGAAAATAAAATCGCTACTCACATTATTGACTAACGTACAAAATCTATATAATTTTTGTAAATAGCTTTCTTCTACAATCAACTACATGTAACTAGCTTTCGTTCTACTATAACCCTATCTAATACTCGTGTAAATAGTTTTCTACTGCTATTTTTATTATATCTTGTATATTATTTCTATTTAATGTTTTACACGCCCCTCGTGGAAATCAGCTCGTGTTGACGGGGTTAGCGTGTATAAATAAAGTCATCATCATCATCATACATTTATAAGGGGCTAATAATTATGCACCTAACGGGTGGTTGCGCATGGCTAAAATCAGACACTATTGTTTAATTTCAGTAATACAGTAGCTGATCCTGGCCAGGTGGAACCACCCGTTAGATGCATTAGTGGCTTATAAGTTTCATTCTAAGTTTCCTATCCAGTTCCCCTATCATTATCTATGATTATGTAATCTAGTAAGTGTCCTTCAGTAGCACATTATATATGATTCTCAAATTCATTAATAATTCATGAGGAGCATAGTTAATAGAAAATATACATGGTTTGGAAGCTCAACAAATGTCATTGTTTTATGTTTTTGTTCAGGTTTCTGGAAATTTTTGCACTTTCACGGTTACTGAATATATTGTATTTTCTGTATAATGAAGCAATCGTCCAATAGCAACATTCAGGTTCAATCACTCAACCATACTGTTTAAATATTAATAAACCTAAAACAAAGGATTTGGCACCTTCATGTACCTTTCAATGTGAATCATAGCTTGTTAACCACTTTGAAGTTTGCTGGGTTTCCAAACCATGTATATTTTCTATTAACTATGATGGGAGTTAAAACAGAACATAAATATGAAAGCAAATAAAATATGTGTATGAATTAATATAAAGAACAATCCAGCGAATAATTAAACTAGATATATAAAGTAAGAACAATCCAGTGAATAACAATGTCTGAATGTAAACTAGGCATGGGGTCATTGGGCTGTATAGGAGTAGGTTAAAATAAATGAAATTAGGATAAAATTAAAACAATATATAGTTCTCCGAGTTCAATGCACTGTTCCTGTGAATTAATCTGACAGTGAGGTTTCATCTATTCTTCTTAATATGTTGTGCCTCCAGCAGCCTGATATTAACCGGATCGCTATTTCTAGCAATATAAGGGCACTTTCCAATTGACAAGGCAACAAGGTTAGACCGGTCAGGACCAAATTTTCCAGTCAGACTGTCCTAAGTGTCAAACGAATCATGTTCCATTTAACTGGACTGACCGGTCTAACCGTGTAAATGGAAAGCCCCCTAAATGTCCACTTAATCTATGTTTTTGTCATTCACCTGGCATTGGCTATTATAAAGGTGTTTATGGACCGAGGAGTTTGTGTTAGATAAATGTTCTTTAATCCTGTTATGCGTGGCATTTTAAACATGTGATAGGCCATACCACACCTTTGATAAAACGATGCCTTCGTTGTATTGTATTGTATGATACAAATTTAATATCTGTATCACTTGCATATTTGTAATTTGTACCAACAGTTATATTTAAAATTTAATAACATTTCAAAAACATTCAAAAACAAAATATAAATAACAGTAAGGTATTCTTTACCTCTCTATACCAGGCACGGTAAAGATTTAGTGCCCTTCTCCTCGCTTCAGCCGAGGAATTTGAAAGCAAAGGCTTTGCGACTGCTTGACCTGCTTTTGCCACAGACGCCATCTTGTTTTGCTCCGAGTGGCCGGGGGGTGGCGGACACGCAACCGGTTAAAGAATTTCTTATTTTTTTCGCGCGCTTTCGCGGCAATACACGCGACCAAGCCATTGCTTGATTCATATACAGTACCAACTTGGATTTGTCCATTCTTGTTGAAATTATTGTATATTACCCACCAATATGCCTTGTATAGAAGAATGGTTGTCCAATCCTTTGCTTATAATCGACAGTATCAATGGTAAGCGTTTATAATAATATAGTTCACTGCTGACTAGTTATGATCATGCAGGCTGTTGACAAATTATTAATTTAAAGCAGTAGCGGAGTAATAGCGCTCTAGCACATGTTTTATAGACTTGACACTTGTTTTTTGTGTAATTTATTTAGCCGACGATAGCGAATCACAAATAATACAAGTTAAGGAATATTTCTCTCAGAGACTGACACAGGAAGGTGTAAATAAGGTACTAGAGGGTTGACATGAATGATGATACACCATGTTTTGAATTTCTGTATGTAAAAGAAATTCTTAAATTTCCTAATTAATTTTTGTCAGTTATAGACTTCTGTATGCTGCTTGTGAGTTCTTGTTTCAAAACTGAAACATTTTACATCACGACTGAGGGGTGATTTTTGTGGAATACTGTACTCTGAATGATTATACTGAACATTGTATAATTATGTGTTTTCATAACTCACTGATCTTTCCCTTCAAATCATGAAGCTACAGTATACTCAACCTGAACCAAAATGACCCCCTGGAGAGTCTATAGATGGCTGGCCAAGGCTTCAAAATATTTCTTTCTTTCAAATGATGGCATTTTTTGTTACAAGCAGGCAACCATGCCAAATCGTATTGGATGGTGCATACTTTGAAGGCGAGGGGGGTTGCCATCTGTAATTATTGATTTATATACTAAAATATAGAGCTTTTTGAAAGTACAATGTGATCGATGGGATATCTGTAAAGAGCTGTCTAATATACGTTTGTGTTTTATTTGAATTGCTAAATTCAGAATGCATCCAATCAGCATGCGTGAAGTTCTGATTATTCTAATTCGCATAACTCACAATCATAAACAAACAAGAAACATGGCGCAAATTCACCTGAATACAACACTTCGAAGAACAGCCATAACAAGCAGCCAACGTTTTGTTACAAGCAGGCAACCACCATAGAAATGTAGCTTAGACATTGATCCACTGACTAGACCGGTTGCCTTTCGTGTATCACAAGATACAGTAGCGCTGTTGAACCACCAGAACCGGTGAGTTAAATGTATAAGGAACAATATAAGTAACACTACACTGTAGTACAAAAGCTCAGCTTTATAACAGTAGATGCATGGCGGTATCAGCAAATTATCGAAATAAAACGAAATAATTTACGAATATGAGACTTTCCTGTACATGTAGCTGCCAGATCTAATAAATTTCTGATTCTTTGCAAGCTTATGTTGTTGTAGCTTTTCTTTGAAGTGTTATATTTAGGTGTATTTACGCCATATTACTTGTTTGTTTATGATTGTGAGTTATGCGAATTAGGTTAATCATAACTTCACGCACGCTGATTGGAACGCTGATTGGATGCATTCTGAAGTGAGCCATTCAAAATAGAACACCAATGTAGTTTGCATGACTCCACAGAAATCCCATCCATTCCAATGTGTTTTTAAAAAACCATAAATTTTAGTATATAAATTCAAAATTACGGCTGGCAACCCCCCTCACGTACAAAATATATACTACCCAATACGATCTGGCATGGTTGCCTGCTTGTAACAAAAAATGCCATCAACGGTGTTTTTGAGACACTTTTATCGAGGTTGGTCGGCCGTCTACTATGGTTGGTTATAAAAAACAATATTAGTTGATTGAGTGCCGTCCTCTTGCAAACTTTTGATAGTACAGGTAACAGTGAAATAGGTTTGTTATTATTTGCTTCCTCGTGGTCACCATCCTTTAGGATAGGAGTCACTTCAGCTATTTTCAAAGCACTCAGAAAAATGCCACTAGCAAGCGAATCATTTATAATTGAAGTAACCCATGGTGCAATAATTAATGGGTAAGCAGTCCTTAATGACACGGATAGGTATTTTGTTTATTCCAGGAGCTTTGTTATTCAATCTGCATTGAATTTATAATGCTTACAACTTGGGAGCATTCCATTGGTTCAAAGGCAAATTGTTCCAATAGTGGATAAATTTTTGGGACAAATGGCAATTTCAATATGTTTGTCACTCAGTGCTCACACAAGTTAAAATTATTTCTTCGATTTTCGATTGAACTTTTCCAACTTTAACGGAAAATAGAATAACCTGGAAACATTTAGTTGCCTAATTTTAATATTCTGACAAGGTGGCACTATAAAAGTTGGCACTATAATTAATTATAATTCACCTTATAATTTAAAACATTAAATCCAGCTGGTAACATGTCAAGAGCTTGTGTACTTTTATAGCATAATATACCGTATATAGTCTCTATACATTACTTTATCATTAAGCATTAGTCTGTAGCTGTGGCTTCAAGAAAATTTGGTTAACAGTTTGGGATATGGGAACTTAGTATACAGTACAGTACAGTACAGTACAGTACAGTATATCTTCTTAGCACTTAATGACAACATTTACATTTTTTGCTTGTGTTCAGTTTACAGTTTTCAACTTTTGCAGAGTAAAACTACTTTATACTCTTAGACTAGGCTTAAACTTGGACTATATGCACTCACTACACTACACTACAGGCTATTTACTTAAGCTATAATTTACAGGCTATTTATTTAGGCTATAGGGGGGGGGGGGTGGTGCCAAATATTTGTTTACATCTTAATTGTACTTACTGATCTCTTTTCTTGATTTACACCTTTCAATTTAGAATTACTGTACTGTAGTATAAATTGGCGTTTCACTTCATTAAACTATATACATTATTCTAGGAATTTTGGAAATAAAATAAATAGGCAAATAAATAATAAATGTTGTGTTCCCACAAACCTACAGTATGACTCTCTAATTACAGTACATAAGTTCAAAAATTATATTTCTTTCTTAGGTCCAATCTGTAAATGAGAAGAGTCTAGACCATCTCAAACCAAATACATTGGTTCGATTTAGATGCATGATTCAAGATATGTTTGAACCAGAGTATTATCTTTCCAGTTATGAAACTATTAACAGATTGACTGAAAAGAAGGTACTGTACATGTAAATTGATTTTATGCAGTCTGGAGCAGTATTACCCTGGTAGAAATCCTACAGGATCCTGACAGGATCCTAACAGGATCCTAAATTTTCTTAAATCAGGATCCTATAGGATCCTGATAGGATCCTGTAGGATCCTATCCTACTCAGGATTCTATAGGATCCTATAAGATCCTGTACAAGATCCTGTAGGATCCTACAGGATCTTACTCAGGATCCTACAGGATCTTGTACAGGATCTTATAGGATCCTATAAGATTCTGATAGGATCCTGTATGATCCAACTCAGGATCCTGCAGGATCTGGTATTGGATCCCACAGGATTTGATAGGATCCTGTTAGGATCCTAGTAGGATCCTGTTAACTAGGATCCTGTTAGGATCCTAGTAAGATCGTTTTCTAAGTAAGATAAAATTTTCCTAAATGAGGCCTATTCAGGATCCTACATAATAATTATCTATAATTACTGGCTGAAAATTTGTTGTGCTAAAATATTTTATTATTATTTTTTTTTTATCAAATCAGTATCAAAACTCTTGAAAAAATGTTCTTATCAAACTAATTTGCAAGTTCTTGTTATATCTTACAAGATCTTACAAGATCTTATGGAATTTTATAAGATCTCTCAAGATCATACAAGATCTTACAAGATCTTACAAGATCATACAAAATCTTACAAGATCGTACAAGATCATACAAGATTTTACAAGATCATGCAAGATCATAAAAGATCTTACAAAATCATGAAAGATCATACAAGATCTTACAAGATCATGCAATATCTTACAAGATCATGCAAGGTCTTACAAGATCATACAAGATCGTGCAAGATCATACAAGATCTCACAAGATCATACAAGACCTTACAAGATCATGCAAGATCATGCAAGATCATACAAGATCATGCAAGATCATTTCAAATATTATACTTTAATTAAAATTTTAAAACAAAATTTTGAATTGTTCCAACACGAGCGACTATTTCCAGGCTCCCAATGAAAAAGAGCGCGAAGATGTAATTGCGTTAATTTAAACCTTTTCCTATAATCAGAGGAGTTTTACAAAAATTCGTGTAAAAGAGGGCCAGGGGCTGTTGTGTTAACATATTTCTAGTATAATTATGTCAATTAGAGAAGGCTATGTTCTTATTTACTGTATTGCCATATAGTTTCTGGTGCCGAAACGTAGTCCCCGTTTACACTAGAGCAAAAGTATCCGGATTCACATTGTTTTTTATTCCCATGAGGATGAAAAACAATGTGAATCTGGATACTTTTGCTCTAGTGTAAACGGGGTCTTAATAATATTTAATCCTTTCAGGATAGAAATATTGGCTTATACCGTGATGTCGCTTCTTGCCAGGTAAGTTGCCATTCGTTAGTGATATTCAGCATTTCAATAATTGGATCATGTGACTAATTTCTCTTGAAACTTATAACAATAGAGTTGATGTTCTTGGGCATAAATATGTTTTTGGCCGGTTAAAATTAGCTCTGAGAAAGGCCAAAAACATATTTATGCCCAAGAACATCAACTGTATTACTATTATAATAATTTTAGTGGGTACACTGTTAATTTCAAGGAGTTAATTTGACTCCAAAAGTGGAGTTTAAAAAAATCCCGTTCATAATCAAACGTTGTCGATAAGAAAACATTTTATCCCAATTACAGTTTTAAAGATTCAACGACAAACTTAATAAACGGCTGCAGAGATTTAAAGCAACGAAATACCGACGTATAGAAGAAAATCCTTCAACGAAGTAAAACGTCAGATTATTAAACGACGTTTTAAGTGATTGAAATAAAATATTGCCATTTCCAGCGGCGCCATTCAATTCTTCACTGACAGTCAGAATAAAAGCTCGAGTAAAAGGACTACACTTGAGATATATCCACAACTGAAACACTGCCAGAGTCTAGACAAATCGAACGTCCGTGACCATGAATAATTCGTTATTTTGATTTTTATATTACGACTAAAAATCAACAAAGTAGCACGGTGGGACAGCCATCACCGGCCCGCGACTATTGTTATTATCCCAAGTAAAGTCGAACAAGGATGAAACTTTTAGACAATGCCGTCAATACACCATAAACTCTTCTCAACTCTTCTTAAAATTTTAAATTTTTCTTATCCAACGCACCGCTTAGGTAGCACTCGACTTCTGAACTCAAAGCTAAACCAACATGCTGCGAATTATCTTCTCATTTGGAGTTAAATTCAGCTCCATCATTCAAGATCAAATTTAACTCCATTATTAAGAGTAATTTTTAACTCCATCAGACCAGGAGTTAAATTTAACTCCATTATGCAGGTGTTAGAACAATGTGGGTAGAATAAGGAGTAAGGAGTAGAATAATGTCGGTCAAAATAACTCCACTAATCTTACTCTAATGTTGGAGTTTTTTCAACTCCCTTGATGGAGTTAAAATAACTCGACATGGAGTAAAATGAAAGGTAACTCCTCAGTTGGAGTTAAATTAACTCCGTTATTGGAGTCAAAATAACTCTGAAATTTTTACTCTACCAAAAGGAGTTATTTTTACTCCCTTGCTGGAGTTAAGATAACTCCTTGAAATTAACAGTGTATTTAGAAGAAAATCGGAGACAGTATACTGTAAACAGTATCTTGAACAGTGCCGCCTTCACGTCGGCACGTATTTCATTGCAACAAATATTTATATAACTCATAATTTACATGTAACTTGGCAGAAAAACGCAAAATTTGTCATCAGAACAATCTTTAATAATTGTCAGTTGTTTGCTGTATAAACAAAAAAAAACAAAATTGATTTAGAACTGTTAAATCTGTTGGCTCAGATCAGCGGGCTTGAATTCTCCATTTTAGCCCGCAAAATACACCACATTACCCGATAAAATTATTATAATTAGATTTAAAGGACATACATGCAGATATGAAATGAAAAAATAGGTTTGAAGAAAGCCATCTTATTTGAAATAACTTTTGAACTTGTAAAGATTGGTCTTTATACAGCTTTCGCGTTTTTTTATTGTTTACTGTATCTCATTATCTCAAGACTGAAGTGAGATACGCAAAATCTGTAAAGACCATAGACGTTATTCAAAAATGGCCGCCGAATTAGAATTATTTTATGTACAAATTAATTAGCCCTGATGACCTCGTTTTAAAGTAAAAATTATTTTGCATTTCCGACATGAAAACGAGTTCATAAGGGCTAATTGATATGTATATAAAATAATTTTAATTCGGCTGCCATTTTTGGATAAGGTCTATGCAATGTTTATAACTTCAATTAAGAGGGTTTATTACATGGCACAAGTTTATTCTGCGTTGTTAAATCACGTGCTTTGATTGGCCAAGACGCGTCACGTGCCGGTCCGTTATTATTTTCGGGTAATGGGCTGTTCCAGATTACCGGTTTCGTCAGTCGTTTTGTTTACAAAAAGAAACAAAAACAATGAAAGGAAACTTGGAAAAAACCACTAAATCATGTATAAGTGGGCGATGAACAATCTGAAAGTGAGTTTACTTTCCCGACGGCCGAAAGCAATAACAAGACCATTGAAAATCAGGATTCTGTCACATAAAGTTAATCTTTATTCTCCGAGGTTGAGGTAACTAACCTACTTAGTTTAAGATCACAGAGGTTGCCTAAGAAAAATGAGTTACTGAGTTCATTATCACAGAGTTTGTCTAAAAAACACTTCAGTCGCGATGAGAAATCCTTTATCACATTCGTGATCATTGATTAAAGTGTTTATGCAACGAAATTTCAACCCAGCTTTTTATGATTGCATTTAAAAGAACACTTAAAATGACAAAGTAACATCTTTTTGTAGAATTTCGTTTCTTTGCTTCATTTTTGCGATATTTAGGTTTGTTTGATATGCAAATGTCCTACTTGTAACATTGCATAACGACTTTTTTGAAAGACCATCAATTTTAGGATGGTACAAATATTTTACACATAACTACGCACGTTTAGTGACCAGTTATTGGTACATACATGTAAGTGCAATTTGTAAAGTACTTTCGATAAGTACTCTTGAAGAAAATTATACCTTTCTAAAAAGTCATTATGCAGTGTGATGTCACAAGTAGGACATTCGGAAATCCGAATGAAACAAAATTCTGCAAAAGCTGTTACTTTGTCATTTTAAGTGTTCTTTCAAATACAATCATAAAACGACTGGCGAAATTTCGTTGCATAAACACTTTAAATTTAACGCTTATTTTCCCAACCACGCATAAATCAAGTTAATTGCCCCAGGCTAAGTAAGGGTTAGAGAATTGTCACGTGTGCTCTATGTGATACTGAGTCCCGAGAATTAGATAGAAGGCCACGAGGGGCCGAAAGAATGGTTGCAACCACGAAGAAGTTTCAATTTTAACTGTAAATGTGTTGTGTGTTTTTTGCGTCCAGCACGTTTACTGGAGAATTTACTCTTATTATAGACTACATAGTGACTCTATTGAATTAATTAATGACTCTATTGAACTATATAGAGATATTCACTGTGCTATGACAAAAGAAAACAAAAATAATCTTTGCAGTGGACTCTATATAGAGCTCACTAGTATGTCTAATCTTGATGGATCAAAACACTATGGAATATAGAGCGTTGAAATACTCGATCGGGATTGGCTGAGTGGGTGCAACCATTCTGTAATATGTATTAGCCCGGGGCAATTAACTTGATTTATGCGTGGTTGGGAGTAATTATTATAAATAAACGACCGCGGTACATCAAAGAAAACCGAGGTGATCATGAACTAAGATATGTTATCTAACTCTCACTAACTTCCTATCAACTTCGAGCGCTTAGTCATTACGAGAAAGTATCAAACCTCAGTCTTTTTTGCACAGCTCGCCCTGGCTGCAGACTCAGGCTCAGTTTGTACAATCAAGCCCTTGGACTGATATTTCCCGTACGGGCAACGTTCCTAGTTAATAAGTACTCTCGGTTAATAATAAGTTCATTCAAACCTAATTTTCTATTTTATATGCTCTCTAACGTTTTTCTTAAAATTAGATTTTGTTGGTTAACGTCATGTTCTATTAAAAAGTTCTGATTTTTCGGTCCGTGACGACGGACCGTCTTCGGAGAAGTTGCATTAAGCGTTTGTTCCCATCATCTAACTATTGCGTTGCGCACGTCCTAATTAAAACTGCAGAATAACACACATTGTTCTATAATAGTACAATTTGTTCTAACCTTAAAACTTAATTAAGTTTAATAAGACACAAGAAATAATATAATCATGAAGAACAAAAATAAGTGTCGACCAAGTGTCATTGAGAGGTTTGCCTTCTTGAGACATTGTTCGATGTTTAACAATTTCAATTGTTTCGATTTCAACTCGAAATATAGTGTGGAAACACTCGCCCTGTGGGTTCGTGGTCCCACTGTAATCTCTAGTTCTCCCAAACTTCCCCTCGTGTTTCTATTTAACAAATGGATAATCGCTTGCGTGTTTCTGTACTGTGATAGAAACACGGATGACGTCATTTCAACCGGAAAAAAGTGCCTAGTTGAAAGACGAGGCGAACGAGCGTTCTCACACATTTTTTCCGGTTGAAATTGCGTCATTCGTGTTTCTATCACACTATAGAGTCACAAAAGCCATTTTCTATTTGTTTTATAAAATGACTAACCCTTATACGACGTAAAAACCAAGGAGAAGCCACCAAAGCACAGAATAGTAATACAACCAGAAATCCAACTCGAGTGAAAACTAGTCCGCATTTCTTCAATGCGCAGGCTCGATATTTTACGCCATCCGACGCCATACGCGATCCTATGCAATGTCCTACGCCATCCTACGCAATCCTGGCAAGTTCCCCCGGCAGTTTTAACCCTCAAAAGAAAGTTAAAACTGCTGGGGGAACTTGCCAGGATTACGTAGGATGGCGTTGCCAGGATTGCGTAGGATGCAGGCGAGGAATCAAGATGCGCGAGGCGACATGCGCGAGACCATAAACTTCAAAGATTCTGACGCGAGTTGGACTTCTGGTTGTATTACTATTCTGTGACCGAAGTGACCGTGACTCAGCTGACGAATAATGGCGCAATCAAATAAATACGCCAGTGATTACGTGAGATTTAACGAAACAGAGCCTGCGTTGTACAATATAAAATGAAAATGACGTCAAACGTGTCCCAATTTAGCGTGCCAGCTGTATGATGACGTGATCACTACCTAAAATGGTCGCCACTAAAGTTCATGAGCTTTCGTAGACTGAAAACAGACAAAAAGAGTTGTGACACAAGAAGTACTCAATAAGGTTTAAGATGCTAATTTATTGCATTTGTTTCTATTACTGAGCTGTAAAACATTTAAATTTCGTTGTTTTTCTTCAGTGCTGACAACGAAGAAACTTCACGATAAGATAAACTGAAAAACAGACTCTAAAATCTACGAAGAATTCAATTCCAAGTCTTTAAATTGTACCTTTCATAGTAATCGTAATGCCTTAACAATATCTCGTTTTGGATTTCCACTAGGCGTAAAATGTCGCGCGCTCGACTTTTTTCTTTTGTCTCGTGAGTCTCCATGTGGAACGAAGTAGAAAACTATTCAATTTGTACAATAAAAAAGTCGAACGCGCGACATTTTAATCGTGTGGAAATCCAGCTTTAGATGGCGGCGACTGCCACGAAATGTTTGACTGCTGGCCGCAGGGAATACCCTATCCAGTTTATGTAGAGATCAGTGGTCTCTGTACTTTGAGTGAAAATGGCACTCGTCCAATTAGAGCGTGCGTAGGACACCTTTTATTTTAGAAAACTGTATAGAAACACGGAAAATGTTTTATATTTCTTAATTGGTAAATCATCATGCAAAGCTTCAAACAACGCATTTGTTAACTTTTTTGTTTTATTTTGTGTTGAAGCCTGGTCATGAAGTGGATTTCAATTCTTTAATGAATGTGACAAAGGAACGCCAGTGTTTCTATTGCGTACCGATCCCAGGTGAAACGACTTGGGCGAAAAAAATATCCTTTATAAAAGCGGCATTTTTATCAATCTGATCGGCATGCAGCCCAATTTTTTATATTTCTTTTGTGTTATAGTATATTTCTTTGCTTTAGTTCTTTTTATTTTATGTTGTTTTAGATTTTTATATCATTTTATCTTCTTTTATATTATTTTATCTTTAAATTTTGATATTCCTTTTTTCCCTATGTTTTTTATATTCCTTTTTTCTCTGTTTTTTTTTATTAATATTCCTTCATTATATTCTTTTATATTCATATGTTCTTTCATATTTTGTATATTTTCTATATTATAGTACAGCATGTAGTATACAGTATATACAGTAACTACAGTGTATACAGTATATACAGTGTATACAGTATCTACAGTGTATACATTATATACAGTGTATACAGTATCTACAGTGTATACAGTATCTACAGTGTATACATGCAGTATATACAGTGCATACATTTAATTTAATATATACAGTGTATACAGTATCTACAGTGTATACAGTATCTACAGTGTATACAGTATCTACAATGTATACAGTATATACAGTGTATACACTATCTACAGTGTATACAGTATATACAGTGTATACAGTATATACAGTATCTAGTGTAGTATAGCATAGTGTAGTATTATATTACGTTACGTCGCGTCACGTTATGTTATATTATTTTTCTTTATTATTTTATATCTATTTTTATATTCTTATATATTATACATTTTCATTTTTATGTCGACTAGAGTATAGTTAACGTTTTTCCTGAACAGTTTGTAAGCGTTTGGAAAAGCCTCTGGGTTACAGACAGATGTTTCTGCGGTCTCGAAAACAAACGTACCAAACTCACTGAAAATAAATTTTAGTGAATTACAATGTAAATTAATGTAAATGATAAAAAATTAATGTAAAATTAATGTAAATGATATGTCGGCTACCACGTTTTGCAGTACGCCTACAGTGAATGGCACTAAAGAAGGTACGAAGACGTTTTAGAGTCCTCCTGACCCCAAAATTTGAATCGACCATATTGAGAGCACCCTTAAAATTATGAAGAATGTTATGCGAAATTGTTTTTGATCTTGAGTCATTGAGAATTTTGTAATATGCAAATAGACAAGTGATGATAATTATTAATTCGTTGCTGAGATATTTCAGTTTGTAAAAGTTCTGCATGGTAATATGAAATTTAGATAAACAGATTGTGGTTTTAAAAGAATTAAATTCATTCATTCACCTCTTATATAATTTTAGTTATAACGCCATAACATGATTTTTAAAAGTTGCAAATTTAATAAAGTTGTTGCATATTGCATTTATGAAATTTGCCTTTTACATCTAGATGACAAAAAGAAGAGAAACAAACCAGAAGGACATCAAGGTAAGAGTACTGTATATTCCTATATACCGCGAGGGATAATATATCCCGAGGGCGAAGCCTGGGTGTTATTATTCCAAGGCGTAATGTTTCATCGAATTTGCCGAGCTGCATGGGCCTATAGATAACTATAGGTTATACCAAAACATAATCTTTACAGAAAAACTTAAAACGTTATAAAAAACCTATTACCTTATTGCATTGCATCGGAACAGATTGTGTTGCAATGCAGTGCAGTGCACGAGCAATTACAACTTTTCAAGGAAAATTGTTTGGAAAAAACGTGTTCATCGTACACACGAGCAAGGAAAGCTACCAAGGAACTTGTCAAGAAAAACTTGGTCGTCTGTGCGGGGCTTAAAGGTAGATAAATAGACTTCAACTCAATTTCTCTCAATAGACTTCAACTTTTATTTCAACTTTAATTACATTACATAGAATAATTACAAAAAACTAATTCAAGTATATAACTCCTTTAGTGAAGTTAAAATAACTCTGCATGAAGTACATATATGTATTCATCAAAAAGTGTAAAAATTAGAGTACCGCATGTAGGCAGTGTTTTGGATATAGCAAAGCGAAAACGTGGTAAACAGCCGAGATTAGTTTTAATAACGTTAAGCCTGTTTTCCAGTCATCGCAGAAACTGACTTGCAGCTCGCAGCGAGTACTTACGTCTAATTAAAAAGAACTCAGAGTGAAAAACAGGCACTGTGAGTTAGTTTTACTTAGATGTAATGCCTTAGTTTCTGCCATGACAGGAAAAGAGGCTTAATACTGACGTTTTGAGCGAAACCCTTCTTTAGGATAAATACATTTCATTGGAGTTAACCCTTTAAAGCGCATATAAACCCAAATTTTTTATCATCTGAATACGTTCTACATAGTGCAAACCGTTGTTTAGTGAAATCTTTTTTTGATTGGAGCTATTCTTCAATGTTTTTTGGCGATTCGCATTTCTAGTATGGTAATGAGATGACCTCTATGTAGGCATTTGGCTTTCTTTTTCTTTTTGATAAGATAAACTACCTGATAATTTTTGTGGAAAAACTCGTACAACATGGAACATGTTGTTCAAACACACTATTAATGGAAGAATTTGGTCATGTCACTCCTGCAAATAAATATTGTATAGATAATGATGACTACTTTGGCGTCATCTCATTACCCTTTTGAAAACAAAAAGCTCTAAAAAATAATTTTTAAAAACAAAAAATTGCTCCAATCTAAAACATTTTTCGTTGTTCAACTATTTGCCAAAGGTAGAACGTAATTAGAATTTTTAGATGATAAAAAATTTGGGGTTATATGCACTTTAACTTTCAGTGTCCGATATAACGGGCGCCAAGAACAAAATAATTAACGAGAGAATAAGACAAACACAATGGGAGAACAAAAGAAATACATTTTAAGCGTTAAAGGTTAAAGCAACTCGAATATATAGTTGTCATGTGGTCACAATGTAGATAAAGACGTTTGACAGATCTTTTTTACTGATTACTGATTGTAAATATCTATCACACGGTGTAATACTTACTTTGTGAAAAGATTTAATACTTGTCTCTACAATTCTGTTAAAAAATAACCCAAAAGATTAATTTAGTGCACAATCAGATAAAGTGAACACGTAGCTTTTTTTAATTTATAGATCATTCTTGACAGTGTTTAGTCGAGGAGGAGAAGCTTGAAAACGACGACCACGTAGCACCCCCACTAGTTTTGACTCCAGATTATAATAGGCTGATACCCATAGAACATTGCTAGGTCAGTCGTACTCGCACGGGTCAGTGGCCTGCTACATAGAGGGCGTGAGTGGTCCTTTAGTTAGTACCTACATTGACAGACTTAAAGTGCACATGAAACGAAAATTAAGTTTGTCTTATTTGAAAGAACACTTAAAATGATAGAGTAACATATTTTGCAGTTTTTCGTTTCCTTGCTTCGTTGTTGAGATATTTCAGTTTGTTTGAAATGTAAATTAACAACTTGACGTCACATGTGCATAATGAGTTATCAGAGAAGGTTATATATCTTTGCTATTATCAAACCAAACTTAATTCGAAGGAAGGAAGTATGTGCGTGTGTTTCTCTCACAACGCCAAACATGTAGAATTTTCAAGTGATTATGTTTGATAACGTTGCGTTGCGTTGCGTTGCGTTGCGTTGTGTTGTGTTGCGTTGCGTTGCGTTGCGTTGCGTTGCGTTGCGTTGCGTTGCGTTGCGTTGCGTTGCGTTGCGTTGCGTTGCGTTGTGTTGCGTTGCGTTGTGTTGTTTTGCATTGTTTGTGTTGCGTTGTGTCGCGTTGTGTCGCGTTGTGTCGCGTTGCGTTGCGTTGCGTTGCGTTGCGTTGCGTTGTGTTGTGTTGCGTTGCGTTGCGTTGCGTTGCGTTGCGTTGCTTTGCCATGCGTTGCGTTGCATTGCTTTGCCATGCGTTGCGTTGCATTGTGTTGTTTTGCATTGTTTGTGTTGCGTTGTGTCGCGTTGCGTTGCATTGTGTTGCATTGTGATACGTTGCATTGTGTTGTGTTGTGTTGTGTTGTGTTGTGTTGTGTTGTGTTGTGTTGTGTTGTGTTGTGTTGTGTTGTGTTGTGTTGTGTTGTGTTGTGTCGTGTCGCGTTGCGTTGCGTTGCGTCGCGTTGCGTCGCGTTGCGTCGCGTTGTGTCGCGTTGCGTTGCGTTGCATTGCGTTGTGTTGTGTTGTGTTGTGTTGTGTTGTGTTGTGTTGCGTTGCGTTGCGTTGCGTTGCGTTGCGTTGCGTTGCGTTGCCACGTGTTTCGTTGCATTGTGTTGTTTTGCATTGTTTGTGTTGCGTTGTGTGGCGTTGCGTTGCATTGTGTGCATTGTGTTGCATTGTGTTGCATTGTGTTGCATTGTGTTGCATTGGGATACGTTGTGTTGTGTTGTGTTGCGTTGCGTTGCGTTGCGTTGCGTTGCGTTGCGTTGCGTTGCGTTGCGTTGCGTTGCGTTGCGTTGCGTTGCGTTGTGTTGTGTTGTGTTGTGTTGTGTTGTGTTGTGTTGCGTTGCGTTGCGTTGCATTGTTTTGCATTGTTTGTGTTGCGTTGTGTCGCGTTGTGTCGCGTTGTGTCGCGTTGTGTCGCGTTGCGTTGCGTTGCGTTGTGATACGTTGCATTGTGATACGTTGCATTGTGTTGTGTTGTGTTGTGTTGTGTTGTGTTGTGTTGCGTTGCCTTGCGTTGCGTTGCGTTGCGTTGCTTTGCCATGCGTTGCGTTGCATTGTGTTGTTTTGCATTGTTTGTGTTGCGTTGTGTCGCGTTGCGTTGCATTGTCTTGCATTGTGATACGTTGCATTGTGTTGTGTTGTGTTGTGTTGTGTTGCGTTGCGTTGCGTTGCGTTGCGTTGCGTTGCGTTGCATTGTGTTGCATTGTGATACGTTGCATTGTGTTGTGTTGTATTGTGTTGCGTTGCGTTGCGTTGCGTTGCGTTGCGTTGCGTTGTGTCGCGTTGCGTTGCATTGTGTTGCATTGTGATACGTTGCATTGTGTTGTGTTGTGTTGTGTTGTGTTTGTGTTGTGTTGCGTTGCGTTGCGTTGTGTCGCGTCGCGTTGCGTTGCGTTGCATTGGGATACGTTGCATTGTGTTGTGTTGTGTTGCGTTGCGTTGCGTTGCGTTGCGTTGCGTCGCGTCGCGTCGCGTTGCGTTGCGTTGTGTCGCGTCGCGTTGCGTTGCATTGGGATACGTTGTGTTGTGTTGTGTTGTGTTGTGTTGTGTTGTGTTGTGTTGTGTTGTGTTGTGTTGTGTTGTGTTGTGTTGTGTTGTGTTGTGTTGTGTTGTGTTGTGTTGTGTTGTGTTGCGTTGCATTTTACACAATAACGGGACTATTTGCATTTTCAATGACAATTTTTAGCACTAAAAATTGGAGTTAATGGACGATACTGGCCGCACTAGTTCTAAGGGTATGAGCTACTCGTCATAAAAAAAACAGTTCTTTGTCTACACGACAATATAGCCCTAAACGGGACAACTGTCTAAACAAAGAAAGTCTCTATCACAGACTTTGATTATTGCTTGCCAATCCCGTAGGCTACTACGCCCAGTATCGTTAATTATTGTTCAGATACTCTGTGACTGTTTGATTCATTCACAAATAACAATGGTACTATAGTAAATATATTGGCATAAACCCTAGTAAAATTCATATTTCAATATCATTCCTACTTGGATCGCAAGCAGTAAAGACTGAAATCCCACCCACCTCCCCAAAACATAGGCAATAGCCTTTTTCACCAATTGTTGGGCTACTTTTAATGATATTGTGTTATGTGATATTTTAATATGGTTACTGTAATTACTATATATGGTCTCTTAGCTTAATAAATAGGATGTTATACCTATATATTGGACGATTTAAACTATTCTGCAACCTAAAGATATGCATGCAATCACCGGCGACATGGAACATTGGCAGTCGTTCACGACCGTGCTTACCAGAACTGCTGCTCCTTGACATTTATAGTTACGAACAATTAGAGATGTGACGAAAGCAAAAACGTTAGACGAAATGTTGTATCAATATATACAAAATGTTAATGAATTAAATTGAATTATGAAATAAAAACGAAGTGTCTGAGGCAATTGCTCTAGTATGAGGTCGCAATTTTACCATAGACCTCACGTTTTCTTTACGGAATTTGGCAATCTGGCCTAGAGCCAATTTTATTTAAAAAATCGCTCTGATTTCTGCATACGAGTATATGTCCTGAGCCAGATCAAGGGTCCAACTCGGAGTATATGTCCTGCAGGGCAGACTGGGATCCAACTCCATTGAGTATATGTTCTAGTCGCCTTTCAGGATCCAGCTCAAATCCGCGCGGTGAAAGTATATGTCTTGAGCAGATTAGGACCCAGCTAAAAATCAGCATTTGTCTTAATCGCCTTCCTCAAGATCCAGCTTTCAATTACGAATATCTGCCCTTGGAATCTCTCAGGACCCAGCTCATCGCAGATAAACAAAAATATATAAAGCAGTTGCCCCACACTTCCATAACCCCACAAAAACATTGCCTTATTTACTGTGTCAGTATCAATCTTAGCAGTATTTGGTAGTTGAGGACATTAATTGGTTGTTGACCGTGATCTGTTGGAGGACGAATGTATAAATCCGCGTCACTAATGTGATCTGATTTCAGTAAACCAATCACGGATCTCAGTACAATATCACGAGCCAATGACGTTGTTTGATTTGTATAGATCATGGATCAGGTCAGCTGAAGCGATTCATTGTTTTCAGTACCCTGAAAATTTTCTGGGAAAATGCCGTAAATCTCTTTTAAAAATGTATTTCTTATTGTACAAAACAAATAGATTCTATTTTGCTTCTGTCTCTTCAGTTATAGATGTGCAGATGACGTCACATCTGTTGACGTTGTGACGTCATCTCATCTGTGGATCTATAACTGAACAGACTGCAGGATAATGGCATGTATTTGTTGGGCAGTACTGTAGTGTACTGTGTTGCGTTGCGTTGTATTGCGTTGTATCGTATTGTATCGTATCGTATCGTAGTGTATTGTATTGTATTGTACTGTATTGTATTGTATCAAGTCGACAAATACCAACAGGCTCGAAGGTGCGAACTCTGACTAGAAATTCTTATAAACTAATATACATCTATTTTGTCGTTTTATAGCAACTGCGGGAACCGTTGTGGAAGGTAGTGCGGACTTGAACTTCCCACTACCTGACGAAAATGGACCAGCTTGTATCGTGAAAGTAAGTCATGATGCGTTCGTCAACTGGATTGATAAAAGATGAGAGTTTATAATTAGAAATACTTTATGTCAGCAATTAAGGTTTTCTAATCCGCATTACAATGGATATAAATGAGGTCCCAATCAGACTTAAAATGGCCATTGCGCCATTTTGCTTTAAAACTATGGACAGTCATTATTTTACAATACTCACTCTTTGACTGCACAATGGCCAGTGTCAAAGTGATAAAATTCAAATAACTATAAAAACTGGTATGTCTTCTCTGTAGGTGTTAACATCGTTAAGTGTGGAAATTCTGAAGGTTGAATACATTTTTTGTTTTGTGTTTGTACATTTGAATGAACTTATCATTTTTCTCTAAGGTTTATGGTGAAGTTGAATCATTTAAAGTCAACGACATTGTTGAGTTTGTTGGAGTGTTATGTGTAGATCCACTCCTCACTGAATTTCGTGATCAAAGGTAAAGGAATCGTTAATTAGCCTTCTTTTCTCGGATCTAGTAAGGGGATGAGTTGGATATTTTTCTGAGTATTTTTTCTATTTTTAAAAAAAGGTTTTCCATTTTATTTCTTATTATTTCTTTCTATTTTTCTTGTGGGAACTTTTATGGGATATTTAATTTTCTTTATTTTTAGTTCTAATTAAGATGGCTCCCTACGGTTTTTACATAATATGATATGTCTGGCTATGCTGGACTAATGTACTTAAGGTGGCTTCCCACAGTTTCTACATAATGCCTAACTATACTGGACAACATGTGGGCAATTTGTCTGCGCATGTGCGAATAATTGAATCTTGCAGATTTCGTGGACAACACGCGTGATAATTTTCCCGCCCACGAAAGATAACAAAATGGTGTTTCAAAAAAAATATATTTCCTTTCGTAGCATTATATCTTTTATATTTAGGCTTAGATTTAAATATATTACCAAAACCGATGATGCGCGGCATGGCCCAAAAACACGTCATGATTTCCGCCCAAAACAACGAATATGTCTGCATTCCTAAACGTTTCTGGCTGGAGAATTCAAAAGTAGCAAATGGACCATTCATATTTCAGTGGTCTCACGGTGTCAGCTTCAAAGGCCTTAGCCTTTGAAGCTGACAGAAGCTTTAGAATGCAGACGGATTCGTTAATGTTTTGGTGGAAATCATGACATGTTTATTTTGGGCCATGCCGCGGGTCATCGGTTTTGGTAATAGCTGGAAAAGTTAACTCGAAACTGCAATGCGTCGTTTGCAGGAGAAATAATTTATATGTTAAAACTTAAACAAGAAAGTTTTACAACGTAAACTCGAACGTAAACATTCGCTGAAGTACAAGTCAAGTTTCGAGTTAAGCATTTTCGATGCCCGAAAATTCTACCAGCCCCTCTAGATCCTTTCACGCTAGGTAACACACAAGATCTCAAAATAAAGTGTAGCATACAAAGAATAAGCAAACCCTGTTTGGTTTGGAAGCCACGGTGAAAATATTAAAATATTTGTATGTTTTCTTCAGACGCCACGATAAATAACAGCAAAATTTAACTTCATCAAGCAGCAGAAAACAATATTGGGATTTTCCAATATAATGCAACTACTGTCATCTTTAATAAGAAAACTATGAACCAGAAACATTCCTACAATAATTTAATCGGAACAAATACAAGTTGTCGATCGATTTCTAAAGCTACAACTTAGGCGCACAAGTCGACTAGGGTTCAAATACAAAGCTTTCTCATGTCTTCCCCTATTTTCCCATGTCCAAGTGTGGTATGACTGAACACAAGAAAGGTATTGCAATATTTTTAGACCCATTTCAAGTTGAAGCTATCGGCAAATTTTCGACAATATCTAATTGGGAACGAGGCAATTTTCCTATATATAATTGTTAATTCACCAATTTTGACGCCCTGTAATTCATGCTTGAACTGTTGAAATTAACTTCTTAAACATTTTGTGGATAAAGAAGGTTTAAAGATTAAAAATTTACCACGAATTCGTAGATAAAATTTGAGCTGCTCGATCGAGGCAAGCAACATGTGTTCGATGATGCAAAATGCAATTTCTTCCATGTTATTGCCTGGTTTCCATTTTATGTCTTATTTTGTCCGAATGTTGGTCGAAAAACAGCATTTTCAACTTTGGTCGTCAATAAAATCGGCAAAACTCGACATATCAAAAAACGCTGACACCGTTTTGCTGGAAATTTATCTCGGAACTAAACTGCCAAAAAAAAATTTGAACAAAATAAAACGCTTTTTACTTGAGTCGCTCCGAGTGAAACCCTGCGGTTTTAATATAAAAATTCACAACTATTGTTGGTTTGTGTTTATCGCAAAATCAAAGACACCATTGTATTCTACAAATTAATAGCTTTCTAACGATATCTATTTTTTCGTATGTTTTTGCTGTACAAGCTGTCGTAAGTTAAACTCAGAGAAAAATTCTGAGCTCTAGACCGGTACTTTTGCTTGTACAACAAAAACATACGAAAAAACTTTACCAACTCAAGCTGCAAACACTAATAACGTACGATATCTATTTTATTTTTGTGGCATAAATTCTGACGAATTGAGAGCGCTTTGCAGAAATAACTCCGCAAACCTTAATGAAGACCTTAATGCCTAACTGAAATTCCTTCATACTTCGCCGACGTGGAGAGTTTGCTTTACAAAACATTTCAGTACAGAATATGTGAGGGGTCTATTGTTCAGATAGTTTTGAAAATATCACGAAATTTATTGGTGTTTTCATGCATTGACCCTCGCATGCATGTTGTCGTGAAACAATTTCATGTTTTTACTATAATGTCGATAACGTCTCGGAATGTCATGTACGAAAGGATTAAACGCATTTGGGGGGTGAGAGACATATCGAAAGATAAAATAATCTAATATTTATATCATCGTAGGTGTGATCAGTGGTCGTCAGTTTTGAGCGCATATTAAGGATAAAGGATAAAGGGGCGACTAAACTGCGAAGGACGCAGATCAACGTAGCGGTGTCGAGGCATATCAAAGGCGCTCCACGGATCGCAGCTAAGATATCAGGTGTTGATTTTATGGAGGGAGGAAAACCGGAGAACCCGGCGAAAAAAACTCGAAGCACAGGAGAGACCAACTACAACTCTACTCACACGAGTTCCAAGCGCAACAACGGGGTTATTCCCAAGCGGTCGCCCATCTAAGTACTAACCCCGTCTAACCGGGCTTAACGTTTTGGTGAGAGGCAGCGCGCTAACAATACACGCCACCCGTGCTCCCCATAAGCGACATAGAAAGAATTCTCATCTAAAAACTCTGTCTTCGTTGTGTTTTAGGGAAAGTGACAATTTTTCTTCTCCGGTAGACGTCATGGAGGTGGAGGAACAGTGCCCTCAATCGTTACCTTCGTCTCTTGTCCCGCGTATTCATGCTGTTGTCGGCTACAAGTTGCAGCATTCAAATCCTCTGTTTGATGTGCTCTCTCATACATCTTCGTTGGGTATGAATTTTTTAATTTTTTTAAAGTATATCTTCTTATTTGTTTCGTCGTCTCGTTGTGTTGTTTTGTGGTTTATACCCACTCTTTTGTTTGTTTGTTTGTTTGTTTGTTTGTTTGTTTGTTTGTTTGTTTGTTTGTTTGTTTGTTTGTTTGTTTGTTTGTTTGTTTGTTTGTTTGTTTGTTTGTTTGTTTGTTTGTTTGTTTGTTTGTTTGTTTGTTTGTTTGTTTGTTTGTTTGTTTGTTTGTTTGTTTGTTTGTTTGTTTGTTTGTTTGTTTGTTTGTTTGTTTGTTTGTTTGTTTTGTTTGTTTGTTTGTTTGTTTGTTTGTTTGTTTGTTTGTTTGTTTGTTTGTTTGTTTGTTTGTTTGTTTGTTTGTTTGTTTGTTTGTTTGTTTGTTTGTCTGTTTGTCTGTTTGTTTGTCTGTCTGTCTGTCTGTCTGTCTGTCTGTCTGTCTGTCTGTCTGTCTGTCTGTCTGTCTGTCTGTCTGTCTGTCTGTCTGTCTGTCTGTCTGTCTGTCTGTCTGTCTGTCTGTCTGTCTGTCTGTCTGTCTGTCTGTCTGTCTGTCTGTCTGTCTGTCTGTCTGTCTGTCTGTCTGTCTGTCTATGTTTATCATTTCTTCCCTTGTTCTTCATTCCTTCCTTTCTTCCCTCCCTTCTCTGTCCTTTTTTCTTTCCATTCTTCCTTTTTTCCTTGTTACATGTCCAATATAATCATCGGTATACACCTGCCACCAATAGTAATTGATCGCAACGGATTGTAAACTGATAACCATCGGTATACAGCTGCCACAACTGGTGAATGATTTCGACCAATTGCAAACTGATCCTGCTCTTTAATAACAAATACCGATGCTCAGGATGTTGCCGATGGCATCGATGGCACTGATCTCTTTGATCACAATAAATACTTATGTCTGTTATTGCAACCATACAAAGTCAAATACACTAGTATGATATTTATGTATACTTTCCCTATTATAATCGCGTTATTTATGTGCATCGGAATAAATTTTTTGACTTTCAGAAGAATGTCAGTTTTCCGAAATTGCTCAAGTACGGGGATCGCTGTTAAGCGTTTTTGGAGAAATGTTATATGGTGATTCAGTTGCTGCGGAATACTTCCTTTTACATCTTATGTCAACAATGTATGTAATGTATCCTAGTATACTATATATATATGTGCATGAATTGTAAAAGGACTGAATAGAAATCTATATGCTGCATATATCCCTGCCAGTGAGTTATTAGGGAATGTTTATAGGGAAACAAACCATTCCATTAAAGGGGAACTTAAGTAAAAAAAGTGAATTACGTAAGAGATAAATACGGAGGTATTCACGGCCCGAGGGATTTATATGGCTGACTAGGTAATAATATGTTTTAAGGGCAATTTAGAAAAAACAAAACACGCGCAACGCTTAAGTCTTTTTGTTATGGCGTAAATACAAAAAAATATCGAGAAATTTGACGTGTAATTCTGTTGTAAAAACTTTTTCTTTCCAAAAGCTCAATCTTTTTTGGACGAGAATTCCGGTAAAAAGTTACGACCAACTTTGACAGCAAAAAAGTCCATGAAAATGAAATTTATATTCGTACGTCGGTCAACTTTTCAAACTTGAAATTTTATGCATGAAATTTTACTCAATCACACAGTTCTTTTCTGTCACGTGTTTCTCTATCAGATACTAGTATTTCATTTATGCTAATCAAACAAAAAACACTATACGGTAACAGGTTATGTTTATTAACTGTCGCAACGCTGGCTGATTGGCTCGTTGTCTTTCAAACACCCGTGCGTGTTTGATCACGATATCAAAACACGAGAAAGCAATGATTGAAATATAGTACTTATCAAACTCATTAATAATTCATGAGTAACCTCATGTAAAACACTCCCACTCGTTTATAAAATATTACTTCTCCAATCATCAATAATCCATGAAGACGATTCAAAAGAAATAAATGTTTAATCAGGTGTTGTATATCGGATACAAATTCGTCCTGATTTACATAAACTTTCCGATCGATTTTCTCAGCTTACAGCTTTGGCTAAGTCGTGTACAATATTTGCGTCCGAACGGTATTTTATATATTACTAATAATGGGGTGCATGTTCTCTAGATATTCTCGACCTGACGTCTTAGCTCTTGGAAAATACACAGTGAATCTTATTGGCTGTTCAAAAGAAGTTGCTGAACATATTTATCAGGTGGTGGAATATATCGTTCCCAAGGTTTGTGTTTTAAAACCAAGCAAGCTATAGAGTAATAAAAGTAGCGTGCTGCGTAGGCAGTGTTGAAACAACAATCGAAATATAGTAAGGTTAGATATACTGCCGAAACAGAGAACGTCGGAGTAACGTTTCGAGCGAAGGCCCTTCGTCGGAGAGAACGTAAAGAGTGTAAAAAAAAAGTGCTTATATATAAGAAGGATAATCACGTGACCAAAAGTAAGCCAATCAGATAAAAATAACAATAACAAAGAAATTAATAATGAGATGCGAGAAAATTAGCCAACCAAAGCAAAATAACAATAACAAATCAATAATGGATGCGAAAGACATTTGCTATTTCTACCGTCGATGAGCAAAAAAGGAGGGGGTGTAAAAAGGATGAGTGAGAGTAAAAAATAGATAAATTAGTTAAGTGAAAACACTGTCTATGTCCGCCCTTGCTAAACAAAAACAGCATCTTCAGAAGTGTTAAATAAAAAAAAAAAAAATAAAGAAAAAATAGATAAAGTGAAAAAAAAATAAAGTGAAAACTGTCTATTTCCGCCCTTGCTAAACAAAAACAGCGTCTTCAGAATTGTTAAATAAAAGAAAAACGTTCGTCGAGTCCGTGAGGATGAGCGAAAGCGGCGAGAGAACTTCCAGTAGACGCCGTTTCTTTGATCGCTCCGAGCCAATAAAGTCGCTAGGGTCAGATCTTGACCCATTCTCTGATTAACTCAGAATTCTGTTGAGGTGGAGGGGAACCTGTTGCGAAAGTGCTTTTCTTAGTCGGGCTTCAAGTAGATTACTGGCATGCAGTCTGCAACATGGAAGCAAGATTGGTGGCGTCTTCGACCAGTGGGATTTTTTTCTCAGCATAGAACCTATGGGACTTGGGTAGCTATGTAACAATTTTTGTTAAGCGTTTATTTGGTTATCATTCTAATTTTTATTTTATTGGTTTTTACAATGGCTTTTTTTTTTGTTATTTTATAGTGCCACAGATTTCCTATGAGTATATCTAATTTAAACAAATCGAAATTAGTTCCAAAAAAAGATTATGCAACGAACAGATTAAATTCAGGAAAACTGCAGATAAGTGACGGTAAGCTGGTAGGTCGAGGAAGGAAGGAAGGCAGGAAGGCAGGAAGGCAGGAAGGCAGGAAGGCAGGAAGGCAGGAAGGCAGGAAGGCAGGAAGGCAGGAATGCAGGCAGACAGGCAGGCAGGCAGGAAAGAAGGAAGGAAGGAAGAAAGGAAGGAAGGAAGGAAGGAAGGAAGGAAGGAAGGAAGGAAGGAAGGAAGGAAGGAAGGAAGGAAGGAAGGAAGGAAGGAAGGAAGGAAGGAAGGAAGGAAGGAAGGAAGGGAGGGAGGGAGGGAGGGAGGGAGGGGGGAAGGGAGGGAGGAAGGAAGGAAGGAAGGAAGGAAGGAAGGAAGGAAGGAGGGAAGGAAGGAAGGAAGAGGGAAGGAGGGAGGGAGGGAGGTCAACTGACTTACTGAACTTTACCGCCCATCCTATATTCAACACAGGGTTAATTTCCATATACGTCAAGTTAATTTCGGTGCACAATAGTTTTTAAAGTTCTTAGCTTTCTTCTCTGAAGCTTGAGAATATTGCACTGAACTCTCCCGTTTCAGAGACGAAAGCTTAGTAAAAATAGAACTTCAAAAATCATGGTGCACCGAAATTTATTTGTTGGTGTTTTTAATATTGTTTTTATTTTTTTCTTACATAAATACAGAAACTCATTTAATATTAGACGAAACTGTCTTGGAGGAAGGGCAACTAGACAACACTGGTAAATTACATTGTTCTTTATAATGTTAGAGTTGGAACTACATACCCTTCAATCTCGTTCCCAGAGCCTGCGGTCCTTTTGGCCAGCGCCAAGGGGTCATTGGTTCTAACCAGTAAAGCAAGTAAGGTGATTGACTTAAATCCTTATTTGCGTTCTCTTGGAAGTCCACGTTTTTCTGATTTGACATTCTGATTCCGGTCAGAGCCGATGACTCCTTGGCGCTGGCCAAAACGACCACAGGCTCTGGGAACGAGATTGCAAACACCTGTTTTTGTTGCGATTTTTGATATGTTAGATATTTTTATAGTGTATTGAATTTAGAAAATGAGAAATATGTTGCGACTACGATGCAATCGTCAATAAGAATTGAACAAAATTGAACTTCAAACTGAATGTTATTTTCTGAAAATTGTTTATTTGTTGCAATAATAAAAAAACTACCAACACTACTACTAAACGTTTTGCGCCTACGCGAGCTCCCGTAGCAAGCTCCGCGAGCTCCCGAGCTCCTACGCGAGCTCCCGTAGCAACTAAGAAAGGGCGGGAAATTATTGTTATTCTGTAATTTAATGCACGAGACTTTCTCACGTTTCTTGCAATTTTTAAGAAATCTTGTAAACTACTAAAATTTTTAGGTTGCTACTTGTTGTGTGGGGCTGTATTATTAATATATTTGAATATTCGGAGATGGCCCTTTCGTAATTTTCAGGGTTATTTTTTGAAAACACAAATGAATGTTCGAGTCTTACTTAACTTAGTCTTTACTCTCTGGTTGCTTTTGTGTGACTTTTCCGGTCCTTGTGTTTCAAAAAGCCATTTAAACGAGAGAAAATAAGTCGCGACATAATTAAGACGCGTGCTATTTAAGTCGTGAACACACTCGTATAGGCCGGTATAAATGGTCAATTTGTTCGGGACCAAAGTAAGTCGCGACTCAAATAAGAACAGGGTTGAAAGCTAGTCCAAAATAAGTCGCGACGTACTAGAAATTGATCGTTTATACGGGTGTATTCACGACTTAAATATAGGACGCGTCTTAATTAAGTCGCGACTTTTTTTCTCCGTTTAAATGGCCCTATTTTCTCTTTCGTTGTTTTAGGGGTGCTCAACATTTCCGCTTTAAATCATATTATTTCCTGGCAAAAGGTTCAATACGATTTCAGCTTCTACAAGACAGACTTTCCCACAAATATCGTAAGTAGTTTCCAGTTGTTGTTCCACTTGTCTACTTTATCATTATCGCCGGCGAATTTAAAGAAACTTAAAAGTTTGTGGTTACTCTGTATTTTTAGGTTATTCTCGTGGTATCAGAAGGAAAGTCATTGTTACAGGTTTGTAGTATTGATACAGGTTTTGTAGTATTGATACAGGTTTTGTAGTATTGATACAGGTTTGTAGTATTGATACAGGTTTGTAGTATTGATACAGGTTTGTAGTATTGATACAGGTTTGTAGTATTGATACAGGTTTGCAGTATTGATACAGGTTTGTAGTATTGATACAGGTTTCTAGTATTGATACAGGTTTGCAGTATTGATACAGGTTTGTAGTATTGGTACAAACTTACCCAATTCTATTTGTATAAAACATCATTTTGAAAACGTGCGTACTGCGTAGTTAGCAACCATCTACACTTCCGGCAAGTACCTCAAACTAACTAATACGTTTCAAGATATCGCACCCAACTCGTTTAATGCTCTACCTTAGACATAAGGTCATGTCAGGTTTACAATCAATTCTGTAGCATGACTTAATGTCATTTAAGGCAACGCATATGTTATTGTTAATTTGTTTATTTATATGTTAGATGTTTAAATAGTTTATATAATGTTTAATTAATTAATTATTACTAGCGGTAGCAGTAGCAGCTGCAGCAGTAGCAGTAGCAGCAGCAGTAGCAGTAGCAGGAGCAGTAGCAGTAGCAGAAGCAGCTGCAGTAGTAGTAGTAGTGGCAGTGGCAGTAGCAGTAGCAGTAGCAGTAGCAGGAGCAGGAGCAGGAGCAGTAGTAGTAGCAGTAGCATCAGCAGCAGCAGCAGCAGTAGCAGGAGCAGTAGCAGCAGCAGCAGCAGCAGCAGCAGCAGCAGCAGCAGCAGTAGTAGCAGTAGCAGCAGCAGTAGCAGCAGCAGCAGCAGTAGCAGCAGCAGCAGCAGTAGCAGTAGCAGCAGCAGTAGCAGCAGCAGTAGCAGCAGCAGTAGCAGCAGTAGTAGCAGCAGCAGCAGCAGTAGTAGCAGCAGCTGCAGTAGCAGCAGTGGCAGTGGCAGTGGCAGTGGCAGTGGCAGTGGCAGTGGCAGTGGCAGTGGCAGTGGCAGTGGCAGTGGCAGTGGCAGTGGCAGTGGCAGTGGCAGTGGCAGTGGCAGTGGCAGTGGCAGTGGCAGCGGCAGCGGCAGCGGCAGCGGCAGCGGCAGCGGCAGCGGCAGCGGCAGTGGCAGTGGCAGTGGCAGTGGCAGTGGCAGTGGCAGTGGCAGTGGCAGTGGCAGCGGCAGTGGCAGTGGCAGCGGCAGCGGCAGCGGCAGCGGCAGCGGCAGCAGCAGCAGTAGCAGTAGCAGTAGCAGCAACAGCTGTAGCAGCAGCAGCAGCAGTAGCAGTAAGCAGCAGTAGTAGTAGCAGCAGCAGCAGCAGCGGTAGCGGTAGTGGTAGTATAGTGCTGCTCTGGTTTAAAGTTAAACAAAAGACGGTCAAGTTTCCCATAAACTAAAGTTGTCACAATACTGGGGGATATCTTTTCAACGATGTGTGATCACCACGTAGTGGGTATCTCTCTGAAGTTAAATTAACAAATTAGAAGTTAAAGCGAATAGCTTCCAAAAGAAATTGAAAAAGATACCGCTGAAGCTATCTGAAACAAGAAAGAAAGAAACCAAATAAAAACTTGAAGGAAAATAATTCCGAAAAAGTAAAATAGATTTCTTGACTAGAATATATGAGCGTTATTGTTGCATGTAGAGTGTGGATTGTGGTTCATTTCTTTGTAAGCTAATTTTTTTGTGTGCTCTGTTTTCGTCTAGGCGGATTCCAGAATTAAAATTGTAGTTCAAAACCCACCCGTACCGTTCGAGAAAATTCTTCAGAATTACGGAGAAGGCTTTTTTGAGAACGTTAGAAAATATATTGGCTTGGCTCGCCTAATTTCTTACGAAATCAGTTCTGACATTCAAAAGGTAAGATATGCATCTCGTTGCTTTAATTGGCTACTTCAAAGTTCATTATACGTACGTTTGTTTTATAGCACAAGTTAATTCCGGTGAAATCGCGTGCTTTGATTGGCTGAGACGTGCCGGTCCATTATTTTTATTGCCAGTCCGGATTATGGGTTTTGTCAGTGATCCTTTTTTACAAAAAAAAGCTATGAAAAGAAACTTTGGAAAGCCCCCAAAACTTAGCGAATTGGGTAAAACGCAGCCTGCGAGGAGACGTTCTGGGAGTTTAGATAGCATTGGTGAGAAAGAGCGTCTGTCGTCAAACCCTATAATTGGCCTTCCGCCCCTTGACACCTGGCATGTAAACAAAGTGCAACGTCGCCTTCGACGTATCTACACTGGCGAAATAAACGTCTACTTACACCCATATCGTCGACTGCCATTCCTCTGCAATAAAAGGAAACTTCGCGATTTCCTTCTAATATTATTTAAGTATCCAAGGCAGTTGATTTGCCAATTCTTTCACTGGCCGGCTTTTGCAGAAGCTGACGCTGATTTCTCTGGGGATTTTGAAAGTTGAGCAAAACCGTCTCGGCTTCACAGCAACTGTCTTCCCTTCTCCCAAGCCCCCCCCCCCCCCCCCCCCAGACAGTCTATTTACAGGCTAGATAAAACGATGAACAATCGAAAAGTAAGTTTTACTATCTCGGAATAAAGCAACAAGAGGGCACTCAGAGACTGTATATACCTCCGCCAGCGCGTTATTAGAGATGTTTAAAACGAAAACGAGCCCCTGGGCTAACCAGGCTGGCTCACTCAAGGCTTCCACATGTATCAGTGAATAAATAAAATGCTTGATTGCACTCGTACCAAAATTATGCAAAAACTTCGCATAGAATAAGGATAATAACGCAATCAAGAAGTTTCTCTACACGGACAATGTTAAAACGGTGTCAGCGTTTTTTTATTTATTGCCTGATTTCGATTTTATGACTTACTTTGTCCGAATGTTGGTCGAAAAACAGCATTTTCAACTTTGGTCGTCAATAAAATCAAAATACATATCAAAAAACGCTAAAACTCTGCTGGAGATTTATCTCCGAATTAAACTGCAAAAAGAATTTTGAACAAAATAAAACGCTTCTTAGTGAAGCCGAGTGAAGCCCTCTGGTTTTACTTTAAAAATTCACAACTATTATTGGTTTGTATTTATCGCAAAGTCAAAGACAACATTGTATTCTACAAATTAATATTAAAATAAATAATTCTAATTGAGAGCGCTTTACCGAAAGGACCCTGCAAATCTTAACGAAGACCTTAAGTGTCCTTTTAAAATAAAACGAACTTAATTTTTGCTATTTTTTGTGTCATCCAAGAAGCTTTTGTTGTGTCGATTATGTTTAGTACATCGAAGATGATTTTGTTCAAATGCGTCAAGCAGCGCCAGGAGAAATGACTGTGGAACGGTTTCACTCTTTTCTTTGCCTAGCAAGGTATGTCGACTTTGTACAAATTCATAATATTGTAGTAGTAGTAGTAATAATAATAATAATAATAATAATAATAATAATAATAATAATAATAATAATAATAATAATAATAATAATAATAATAATAATAATAATAATAATAATAATAATAATAATAATAATAATAATAATAGTAATAGTAATAGTAATAGTAATAGTAATAGTAATAGTAATAGTAGTAGTAGTACTAGTAGTACTAGTAGTAGTACTAGTAGTAGTAGTAGTACTAGTAGTAGTAGTAGTAGTAGTACTAGTAGTAGTAGTAGTAGTAGTACTAGTAGTAGTAGTACTAGTAGTAGTAGTACTAGTAGTAGTAGTAGTAGTAGTACTAGTAGTAGTAGTAGTAGTAGCAGTAGTA